>VXBC01009447.1:286900-434573 GCA_013399945.1 Ploceus nigricollis
TATATATATATACACACACATATATATACACATGTGTGTGTATATATATATATATATATATACACATGTATCAAGATAGTTTTAAATAGCAGAGAAAAAAAAAAAGTAACCTCTGTTACAAAGGAGTGGACAAACACAGGCATTCACTATTCTAAACCTTCTCTTCCAAAGCAAAGCCCCCATCTATTCAATTGAAAATGAAAAAAAAGAATGAACAGCTTGGAAGCTACAGAGAGAATCCCCAAATACTCAGCAAAACTCACGTGCAACTACAGAATCTGTGGAGCCTTTTGGCAACTGAGTGAGCTCTCAGAGCTACAAACAATGTCTGATATTAAAAACCCATTATGGCTGAGGAGCTGCCTGGGCTCTTTGGAGCCTTTTGAGGTTGTTGACCACAAGCTCTCTCCCCTCTCAACTCCCCCTCTCTTTAGAGAGATGAAAGAGAGCTCAGATTTTTTTTTATCTGCTCGCTGGAAGATCATTTCTCCAATCTTCACTGCAAGAGAAGAGCAAACAGGAAGTGCTTCACACACTGAGAAGAGTGAGAAATGAGCCAAGAAGAATTAGAAACGAGTTGCTGCTCCATCCCCCATGGGGACATTCAGGTAAGAGAAGCCTTTTGTCTGACCAGCACCTTGAAATGCCACTTGCCATCCCCTCCCAGCTGCTTACACACTTGTGCACTGATTGTACCAGAGGCTCAGGATGAGAGGTTTGTCTTTGCAAATAACCTGAAAGGCTGGTACCTGATGTAAATTTGTATAAAGGAGGAAAAAAACTACTATTAAAATATTGAAATTTCGTAATGGTCTGATGGCCCTAAACTATTTCATGTCTGTCATCCCCACTTGACCTCTGGCTTCCCTGTCCCACAGGTTCACAGCGATGACTCTCCATCCACCGCAGTGCAAGGACCATCAATTTACTGCACACATGAGTAACTCTCTTCCCAAATTGGTTTCTTCTGAGAGAAGCAATGAGAGTAATTTTGCAGCTTTAAAGCATTATAAGGGTCCAAAGCTGCCAACAACCATTTAGATACGAAGTAGGGTTAAATTTCTTGACACACAGCTGGCACAGCTTCATCAGATATTAGTGAGAAATTCGGTGATAATTGCTGCCCAAGATGACATTTTCCTGTTCACTTATGAAGTGTGAAGATTAAAAGCCCTGAGAATTTTTAAATAAAAATACCTGCAAATACATATTTCTGTATACTAAAATATGCACATGTACAGCACAAGATAGCCTCTTCTTTTGGTGACTTACACCATCTTTTACTTCCAATGGATTTCTGAGGTAGAAGGAATTAGGTATTTGTTGCACTCCTAAACATTTTAAAATGTTCTCTGCTCCATGGTGCTGGAGAACATTTCCTCTGATGTGATGTGACAGAGCAGCTCTAGAATGATGTAATGTTTGACAGTACTGTGCTACCCAAGGACCTACAGCAAAGGACACAGGCTTTGCCCTATTCAAAGATTATGAAATGATGGTCTCAATACTCAATTACTTTAACTGATTGTCTCCTTTTAATCCATTAAATTGGAGTAGGTGGATTAATGCCATTTCAGGAGCAAGACGAAAAGACATCTACAACAAAGGAACGTCATGGTAATTGGCACTTGCAAAAACAGAAGCAGTGCTTGAAACCTGTTCTCTAACACCACGAGTGACCTGATCACACTGGTGAATATAAAACGCCTCAACTCTCTGCTTTGGCTGAGTGTAGCAACAAAAGAGTTCTGAGGGCTCTTGTGAAGAGTACTGAACACAAAGAGGGCTAAACAAGCCTCAACTCATCAGTGTCAGTGTTCATTAGGGGACCTTGCATCCCCAAGGAGATATACAGTACTTTGGAGAAGCAAAGTCTATAAAAATGTATTAATTATAACATACAGTACTGGCCTAGCTGGCACTACTGCAGCTGTCTTTGCATTTAGTCTTTGCATTCTCCTGTAAAAGATGATGTCTAAGAGCTTGGAAATGACATATAAATCCTTGACTGCTTCAAAAGAAGGGCTCAAGGACCTGTCCCAACCTGTCACCCCCAAGCTCTCCCGCCTCCACATCTACTAGAGCACTGTGCTGTATTATGGAAATGGCTGTCATATCAAACTTGCTTAGCTACAACGTATTCCACAGATAGGAAATAAGGTTGTGGCTCAACGTTTGTTGTAATTTTTAAAATAGCTCACTGAATTTCATTAAATGTCTCAGTAGAGGCTATTTCTGAGCGTAGCTGTGAAAACAGATGTCTGGAGAGTGCTGTATTGCAAACCTTGAGTGAAATGACAGATCAATCCTTTTACAGAGATTCCTGGGGATATAAGAACTTGACTCTGTGCCAGCCAGGCAATGGCAGCTGCCCAATCAGGACAGAAAGAGGATAAAGCAAATCACTCATGTTACACCCAGCCAGAGTCACCCCTTTCCTTGCCTTACCCTGGTGAGCTGGTGGTGTTCTTCTGCAAGGGCAGAAGAATATTGGAGAGCTGTGCCTGGAGCTGTGCTGCCTGCCAGGGCTTCAGGTCTGTGGCAGGGAAAAATGCTGGTGAACCCGAGATGGGAAGAGATGATGCTGACTCCAGTTCAGAAGGCTGAATAGTTTCTTTATTATAACTATATTTCAATACATTAATATATTATTTAAAGAAGAGATACTAAAACTACATCCTAACTTCTAACTATCATATCTAACTACTAACTGTAACTTCTCTCCTGACTCCCTCCCCAGAGGGAGTTCAGACACAGGTGCATTCCCTTGGCCATCAGGGCCAAACAATCCTCACCAGTGTCCAATCAACCAATCACCTCAGGTAAACAATTTCCCAATGCATTCCACATGGAAAAACAAGGGACAGGAATAGAAATTTTTTTCCTTTTCCTTCCTTCTGCTCCTCTATGAAAGTCTCGTGAGGGAGCAGAAAATGTGGGTACTACACAGGTCAGCTTCATAAAGGGGCACCTTTCCCTGCGTGTGTAAAACCAGGCTCTAAGCACGGTGGGAGCATTGACAGAACACGTGGAGATCCTAAAGCTGTTCTTCAATCCCTCCATTGATGCTGAAACACAGTGAAACGATGATGATGCTCAATGCCATACAAGTACTACTCAGATGGAAAGGAGAAAAGGTGGGAGGCAAAGACAAAATAAAAAGGGCATCAAGATAGGTAGAATAAGATCAAAGATTTAAGGAAGGGCTTTCCTAATAGAAGTTATCATAACTAGCATTGCAGTCATGTAATTGTTTTTTGGCTTATGGAATCCCTTTTATTCCAAATGTTTACACAATGCCATGGTGTTGGAATAACTTTCCTCAAGAGATTGCTCATATATACAACAGCTACACATGGTGCTCTCCTAATTAACATTACATTTTTCAAGCAGATCAAGCTTTTTCCAGTTCAAAGGCAGACTTCAGCCCTGCCAAGAGGTTCTACACACACTCAATATGTGTAAACTGTCCCAACTGGAACAATAAAAAATTATACTGATATTTAAAACACAGCAGATTTTTTTTTTTAAAGTATAGTCTAAAATATGCCCAGTACTGCATTCAGTATTCATATACAGGTTCTTCTGAACTCAAAATGCCATGTGAAGGCTCACTGCAAACTCTGCACACACCAGGGATATGTGTGGTCTGGAGAGCACAGTCACAAATATAGCACAAAATTTGCCCCCAAAGGATCTTGGCATCACAGCTGTTTAAGCAGCAACTGTAAATTCTGATCATGCTCAGCAGAGATTGAAAGAAAATACAAATGGTAGCTAGGAAACAAAGGCACTTGAATAGGAGGAGGTACAATAAGTAAAAACACAGTATCCTTCACCCAGCTCCCAAACTTAGGCATATTTTCTTGATTTGTTTATTGACAACGCACATAGGATAGAATAGTAATATACCTCAAGTGGCACTATTCAGGAGAAAATTGGAATGCAGAGTAGCTTAAAAATCCTTTACAAATGGAAAGAATATTCAATAGAAAATAACACATCTTCAGTTTCTTTTCTACAAGTGGTGTTTTGTTTTGTTTTGCTTTCCTTCTTGAAAACAGCAATAATATATTATGGAAAACCTGGTGAGGGAAGGAAGGAGGATTTTGCATTTCAGGCACTGGACTGTATCCCCTGAAACTTGGGTTCTGTCCTGAGGAAGCTTCAGACCTACAGATATGGTAACTGAACCTCAGTTCTGCACAGATCATGTTACCATTCTTGCCTACTTCAAAAATATTTAATGTAAAAGTGTGAGACTGCAAAGGATACATATATTACAATGACAGGCACTGTAAAATCATCACATTTTAGTAAGCTGAAAGAGCTGACAGGGAAAATTTGAGTTATTGCAGGATTCTCTCTTAGAAGGGCAGTTGGATATGACTAAGGTGAAACTCTCATTTAAAAAAAAAGTCTTATTTTCTCAAAAAAATAAAATTAATCCAACAGATGATGGCTTCCTTGCCTAAAATTGTTGAACTGCTTTCTCAGCCAGCAGTAATCTAAAAGCTCTCTGCTACTTCTACAGGCCAAAGGATCAGTGTTTCTAAGCTGTGTTATTCTATGATACACTTTTTAAGCAATACCAAAGCAAAAATGAACTATGAAAACAATTAGTTTTTTCTAAGTAAATATACTCTGTGGGAGTTTTGACTTTCTTTTTTTTAATAATGGTTTATGTTGGGCTTTTTATAAACACCACAAATGTCTACAGCAACTGAGTTCTACATCCTGCAAAATTCACCTTACACTTTAAGCTATGATTGCATGGAAGAATCACAAAAAAGTCTGTAACAGACAGGCACTGATTTGAGTTTGATAGGACAAATTAATTCTATTCTACAGGAATAAGGAAACCATTACACAAGTCTTGAGCAGGCTGCTGCCTTACAAATGATCACACATTTTCCTCTCCATCAGCATCCTAATTCCCTGAAGACAACTTCGTTTTATCACTAACACACTGGGAGTCCACAGTTGAAATCTGCCTCTGAGATATGTGCTTTATTTTCAGCTGCTTTTATTGTTATTTTTTTCATGCTAATTAATTGTTAGATGAATCAAGATCTGGATGAACTGGCATCTCTGGAAATCACCAGCTCTGATGTGCTGTCAACACTGGGCCCATGGGCTGCGTTAAAATCCTGCATGGATTCATCTCCATTTATCCTCTAGGGCTGGGGCTCAGCTTTGCAAATGCTTTGTGAAACAAATTCCCTTGTAGAAACAAATGGTTTGTTCTGGACCAAACAGAATAGCCTGGAATACATTTAAAACAGAAAATTGATTTGTATGAGCTGCTTGAGAAGTTCTAGTGCTCTCCAGTCATGCCTGGACAACACTGAATGGGTGGATAAAAATGTAAACTGGAACTATACAAGGTCATCACCCAATGCACATATTTTTAAAATGTTTATTCCCTTGCATGAGCACCTCAACATCACTTGAATACGCCTCTGGAAAAAGCAGAAATACTTTTTTTTTTACTTTTCATCACCAGAGAACAACATCACAAACTGAAGCGTGGCATGAACCCTCGGGGATTCTGCTGCACCAAATCCCTCTCGTGGGGCTCTCCTTTCTTCCACATGGTTTCCCAGCTCCTGCAACACCTGCTCTGCTCCCACTGGGCTCAGCTCAATGGGCCAACCTTGTTCAATTTTCCATGTCTGGAGGGAGACATGCACTGCTCCCTCTGTGCGCTGCGACTCTTCTCTAAATCAAATCTCCTCCTTTCCTTAGATGCCAAGATAACTTAAAATACCATAAGAGGATAAACAGGAGGCAGCAGAACGCCAGTCTTGAGGAAGGAATTACATATAATTCAAACATTTCAGGAAGCTGAATACCAGAAGGTCCATAACATTTTCTGTTCTGAGCTTCCTTGCTTTGTAGATCTTTTTGACTAAGTGGCTGCATTCAGTGATAAGTATCTGAGCTGCTCATCTTTATGAATTTTGCAGCTGAAACAAATGCCACAAATCACAGTTACCTGACAGAGCACCATGGGGAAAAAGGGTTCAATTCATTCTCTGTGACTTTTGGAAGAAGCATTTATCATATAAACATTATTTTCTGAAATACTGAATTTGAAGTTAAGATAAGTAAAGCTGACATTTTTTAATGTTTGCTCTCCTAGGCGTACTAAAACTTGCTAAGAAACTTTTTTCTTAAGGGAAGCAAAAATCTCATCCACAGGTGATTTCTTTCCTGAAGAATACTTTCAAATGCATTAATTTTAATAGTAATTTGGGACTTTCAGACCCTGCAGTATCAAGAAAAGAAAAACTTTGATTCCATGTTAGTCTGACACCATTAAACCAAACCAACCAAACATTCCTCCTGAATTTATTGAACCTTTTATCTGCAAGCTTTTGTTATACAGGGCACCTGCAAAGCAAATTCAAATTTCATTTATCATTCCTTTTTAATTTTTGTTGTTCCAATGCCTGTTGCATGCTCCTCTCCCCCTCATGTGCCAAAGCTGAACTCCCTGGTGAACGTGGGAGACGTCTTTCTCCCCATAACTAATCTAACAATTTACTTATTTCTGTAGCACAGTTGACATTTCCTCTAGAAGACGAAAACACACAAAAAAACCCCAGAAATGTTTTCCCAGGTTGTTTTTCTTGTTGTATATTTCACAAAAATATTTCAGTAAAACACACCAGGAACAAACTATCTGTGAAATCTTACACTGCAATTACTGCCTACTCTACAATACACCAGGTAATGGATAGAAATTCACCTTCTTGGTATTTATTACGTGAACTCAGTGTTTTTCCAGCCTAAAAATAAAAATCCATTCAGCAAATAATTGAATTGACTATAAAGGAAATAACAGGGGAACCTTCTTCTTCATCAGTTCAAGGATGAGCCCCCTGATTTTCCTGTGAGGCTGCAGGAGGCCTCCAGTGCTTCAGGGGTTTGTGGACAGAGACTCTGCTGCAACTCATCAAATTCTCCTCAAAGCAAGAGAAAAAAATCTGAAGGACTGTGACTAATATCACTTAATATCAAACACTAGGGGGAAGATTTGTGACTCAAGTTGGAAACATATTTTTTTTCCAAAGCATAGCAAGATGCACATGACTATGTGGTGGTGCTGCCTTCATGAATCTTACTGAAAATAACTTGTTCACCTTTAGCTTATTCAGTAAACCAAGAGGCTTTTAATCAAAGCTGCAACTGTAATGAGTTCTGTAACCATAATATAGTTCTTTTTCAAAAGCACCAAATGAATGCACTAATCCTCTGAGGAGCTATCACTAACTGAATTCTTTCAGAATAAATTAAAATTTACAACATAACCAGAGATTTTGTTATTCCCCAGATGATAATGTGCTTCAAGGTTTCTGTTTTTAGCTTCTTGGTTCTTTTGGTTTATTATTTAACTATTTATTTTACCTACATATTCTTTATGTAGGTAAAATAAATAGTTATGTATTCTCATAAATACATAAAAATTATTATTGTTATTATTTAACAATGCTGGTACACAATGGAAAAATATACCAGATTTTCAAATAAGTGAATGGAACACTCAGTTTTAAAGATGATGAAACATTTAGACTTTGTTAATTTTCTCCTCTCTCTAAGATGGCAAACCCTAACAATTTCAAAACACGACTGTCAATTTGTTTCTGTTGCTTTTCCAATGAAAAATTTATCCCCTCCTTGAAAAATTTCACTGCCAAATGAGTTTCTTGTGAAATTGGCTTCTTTGGCAAGTCTTGTAACCTTTGGAGTGTCACTGGGGTATCTACTGGGCTTGTATCTCTTACGATTGCTGACATGGGATTGCTTTTTCCCCCTCCTCTGGGGTTTACTTGCGTTGAAGTCAGGACTTAAATCATCATGTAACTCTTTTTTCAGCTTGTCACTTTGGTGTACAAAGGGCATTTCTGCTTGACAAGTGTGTTATAAGTGCTCAGAATTTAATGAACAAGACAACAAAATAGGAACCAACAGAATACTAATAATTTCATGGAAGCTAATAATGAGTATTTGCAACTAAAACTTGAAATATTTCTACAGTTCTTATAAACACACCCAAAAGAAAAGATGCTTGCTGTGAAGTCAGACATACTTATCTGTATTATATAACATTAATGAGGTTCCCTGCTGTTTCTGAATTAACTTCAAGTACTCTCGGTGCAGTATTTGCTTACAAATATATAATGTTATAGTATTTCAATTTCCTTTTATGTGGATTTTAATATTTCTCTTGTAAATAAATTTTGTTTTATTGAACAAAAAGTCCCAGACAGCTGTATCATGATCTTATACAAAACCTGCTGCCAAATTCAGATTTTATCATTTGAAATTAATTGGTGTTAAAATTTGATGTTGATAGCTGTGTAACGGTATGTAATGTTGATTGTGGCACTGTAAAGCCCCAGCTAAATCAGATGGGTGAAAGAAGGACCAGGAGTTTTCATTCCTTGAAATACAGTTAGAATCTGTGAGACAGAAGCAGAAGTAAGGACTTTCCTTGACACAGTAACAGTGCCCACACTGAGGGAGCAGTTTATGTTTTTGAAGTGCAGTAGACCATATTAAAACCCTCCTAACTCAGCTATATGGAAGATATAATTCATCTCATTTTAGAGATGAAGGAAATGCAGCACAAGTAAGAGCCTTGGTAGGTACCAGACAGCTCTTTCAACATGAGACAAATAATTCTCCAGGCCAGCATTTTCAAAGGCTGGCACCATTAGGCTTCTCAGAGCTTAGGCTGGATTGCAACACTTTCCATGGTGTCTGCAGATTTCAGAGTTGGCTGTCTTTGTTGTGAGGGCAAAGATTTTGAGTGAGAGAGGAGCAGGGAGGATGCAAAGGAAAGGTAAAAGGATGGGCAATGTCCCAATGTCCCAATGCACAGCAGCACTGACTGTGGTCAGACCCCCAAGACAGTGAAGAACCACGTAAATCACCCAGAAGGCACAAACTGTGGCAGAAATTTCTGCAGTCCATATATCCAGGACTGCTTTGATTTTAAAGAAAAGCACAGATACCTATGAAAATACCATCCTGGCCAACATTCAAGGCTTTTTCCTAAATGTGAGTTCCTGTTTAGGTACAGCTCTATAGAAAAAGGGATTGTAGAAACCTCAAAAGTAAAATGATTGTGTTGGAGTATGACGGAAATGAGAAAGGAAAACGGAAAATAAAATAAATCAGACACTATTATCACAGACTGACTGTCAACAGCCACCTCCTACAGAAGGGTCCAGGAGCAGAACCAGGGATTTCATGTATAAATGCATGGACAAATGTATATTCATGAACTGTAACCATTCAAACTTGCTGGACAAGTGATTTGAAAGAAATCATCTACTGATCTGAGGATGCTGATTTAGGAATCTCATACATATTCAGTACTTAGGTGCTTCTTAATCAACTAATCAAAGCACTTGACTAATTGATTGCTTTCTGCAGTGGGGTGAAAGTCAGTTCTCCCTGACCTGGTTTGTGTTACTCTCAGAACTGATGATACCTGGTTTTTATTTGTTCAGAGAACTGATTAGAGCTACTTTATAGCTGACTTATTCTTAAGAGCTGCATTATCTCAGCTGAAAATTCTTTCCATTCTGCTTAGTACCTATGTTTGAAGAAAAGTTGAGTAATCCTATCAGATTTCTTTCTAGTTTTCTTATCAATGTTTGATAACCTTCACACGCATCCACATACATTTAAAAGTTCCCTGGCAGATTTCTATTTGTGCTCTAGCTAGAATATTTTGCTGAAAACCTTGATGGATCACCAGGTGAAATCAAAGCTTTGGGACCTGATAATGAAATCTTTTTTCAGGAAAAATTGCTACTGAGGTTGAGCTGACCTTCCTGTTCCAGGAGTATGTGAAACCAAGAGAAAAACCAAGCCCTATTCTGTGTCATACTCTGACAAGAGGGCTTTCCTTAACCCCAGAATTTTTCTTTGTGGCTTTTCCAAGCATTGTTTTGAATTTTACTGTTTTAGTGTTACAGCAGAAATACACTTTAAACAGAGTTTAAAAAGTAAATGATGAAAGTGGATTTTTTTTCATTTTAATGCATAAAGACATCTGAAAACATTTGAGTTAACATAAATGTTTTTGATAAAGCTTTTACCCCAACAGTGAGATTTAATGGGAAACACCAATTGCAAAATACACGAAAGATAAAGAACCCATTTAACATGGTTCTGAGGAATCATCTTTATTATTACATTCTTACTAAATTATTTAATCAAAGTGACAGGTTGGGGGAAGAACCAACCTGAGAGAAAGAAATTTCCAAAGATGCCTGAAGATATGGTATAATGATAGGTTTTAAAATTCAAAAGAAGTTATTTAAATATTCTGCAGATAATGCTGAAAGTGAGAGGCAAAATGAGAGGCTTTTCAACACCTGTTGCTTTTCAGTTCTATTCTCCAGAAGTATCACTGTCAGAGTCTAAAAAGAAACTAAAGGCACTTGTCACTTGGCAGCAAATGAAATTCCTCCTGGAACTTGCTTTTATTGTTTTGGCTAAATTTAAGAACTATAAAGATGATAAACTGGACTCACAGCCCTGGAAACAGAGGTTATTTGTGGCTCCAGAAAGGAGAACTTACAAATTTAAAGCAAAGAACCCAAATGTTTCTTGACATTATATCACTCAACCTCCCTAACTTAAAGGGCAATAAGGTTTCTATGTCCATTTTAACACAAGTCCAGAGACTTCCAAAAGTCATAAGCAAAGAACAAAATTTTTCTAACAAGAATATTTATTCACTGCAAACAGCATGTTTACATTCTGTAGCATATAACTTAATTTTCAGAGGGGGCACATGTGAAGAGAGGAGCATTAATCATGGTACCAAAAGGTTATGATTTGCTCAAGTCAAGCCTTGAAATCTTCTGTCATGTAAATAAAATCTTGGGAAAAGACTGTTCCCCTATAGGGAATGCAGACAGTCATTTTAACATAAATGCAACCTTTCAAAGTTTCAGAATTAAAACATACCAAAAATAGATATATTTTATAACAGCAGTGTATTTCCCTAATATATCTTTTTACACAGAACTAATATATAATGCAATCACTTTGGTACAGCAATAAATATATTAATTTGAGAAATTTTGAGTTCATAAGAAATCAGTCTAAAGGAAAAAGGAGAAATATTAATTCCTTCAATGAGATGCTCACAATCTGGAGGGAATTTTCTTCTGAGCAAGACCTTTACACTGTGAGGATCTAGTCACACATTCCTATCTAAACCTGCAGAGCCAGAAGCAGAATTTCCTGCTACCTTGGGATTGTAGTCTTACTATTGTATAAAATTTCAAGGACAGGTTTTTTATTTTTCCTTTACTTTTACTGTAAGGGCCAGGACTCTGTACATTCCAGTGTAAATTGAAAGCAAAGCCTTGAAACTGTGTAGCATTACTGTGGATTTACAGTTTTATAACTGAGAGCAGAAAAGTGTCCCTAAATATTCAAGGTTATTGTGGAACGATTTTATAGAAGAGAAAGATATTACTTTAAGGATAAAATAGGGAAATTAATCAAAAGGGATTAAAGCGAGAAAAATCTGACAATTCCAATCACTTAAACAGCACAAGGATGAAATCAACTTGTCTTACCATAGCTATATTACACTAATCCTTATTTCTTTTTTCCCCAGGAGGAAGAAGTGTAAAGTAATTGCAGAACCAGCTAGATCCCAAGAGTATATTGCTGCATAAGAAAAATAATCCACTGAGAATTTTACCAAAGCTTTTAGAACAAACCTTACTGCTAGACAAAAATTGTTCTTTTGTAACACACTGCTTTCTGTATGGATATTCTGGTGAGCACATGATTGTTCCTCAGTCTTTCTGCAAAGATGGTCAGCAGTAACATCAACATTTATTGTGTGAGGAGGGAAGGAGCAGACAACAGTGTAAGAATACTGAGGGACCTCAGAGACCACAAAGACCAGAGGGAGCACAGCCTGAGCTGAATACACTGGGCTGACTTTCTCCCATCATATCAAGTGGGAGAAAGCAGTGAAAACTCATAAAGATTCCCAAATTCTCCTCTCTTCTGTTCCCAGCAAACCCACAGTGCCACAATGGAGCCAAAGGCCACACACTGAGGTTAAAGCAAACTTCCTAAATTTTTCGAACATTTTTCTCCTGCTGACAAAACCCAAGAAGGCAGGCTGTCAGAAACCAGCCATGCATCTCCCAATGATTTATTTAACATTCACACTGGCAACACTTGAACCACTGACCTCAGTATTTACGGGGTTTAGGACTGGAAGGAAGGGGAAAAAAAGGCTAAAAAGACCTGTTTTTTAAAAAGAGAGCAAGAATACAAATGTTCAGTATTTCAAAACCTCTTTGTATGTGTCACCAGGTCAATGCACTTCATCACTGACCGAGATGGCCCCCAAAAGTGTTCAATTAACCTTAGGAAAGTGTGACAAAAAAAGACATTATTATCAAAGTATATTAAAAAAAAACNGGACAGGTGTGAGCCCAAACTACAAGAAGTACAAGTGGAGATGATTATTTTGAAATGTAAGGAAATATCTTCTCTTTTGTATTTCCTCAAATTGCTAGAAGAATACCCAATTCTCTTTACAGAAGTAGAAATGAAGACTGTTACTACAGGCAGGGGTTATTTTCATAACAATTTGTTTAGGTAAGTATCAAGAGACTTTTTATTCCTACTTGGGGAAGAAGATTACAAAATGCTATGTTTGATTGAACGTGACTAAACTTATATTACTTTATATAAAATGCCTTTACAGAAATTAATGCTGAAGTCAGTTAAAGGAGATGCAAAAATAAATATTTTGAGAGATCAGCATAATCATGAAAGTGAGAAAATATAGATAACTTCCCTTAATCCATGTATTTGACAGTTTGTCTGTGCTACTAGAGAACAGCAAAGCTGTAATACCATCAATTTTCATATGTCTTTGACTTTCAGATGAACTAGAAAGCTCTGCTGGGGAGGCAAGCAAATCAAACTCTTTTAGCAGCAGGCTTACTATCAGGGGATCCCTTTTCCTAGGTCCTTTAAAGTAACCCATAAATTCCTGAGGTGTTTTGTGGATTACATAACTAAAAACCACTATTACAGAAATAAATCCTGCAAGTAGATCAGGATAGAAAAAGACTAAAAATGCAAACCAAAATGTTATACCCTTGATTTTGTGCTTTCATATTATGATTTCTGATTTCTCATTCCTGAAATGTTTGACTTTTTTCACCTGTTTCTACCTGTAATCTGACCACAGAGTTTCCATGGTATATTGATTTGATACATATTTTTCATTTTAGAACTTTAATCAGTGATATCATCAGACTAAAACTATTATTATGTATAGTGACACAGTTCTCATGTTTCATTTTTCACCCATCATGATGTATTTAAGGAAAAAACTAGTTTGCATGGATACACAGTAGGGCAAGGAGCAAGGTTTCCTTTTCCTTTTTTCCTAGAGTGGGAGAGGACACAGACTTGTTAACCACAAATATTTCACACATGAGTTTTTACTAGTAGATCCTCTAATGTCAATAAGTAAGTCCAAGGAACTGTCAGAGCTGTTAAAATTCTTTGAAGCTTGGTATTTTGATGCTGCTCATGTACACAAAGACATGAAATGTTGTCCTCTTTCTATTCTACACCTGAAAACCCCTTTCCTGCAGGTACCATTTTTCATATTCCAGTGTATTACTTGCTGCTGAAGGATATCAGCATATTATATAGTACATTGCTGGGGAGTTATCACGAAACAACTTCTGTCATGTTACCTAAAAAAGCAATATTA
This sequence comes from Ploceus nigricollis, assembly GCA_013399945.1. Classification (NCBI taxonomy): domain Eukaryota; kingdom Metazoa; phylum Chordata; class Aves; order Passeriformes; family Ploceidae; genus Ploceus; species Ploceus nigricollis. Next base: position 300,696 of record VXBC01009447.1, read on the forward strand.
AGCATGAATATCATAGCCAGATTATTTATTCAGCACTTTATTATGCTGTTACTGCCATAACCCAGGTAAAAATGTACTGATTATGACAAAGGTCTCCATATGATTACCACCATCATTCTTATTTCAGACTAGATTTTTCCACTAGGTTTTTTTGGGGACCTACTTTCAAGTGTTCCCATTAGACAAAGCCTTGTGTATAAGCTACAGGCTATTTAATGCAATAATCTAGGAAAATCTTCCTTCACATGATAACAGAATATGTTATAGTTGGCACTTTGGTGACAGTGTTTGGAGAGTCTGGTATCTTTGCTGTGGATTCCTTTTGTGTCCTGCTAATTCAATCTCACTCAAGTGCCTGCTTCACTAGATAATTTTAGTTTCTGTTTCTAGTTCCTGAATGTATTATAAGTGGTTTTATGAGAAATGTGCCCACTGGTTGACAGGTTAAATGGAAAAGCACCTTGGCCAGAAGTGCTGTCTCTGGATGGCAACTGGGGGCATCTCTGAAGCTCTGATGCATTCAGTAGCTGCATTCCAAAAGATGTCTCTGTTCCTCACAGCTTGATCCAATCAGTTCTTAACAATTAAATTCTCATTTGGCCTCCTCTGTGCTTGGCCACTCTGTGCTGAAAGTCTCTTAGGAAATTTAGAATCGACTGTCTTTCTACATCTTTGTACAACATTATACCATCAGTTCTACAGTCCCTTGCATGCTATTATTGTTATTATTTTTTGTTTTCAGTATTGATGTTTGTCCACCTGCCAGGCTAATCTCAACTGACATTCGCCAGCATCTGTATCTGTTGGCTGATGTCCAGTGTGTGAAAACAAAATTGCTAACATGTCCCTTCAATTTTCCCATCTACAAGTTTGCTTTGCTTTAAAGCCATTACAGCAAAAGTCCCCATGCAGGTTATTTTTCATTCTCATGTTATTTTCTGCCACTACCCATAGGTATTCAATTGTATTTTCTCTACTAAGTGTATGTTTCTATTTTTTGCATTTATTTTATTTCAACTCTTCTGTTTTCATTAATTCCCTAACTTAATGAATTATCTCTGCTCCTTTTATCCTGCATTCAGTGTAAGCCTGATGACTAGAATTTTTTAAATGTCTAGAGATCTTGATAGACTTAGGATAGATTCTCTGAATGCTCATTTGATCTCTTTCTTTGTTTGTATTACTGATCTATCAGGAATTAATTCATCTTTTAAGATTTGATAATTGCATGAGTCAATCACTTGGTACAGCTCAGCTAAATAGTACTTCAGCGTTTATTCAGGTCCCTGACTGCACAGCCTTGAGTATCTTGTGACATTTTTGTGGTTTGCAAACGCTCCTGGAGTGCTCCTGGAGCTCTGTGTGGATCCCTTTGTTTGCTGCTGGCTAATTGCTGGTGGTCTGTGTAACAGCACTTCTGCTCATGTTTTGTTTGCCTTCTCATACAGCACCCACTGTGATCCAAAGAATATTCAACAGTAAATAAACTCTGTTTCATGCCCATCTGCCCACAGGCTGGGGTTTGGTACTTTTCCATTAGTGCTGTTTGATCTGTCTGGTTTGTTTGTTTATGTGTACCTGGAGGAGCAGCCTCACTGGTAACATCATGTTCTCTCCTCAGCATAAGAAGAAGGATCAAAACCACACAACAGTGAGGTTGTCTTTTCTCCCCACAGAGACTTTTTCTTCTTAACGTTGGCAGGCATGTTATCATATTCTCTATTGATTACTACCTCACATAATGCCCCCCCACTTTGAAAGAAGTAAATTGCTGCTACAGAAAACCCTTTTCCAACCTTCAGTGAGTTTCCTGTGGCACACAGAACCCAGATATTATGCCATGTTGTTAACCACCATCTGCAGGTTTTTTATCTGTTAATTAACTCCTTGCAGCTCTCCTGTAATGCTCTGAATGAATGTTTCTCCAAACCTGAGGTTTGCACATACTGACAGAACATACACCACAGCCAAAAAAGTCCCTACACTTCATCTGTCACTGTCACAAAAGCAGCCAATTACAAATCATCTGGCAAGGCATTTTTAATCTAACCTATTTTTATTTTGCTTGCCATTAATTTGTTAGATCAAAACCATTCAGCTATAGAAATGAGTTTGTTCACTCCCCAAGTAAAATCAGGGAAGATAAGTAGCTCACAAAATCTTTTAAAATCTTTGGAAGCTGATAAAGCATATTTATACCTTCTCTAAAAGTGGTAGAGTCTAACATAACTGTCAAGTTTCTCTGGGTCTGCTGATTGCTTATCTCTCAGCACATCACAAAGGACAATCTTGATTCTGGGACATAAAGGCTGCCAGGCAGGGCTGATTGCATTAACTGGAGATCAATGCTACAAGTATGGAAATTATTACAAAGGTATATGGAGCCTTCCAAAGAGAATCAGAGCACCCACTCCTAGTCCAAAATTCAGAAATTGTTTAGATAGTTGAATATACCAGTGGTTACACAGGTGTGCAATCAGTTCAAAAGCCACATTTTAAAATATGTCTCCTTTCCAATGGTAGGCTCTGGATGCTAAAGACAGCATTACGTGGATATAGGAGTTATATGATGTTAATCACTTGATCATTCAACAAACCTTTTCTTCACCCAAAGAAAAACAACAACAAAAATTTGTTATCAAAACCAGGTATGAACCAATAAGGAGCCTTTATCTAAAAACATGCAAAGTTATTTGCACTTAAGGAGAGACACAGTAAAGCGGGTATAAAAGCTGTTGGTAACAAAGCCCAATTTCTTATGTCCATTTTGCACAGATAGAGAGAACAGCCATTGCCCAGGAAGTGGAAACAAGGCCCATTGGTTTGTGCTCAACACAATGACAGAAAGAGCTATCAATAAAATCTCCATGATTCTCAGTCAAGCTTGATTTAGTGCAGAGAACAGCTCCTATAGAATATTGCATCCCTGCCTATTGATATTCCTGTAGATTTCAGTGAGAGTGATCATCATTCAAGACTACAGATCACAGCATCCAACAAAATCAAGCACTTGAGTAACAATTTCCTCCCATGAAGAGTTTGATGCTCTCAGGGATCTTCTGATGAAGCATAAAGTGTGAAAGCTCCATCCTTTTTAGCTTGGCTAATATGATTCCACATGCGTATGCCGAATCCTTTTATTACATATCAAAGACATTTACCATTTTGTATAAGACTTGAAAGAACAGTTTGAGGATTTGCCAGCAATAGCTTTTAAAGAAATGCTTACAAGGAAAACAGAAGAAATTACAGGGTTTTAGAACTATTAAGGATATGAGCCTAAAATTTTGAAGGACAGGCACCTCTGCATTACCTGAGAACATCTGCTGTGCTGAAGTATCAATTTCCACAAAAACTGTATTTAAGAAATCATAGGAAAAAAGTTTTGTTGCTTTCCATACAATCCAAAATTAATATAACATAGCCTTAATTTACCTGAACTGCTGGGAAAAACATTCTGACCTCTCCTGAAAACAAGTAGAGTCATATATGCACCTAAACTTGACTAATGAGCAAGGTGAAGGAAAAAGTGAACAGCATTTTCACGAGCTGATCTTTCACCTGTGCCACGAGCTGGCTCTGGGATTCCCTGAGCACTGCTGGGCAGAGTTTTGCTCTCAGGAAGGAGAACACTCAGGAAGTGCAGCTGTAACTCTGATCCACATCAGTGTCACTGCCAGGACAGATCCAGCACTTTGTCATCCTCAACTCCTGCTCCCATTTAAGGGAGTTAAAATGCTCGAGTGTGCTGAGGGATATCAAAACACAGCCCTACCTCAGGCAGTGGCAATTTCTGGAGCAGTCCTAGACCTTGCTGGGAAGGCTGTTTACACTGTAGACTACTGGCTGATAGCGATGGTCAAATCAGTTAAACAAAATAATTTCTCTCCTACTCATCCAAGCGCCCCCAAGCCATTTTAAATTAACTAACTGCAAATGAAGAAAACTGAATAAATCAATTTTCAGGTTTGCAAAATACTGCATTTTTTCTTGTAATGACATTTTTTGCCTCTGCCCATTCATGATTTTACAGCTCATTAACAACTATTTTAATGCTGCTCAAGCTTCCACAACTTTCTCCTAGTGTCAAAAAACGGCCACTAGAAAATTTTTTGTTCCATGAAACCAACACAATTGATAGCAGCCAAAATGCAGATGCCAGAATACATACATAATTTTTTTCCCCAAAGTTATTACCATGGCTTCACAATTTTACTGCCTCCCTGCTGAAATATTTGGTCTGCACATTTTCATCCTTAATGCACCTGAACAAACAGTTCCAGCAACACAGATGAATAAAATGCTGAACAGATGCAAATGGCTTTTATCTTATTCCTATTCTGACAACCAGCTTATGCAGTCATCTCAGGTCGTTCCTTATCTATCTACAAACAACTTGAAGTTATCCATGATGCTTCTTTTCCCTCTCAACATTGATTATATTTATGTTTCCTTTATTTTTCATTAATTCAATCAAATCTGAGGAGCAGCTTGATTAACGTTGCTCTTCAGCAATGGATTTATGGTTTGGAGATGATCTTCTGTCATGCCAAATGTATTATGTGCATTAACACTTCAATTCAGCAAAAGGCTGCTGCCAGAGCTCAAATATAAACAGAACTTTTAAAAATCAAGAGGCTGATTGTATCACTCATTTCACTGGCTGCTCTCCAGGTCAACTGCCATTATTTATGAATAATAAATTCTTTTCACTATATCATATAGTTTTAATGAAGAGAGTTCTTATTCCTATGGAGTAAGGAACAAAAAATCCAGAACTCTTTCAGTGCAAAGGTTTGGACTTCTGGAGAATTATAAAATAGTGATGTGCCTGTCTTGCAGCAGATTTCAGTAGAAAATCAGCATTTCTTTTCCACCCAAGAAAAAATTCCAGATTAAATTAGTGGCAATAGAGTATTTTCCTCCTATGTGAATGTAATCCACTTATTATTGCCACAGTAAATTGGGAGCTGTTTGCTTTCCAGTCCTCAACACTGTGCTTATCAGAACTCTGAATGACAAATTAATATTTCCTCATTTTTCAAATCAGGGAAATAATTTTGACATATATCTAAAATGCAAAATACATTTGTGCAAAATGCACAAAGGAACAAGAACGATGAACATTTTACACTGATTCCAATGAAGCATTTATAGTACATTCAGCACAAGACAAAAAGGGAAACAAAAAGTGTATTTTACAGGCTTGGTCAATACACCTGAGCCAAACAGATCATCACACCTCCAATGTTGGTTTTTTTCAGAATGCTTATCCAAGAAAAGTTCCTCCCATTTTGTCCTGAGCTGTACTATACAGTACTGTATATACATAGTAAAATACACAGTATAGTATTTGAATTTGATAATTGGGCCCCAAGTTAGAAAAAATGCAAATAATGTTTCCCTGAGTGCCTTTTATTTATTTATTTTATTTTACCTGAAATTCTAAGAGCAATGAAAAAATTGCAAGCTTTGAATTTTCTCACATTCTGGCTGCCCTTGATATTCAGCAGGAAAAAAAAAATCTGATGCTAAAGAATTAAAAGCTTATCTTCCTACAGCCCATTTCTGAAGCTCTGGTCACTAGAGGACACCAGGAAATACCCTTGGAGATGCTAATTTTCATTGCCCAGACCTATTTAAACTAATGTGTTTACATATTTATCACTTGATGAGCTGTATCTTGATAATATATTTAACACATGCAACTGAACTAGCCTGCCTGACCTCAGCTGTATCACTGGGAAAAAGACTCACTTCCCAAGTTTCTATTATGACAAAAAGAAGAAAAAGGGGGAAAAAAATTAACAGCTATACTTAAGACCCAGAAATGTAAACATCAAGCCATAGCTCCTTTCACAAGGCAGCCCCACTTGGTCTATGCATGAGTCATATGGCATTTGAGGTGACAGTTATATTTGGGGTGATTAAAAGATATTTGCATTCATAAATAATGTTTTTTGCAATTCAAATCCATATCTTATCCCAGGAGTGATTTATTTAAAAAAAAAAATCTGATTACTTCCAGCTTTTAGAAAAAGTCCCTTCCTTGAAATGAAAAGAATAGCCTTTAACCAAAGACAGAAAGAGCACAACTTATACAGACGAATGTGGGGAATTTGCACGGAAAATTAGAGCTGCATGACTAAGAACTACTTCTTTTAATACGCTATCTATAATAAATGAGTCAAATACCTCACGCCAGTGCCTTGTTAGACCTTTGCACATCACTCACTACACAACCCCAAATGCTGCAATGCATAGGAAGCTCCTCAGTTGGAGCTAAAAAGTGCTAAACAGCTGTTCCTACAGCTGCATAAAATACTTCTGTTTCAATACTGCACCTATTTAATCCATGTTGCCATGCAATCACTACTTCTAATGAATCTTCCTCTCTAATGGGTTTTTTTTTCCATTCCTTACTGTTTGTTGAATCCAATTTTGGCCTCATGCTCAAGAATATTTGAGCCAGAGACCAGAGTTTTCTACTTTTACTTCCCACACTCAGTAGTATCTTGTGTGAGCAACTACCAAGGGGCTTTTGAGTGGAAAACCAACCAGACAGAAGTTGTAGATTCACTTGAAAGTTGAGAAAAAAAATTAATCCAGGTATGCTGGATAAAGATCTGAAGGAATGCACAGGCAGGGTTGGGAAAGAGAACAGGGTTACACATTTCAAGAATTAGAAAAGCTTGAGCTGCTGCAGATCCAAAACCCTAGTTATGTGCTGAGTTTTGGCAACCTAACTTAGGATGAATTAAATGAAGACACAAGTGAGCTGACCAGTAAAGTAGCTTTTGCCTTTATCATTGCCAGAACAAAACAATGATGGATTGAGAAAGCAATAGTGAGTGTTTGGAAGGAAAACACTCATCGAGACACACAAACACGAGTGATGAGGGCAGAAGCACTTAGTAGGCTTAAAAATATCAGTGCACTGAAGCAAAGCAAAACCAGGCATCAGAGGCTCTAATAAAAATGCAAATCTTGACTCTGCATAACAAATAAAATTGAGAAAAAAAGAAAGAAGTCCCTTTAACAATTCAGGGAATTCTGAGAGAGAGCTGAGATTCTAGGTATCTAAATGGCTACTTGTGCAAATCATCAAGCTGAAGCATTTCACAAAAGCAATTAGCAATCCCTTTACTACACTTGCTGATGGGAAAACTCAAGAGGACCAGGGTGGTCAGGGCATTGCTTCATCCAGGGTCCTGAACCCATTAATGAAGAATTCTACAAAGTGCCACATGAAGCTGATGGGCTGAACTGAGGTAACAGATAACTGAATTAATCATTAGTGTCCCATGCATCTGGCCTCTGGTACTTCAAAGAAAGAGCTGCAAGTGAAATATATTTTTATGTGATTTAAATTACAGTTAATCAGGAGTTTCATGTACCACATCTCCAATGATCTGATTGCAAAGAATTAATGCATTTCTGTCAATTTTTGTCTTTTCATTGCTTAGCTTTGTGTAAGGAAATCTGTTGCAAGTAACTGTGGAGTACTAAAAGGATATGGGAAATCTGTGGAGTTTAAATATTAAGACACTTCCCAACCCAAGGATGCTTTTTCTGCAAAGGATGCAGTTTTATCAAATCATGGCTAGGTAGTGGGTAGCAATATATAAAAGTTAACATAGCTCCTTCATTCTGAAGTTAAAGATGCTTTCTCAGGGAAATAAAGAGACTTCTAGAGATAGAGGACAATTATTTTGTTGTAATATATCAGGGACTGAATAAGCTTTTTAAGTAAATTAAGAATGTTAATCTCACTAACAAGTGTCTCACAAAATCATTGATCTACTCAAGCAACTAAAAACCTCATTCTGATGTCAAGGCTGTGGATTTCAGCTAAGGAGCTATAGGACTGCAGAATATGAGAGAACTTGGAGTGAGGTAAAAATTCAGTGATTACCAGAGTTTCTCAACATTTAGCAATCTCAACGATTCAGTTAAAAATATGCAATTGGTACCAACATTTTGACCCCAAACTGGAGAACCTATAGGATACCTTGTAAAATAATATCTTAGAAGCAACAGAAAAATCCTTAATTCAGTCTCACTTCCTGACAGTTGTAATTAATGACTGAAAAGTCACCAAGCTTGAGTAAGGCACTCTGAGTAATGAAAGCTGAGCAGGTCATTTCTGGCTCAATCACCCTTTTAAGGCTGATCCTTCTGTCTCTCCAAGCAGGAAACTCCTATTGCAGTTAACAGGAACTGTGCACAAAGAGGAAGAGTGATAATGATGCATAAGGCATTCCTGCACCTAACTAATGAGCAAATCCAGAGCTTTAGAAGTTAAGCAACTGAGGGAAGTTAATTTTTCTGGAACTTGAATGGATTCACAATATGACTTTTACAAGCACATACACATAGGATCTGAACCCAAGACCTCTGAAATCAATGGGAATCTGTTTTATGTCCATGCTTTTTTGATTAGACTCTCAGCAGTTCATTTAATACAAGATATGAAACAATTTACAAGGCTAATTTATGTCCATTTTTTTCTAAAGTGTACATGCTTTGCAGTATATAATGCTATAAAACAGAATGTGTTCATAATAGTCAGGCTAATTTGTAGCAGGTTCTCACAATCTTTTTGCAGAGGCAATATCAACTCCAGTGATACTCCGCATACCTAAGCTGTTGGATATTTCAGCTACTAGTAATGCTTCTAAAATTGGAATGAACTTTTAAAGTGCATCTAGTGTAACATTTATCTCCTGCTATCAATATAGGATGCTGTGAACTATTTTGCTAGATAGGGCTAATAACAGCCAGCTGACTTTGCAGCACAGAGGTTATAGAATGAACCTTCTTCTGTGCACCTTATCTGATTTCAGGTCAGTCAGCCCCTTTTGAGGAGAAAGAAACACAAGTTTTTCTGCAAAGATTCTCAAAATAAAATATTTAGTACTGTCCACAGGCTGAGGAGTGATAACAAAAGAAATGCAGCTGGAATTAAAATTCTGCTGAAAAGAATGAAAACCAGCAACACCGAGAATTTCTCAAACAAGCCTATCAGTTGCTGCACACATTTCTGTTCAATTATACTGCCTTTACTTCAGAGTTAATAAAAATCTACTACATAATGTTTCTTTATGGAGATTGATGGACAAGTTTCATGCTAATTCCTTCCTGAGTTAGTAAGCCTTTATTTGCCAAGTCAAGGCAAAAATGATGGCAGGCAGCCTAGCAGAAATGCCAGCACATACTTTCAAATGTCATTAAGTTGCAAACCAAATTAAACTACTGACCAAATTAAAGTGTTTACCACACATGCCATCTACACCTTGCTCTTGGTAAAGGCTGAGGTGACACTTCATGGGATCAAAGTGCATTTTACAGAACTGACACTCCTGGCTCCCAGGAGAGACTGCATGATAACATCTGTGAGAAGCACAGATGTGACTTTCCCATGCACAGAACTAGGGAAAAAAAAACCCTGGCAAATGCAAAGAAAAGCATCAAAAATGCTGGAAATATGATTTACTTCAGCATAGTTGTATTTAATCTTATTTATCATACTATTCTGAATTGGAAGTTTGCTCACATGGAGAAGCTCTAAATCTGGAAAGATTTTCCCCAAAGGATATTCTCATCCCTGCTGATACAGAAATAATGGAGGGTCCCGTGGTTCAGCTGCCAACCCCAGCACAGCCACAGGCTGGTTCTGCCTCCAACAATCACATTCAATCTGCCCATAGCTCCAGCCACAGCAGTTCTCCTGCAGGCAGCACGGACACTGTAGCAGTGACAAAACCCACACTCCCAAATTTCTTTTGTGTACCAAGCCGGGACTTGCAGATCTTGTTCTCTTCCTTTGCAGCTATCAGCCTCAGACAGCTGAGTTTCCCTACATGAAATACCTATGCGCTAAAAAGTTTTCAGCAGCTCAGTTTCTGACTAGGAAAAAAGAAACTGACAAAACCACCTTGACTTCTTCTTGTCACTTTGTCAGTACTTAGTGCCTAATGGCTTTGATTTAGGTTCAGGCACTCTCAGCAGGAAGGATGCTCAGTTCCCAACAGCGAGAACAAGGCTCCTGGGTTTTGACCAGTTTGATAATGGCCTTGCCAAACAGAACAAACATTACCCTGGCTCAGCAAACTGCTCCCACGGATGTGTGAAGCTGGAACATCTGTTCCTTCCCTCTGGGCTGCTGGGCAGGCTCGGCACCTCTGGAGGCTCAGCCCTCCGAGAATGTGGAATATACAGGATAACTCAGAGCAACTGCTAAAGAGTCAGCATCCATCCTCACCCCCCAGACACCAACAAGAGAAACTGCCCAGCCAGCATAAAATGTGCTAAAATGAACACAGGCATCTGAGGAGATTATTTCATTTTTTTTCACATTAGTCTGTCTTCACACAAGGGGCATTTTACTAATTGGCATGATTCAGTTAAATGAGGAGATATTTTGAGATTAAAAACATAGCCCAACTGTTGGGATAATGGAATGGGGAGAGGGCTCCTAAGCCACAGAACTGAGGAAAGGAGCTGTCATGCTCTGGAGGTTACAGTTAAAAATGATCTTGGGAAATGAGAGGAATGAATAAGGCAACAGTCAGTACACACAAATACAAAGCAGCAGCATCACAAAGCAGAAATCAAAGCAATAAACACAAAATGGGGATTGACGAGGTAGAAATAATACAAAATGAGATCCCAGAGTGTCAACAAACTGCAGGCTGAATAGGAATCAAACCTGTCAAGCTGCTGCAACAAAAGCAAACTCTTTTAACTGGAGTGTATTAGCAGGGAAGTCTTAACTACAACACAGGAGATGATTATTCTGCTCCATTAAGCATTGTTGATACCCTCAGTTGGCACATGGCTCTGTCTGGGTAAAGGTATAAACAAGATACACATGATAAGGGGGTAAGATGAGGATAAGAGTTCAGGAGGGAACAGTAAAATTGATAAAATTTTTAATATGACTTCAAAGGAAATGAAAAAAGGAAATAGATTTAACTACTCAAGAAAGGGAAGACTTGACAAGGGAGTCATGAGATGTCTTTAAATGAGAAAATACTTGTTATAAAGCAAGCAGTTATCCTTGAAGATTGTTCTCCATATCTGTGAGGACAGAATGACAAACAACAGACAAATTCCAGCACGGGGGCTTTGGTGATGTATTGGAGGAATCTCCACCAGGAATCAGACTGCCTTCTCCAGAGGTTTCTGATTAGCCTGGGCAACCAGTTGTTGGAGTTATATGAGCTCTCAGAAGGAGAGGAGGATCACAGGTTCTGCAGCTGAACTGCTCTCCTTGGGGTGCAAGGAATTGTGAAGGAATTTTGAACGAGTTAGAGACAGGACGTCTGAGTTTCTTGAGATTATGTGATTTATTTTTCTTATCTTCTACATAGGTAGGAAGGGTGAGTTCTGGTCACATCTTCATCACATGGTTCAGAAGGTCACAAGACCTCTAATTACAAGACCTTGTAAGGATATATTGACCAATAAAAGACTGCCAACAAGGATATTTATGTTTTTGACCCAAACCTTAAATATTTCATCTTATGGACTAATGCTACAGCATAAGCTTTCTTAATCAATCATGTTATAACACACAAACTTACAGTACTGCATTGCTAAACTCTAAACTCTCCCCTACTTAACTTAATGTGTCTCTGTTTTAAACTATAAATCCACATTCTCACTTCTATCACCTAAGTTTAAAAGCCTTTTCCAAAGTCTCAGATCAAATCTGTGTTTAATTCTAAGCTTTGACTTACAGGCCCAAAGTTCTGAGAATTCCTTGAATTTCGAATTCCAACACTGGGGAAGCAGTGGGAAATCATCCCCCACCTCCCTGGGAAAGAATATGGTGACCAGGAAGCCAAGGTAAGGGCTTTGTTTCTGGTGAGATTGTTTTATGTTGGAGAGTTTTGTGATTGGAAGAAAAGAATCAATTTCTGAATTCAGAAGAGACAACTGGGTTACAGATTTTGACTCTAGCAGCAAAAATTACTCCATACTTTCAGGCAGTATCTTACTTCTTTTATTTATCAAGTTTTGTTAAAATTGGTTATAATCCCATTTCAGTAGTACATTAAAGGAAAAACACTACCACATCTTAATATGACAAAAAAGAAAGCCAATGTCATTTTATCTTTCAACAGCATACTGTAAATCTAGAGCACATTCCTCATTTTAGATCACTTAGATCCACTTAGGTGGAGAAGATAAAAAGAAACTCTGAGAGAAACTGGAAGGGCTGAATTTTGCAAGTGAAGGAAAATACTAAAGTAACATATTATTTTGGCTACTTTTCTATTTCTTTATGAGATTGGAAAATGATCATTTCCATCAGGAGGTTCTGAAAGGATATAAAGTAGATTAAACTGCTCTTGTCTTTGAATGTAGAAGCAACAGAAAGTAATTTCAGTTCAGAGAGGCTGAAGGTAAACAACAATCTTCAGTTTCATTTTCATTCTGGCAGGTCTCCTTGCTGATGCTTTGCCCTTAATTGCTTTCTTAGCTACCTGGTTGAGCATAACTGTGTGAGATCATATTTAAAGAAACTCACTTTGTTTTCTTAACTCCTGAAGAATCAACATTTTTTCGCCCTAGATTATACAGTTCTGACTTCATTAAGTAAAAGGTTGACCTTTTAGAGGTTTTTTTTGTTTGGTTGGGTTTTTTTGTGTTTTTTTTTTAACTTAACATTCTTAGTATTGCTATCTTCTGACTTCATATGGATATGCAATGTTTGACAGCAAGACTTTCAATTCATGATTCCCAGCTGCCCTACAGTCATGGAAGCATCTTGCTGCTCCCTGATCTTATCTTTCCCTTTTCCTCTGATTACTTCTGATATTAGCAAAAACACCAGATGCCCAAAACATGGGGGCTGATCTGACCTTTCTGATCACACAGCAACTCCTACAAAAAGATACTGGAAAAGCATTAATGGGAGCAATCAACCCTGCTGATGGGGAACATATCAGCACTTCACAAGTGAGAGGAATCCATGCTGGAGCAGTAAGAAAACAGATAATAGTTGGGATGGAAAGAGTCAAAAGTAGTAGAATGAAAGAAAAGGCTGAAAAGCAGAGAACACAGCAAAGTTCACAGGGGCCAGAAGATACGGTACTGGAAAATGCAACAGAAATTCGGAAAGAAAATGAAGCCAGAACCCAGACCCAGTACAAAATAAAAATCAAAGGACTTAAGAAAGTCTTATCCTAGGATTCAACAGGAACTTTCAGTCTCTGAAGCAGTTCAGATGAGCCAACCATTCTCCTTTATTGCATCCTATCTTTTATCCCAAATAACTTCATCTCCCCTTTCATCCCCTAAAAGTCTCTATATGTAATTTTGAAGTAAATAGAACCAAAAAGAATGTAAGCATCTAGGCTGAAAATCTGCCTCCACTAGGATAAATGACTGAATTCCCATTGACTACAAAGAGAGTTGGTGTTTCATCCTGAGAACATATTGAGCATCTGAACTTTAGATCCTGCAGGATTACACAGAACAAACAGTGTCAAAATGATATCATCACTTTTTTCTTATCAATTTACAGAAAGCAGTAGCTGAAGGGTACACAGAAGTGCAAGGTTTTTTTTCATTTGAATGAAAAAATGGATAGAATTTGCATGAGCAAACTCAAAGCTTTTACAAAAGTTCACTTGGCCACAAGTGCAATGGCAGGGAGCTGAAGGACCATTGGCAGTGAATAACGATGGGGTCCCTAAAGGGATGTGGGGCAAACAGGAGGGTTTCATCCTCAGTGGAAGCTTGTGGGTACTGATCAGTAAAGGGCAGGGTGAGCAGGTGGCTGAGGGAAGAAGGAAGATGTTAAATGGCAATTGGCTTCTCAGTGACTCTTCCACCAGCACCTGGAGGGGGTCCTGCTCCTCCCTTTCTGTTAGCTCAGGACTACCTCATTACTGATTAATGAGCACTGAACCTTGATTCCTGATTTGGTACTTGGGACCATCAAGGTGGCAGAACCTGAGAAGGATGATGGACTACACGGGAAGAGAAGGGATGAGAATTTTTGCAACTGTTTCTTTTTTTCCCCCCGAGTAGTTCTACTGAAACCATGAGGGCAGCCCCAGTAAAGAACTGTAGAGTACACAATTCATGGAAGTCACACACGTGAACACTTAAACTAAGCAGGGGAGGAGCAGAAAAAGAAAATTTTATTATTCCAATTACATGCACATGAAGCTATAACTCAGTTTATATATCTCATTCCAGGTTCCCAAGAAGCTCACATTAGAGCTGGAAAACAAAACTTTATTTAATGATTCTCAATCTAATTTCTAATGGAGTTAGGGAAGAGATTCATTTAGAGACTTGAAGGGTAGATTTAACCATTAGGCCATCTTGTCTCATGGTCTATGCATTGTTGTAAGAAATTCCAGTAGTGGGGATTTAAATAATCTTCTATAACTTTTTATGGCTGTTTTCTATTAGAGCAAAGGTGCATATTTTAGTTGCACTCTCTAAAAATGTGAGAGTGAATTTCCAATTTGAATTAATCTGTGTTTACTTTTGGCAGTTATTTTTATAACTTTCCTCTTTAAAGTTGCTTCAGCAGTCCAAGTTTCCTTACCAGAACGAATTTATACTACACAATCTATTGCCCTCCAACTTGCTTTTTCATAAACTAAACCTATTAAACAGTTTAAGTTGTCTGCAGAAGCACTTTTGCCAACAGATGTGCTATGATCTGGCAGAAAAAATGATGATCACAAGGGCCAGATTACTACTGTATGAATATTCCAGGGATGAAGCATATTTACTTCTTTCTGATAGGCAGGATTGGTAGTTAGAGACCAGTCTTGTGAACTTTCCAGCATGGCCAGAATGAGACTAAGAGGTTGTGCAGACTCTTCAACCACAGTAGTGCTGTCCTGAGTCAGGTTTAAGTACCAGTTATTCTTTGTCATATTGATGTTTCACTTGTTCATCACTTCTAGAAAAAAGTCAGTCCCTCCACATAGCAAAGAATTTTCACCTTCCTTCCTTTTATTTAATTTGATCCAGGAGACCATACTGACTCAGACTGCACAAATCAAAGCACATACACCAAATCATCAGGGGCATCTCCTGACTCAGGGAGAGAGGTGTGCACACTGAGAACACATAAATCACATGGGAGTGATATCCAGCATGCAAAAGGCATGATTTTGGGCATGTACAATATTTTAAAGATCGAATTGTAATTTAAAGATACAAAAACCTTCCATGGTAATTCTCATGTTTTTCATGTACTTTCCATGTCTATATCTACTGTTATATTTTAAGGGAATTCTTCTCTAATAAAATTCAGTAATTTAATGCACTGATGGTAATGTTGATTCAATTTTCTGCTTGCATAAATATATTCTAAATCCATATTATAAAAAATACCACTGGCCCTAGGTGTAAAAATCTGTACTTTTAATCATCTATGTAGCCAGAATTAATGATCCAGTAATAACCCTCATTTGATTAACTGATCAATCATACTTTATCTGTACTACCATAACCTAACATAGGCATCCACTAAGAAAAACATTAGAAAATAAAAGATCAATTGGTTCTGAGCATGGATTAAAGGATTATTTGACCAGATGAAAGCAATGACGCTGAAATTATTTCAAACAATGTGGACACACTATTTGTTTCAAACTGAAAATTGGAGGGTCTAGTGAAAAGCATAGGAAATAAAAACACTGGGTTGTGTTATTTATGGAGGACACAATCCTAGAAAAAATCCAAAGTGCAAGAAGGAAATGCCCAAGCTCTCTTTAATTTTACATGCAACAAGTTTATACTGAAGAGAGATCATATATATTTTGTTCAAATGCAGATACTGGGTCAAGCATGTAGATGTCTAAAGCAGTCAAACGAAACACAAGCAGTCGTAATAAACAATATTCTGCTGGCCTGTTCATTCCATTAGACTGATACTCTTCATGTGTCTCAGTGACTTCTAGTCCAGTTTGGGAAAACCTTCCCAGATTTCATGCCTGCAGCTTTACAGCAGGGTGCCCACATGAAGTGCTGCCTCAGTTCTCTGCACATTTGGAGCACACAAAACAAGTGGAATGAGGAAAGAGAAAAGGAGAGTGACAGCACCTGCCCAGGCTTGAAGTCAGTTACATTTGACATCACAGACTTTGCTGAGGTGCTAAAGAATCTCAGCAAACTTTTGATATGCCAACTCCATAATGCCAGCAGTCAACAAGTCCAACAGCATAAAACAGATCCCAACCCTCTACAGATCCATAACACATTGAGTAATACACAGGGTGAAAAAGGTGGGGAAGAGGAATGTTATACATGTAGTTTATCTGCCCTGCTTTAACCTTGTTACAGTCCCAATTGCATGTCCAAATTCTATCCACAGACTGCATAATTAAGATCTTAACACAAACCCAAACACACTCCAATGTGCAGATGCCCTAGTAGTAAAGAACTGAGAGCCATAAAACATCTGATGTGATCCCTGGAAAACATAGCAGCAGCTCTTCATGATAGTAATTACATAACTGCTGTGTCTTGGAAGGATGTGACAAGACTCTCTTTCAAACTACTACATGTAGCTGGAAAGAACTGAATGTGGAAGTGCTGTTTCAAATCCTACTGCATAACATCCTCACTCCTCTGATTCTGCTTGTTTGCAAAACCAGCACCAAATACATTCACCTTCGTGCCCATGGATTCACAGATTGTTCCACACATACATGGAAATTCACAGGTATGTCACCAGGGCAGCTGAACTCCACACAGCCACTCACTCCCTGCCCCTAGCAGTGAAATGGGGGAGAGAATTGGGAAGAAGAGAAAAATCCATGGGTTGCAATAAAGACATTTAACAGGACAGAGAAGGAAGGGATGATGATGATAATAATAATAGTAGTAATAATGATAATAATAGTAATATTACCCAAGTGATGCAAAATGCAACTTCTCGCCTCAAACTGACTGATGCTTGGCCAGCTCCTCAGCAGCAGCCCCTGACCAGCTTTCCCCCTAGTTTATACCCTAAGCATGGTCTCATGTGGTCTGGAATGAGCCTGGGGTCAGCTGGGGTCAGTTATTGTTGGGATCCATCCCCATACAGGCCACCAATTGTTGGCATCGGTGCTTGGCACCAATCCATGGTAGATGGGAACTGACTGACACCATTAGTTTGTTATCTTACTNTGACTTGCAGTAAGCACTGCTCAGCAGCAGCTGAAACATCAGTGTGTTACCCACATCATTCCCATCCTAAATCCAAACCACAGCAATAAACCACCCACCAGGAAGGAAACTAATTCTGTCCCAGCTGGAACCAGGACACAAGTACCATGAGCCACAGAAGATGGCCTTCTAGTTCCCAAACCCTTGGTTTCTTGGTGTCTGCTCTCTTGCTTTAGAAATACCTCATTCTGATCCATTTGATAGAGGCTAATGAGGCCAGCAAATGATCTGTGAGCAAGAACTCACGGATCTGTGGTTAAGAAGACAGCACTGAAAGGAAACATAACAAGTCTTCATATAAAGAAAAAGCCACTAAACTTAAGGTGACATCTAGTTGTTTATCACATCAATGGCACACAACATGAAAGTTTTCAATTCAAAGATCTGAACTGCAGAAAAGGAAAGTTCAGGTGACAAATTTCCAATGGTTAAAAATATGAGAATAAATTGCTAGGGAGACTGTGGACAGTGAGGAGACGTCAGGAGTGATGCAGATAGGGTTGATGCTGCCTTGGGGGAAGAGGTGAATTACTTAATTCCTTAAGAGTTTCTTGAGATAATGATACACCATGTCATTTCCAAAGCTTTTCAAGTTTAGTGGATTGAGGAAGTGATGAACTAATTATTTATATGAAAAGATTCTGATAGGATGATATATCTACTAAAGTAAGTTTTAGCTGGATTTATAGTTTGTTCCCTGCCATTTTCATCTCTAGCAGATGAGGTGTGAAATTGCTTCAGTAGAAGGACTCAGCACATAACAGCATCAGACAGCATTTAGAAGAACAGGACTGTCAGATTTCAGGATCATGCTGAGCTCATCACTCCACTCTGGATCTGCAGTTTCCTTGTTTATGCCATATTTTCTAGGGAACTGTGGAAGCCAGATCTGGTCACATGCTCATTTTTTCATGTTTGGACTACTGATACTTTTTCAGTCTCTGCAATGAAATTGTGCCCTAGAAAACAGCACTGAATGGCAAAATTACAAAATGGGGGATGCACACACAATCCTTCTGCTTCATCTGCTTTATTCACTTTGAGAATTCTTTCAAATCCATGACCTTATAAGCATTTGAAGAATGAGGCTGGATACCTCAGACACCACAATAAACCTGCCCACACACGAGAGAGGCAAGGAGCCCACAAGGTGCTGGTCACCCCTCAAACACCCTCAGCAGAGCTGATGGAGGGATCTGAGCACTGCTCTGGCTGTCGTGTGAAGGGAAGGCAGGAGACGAGAAGGAGGCTTCCTAATCCTCCCAAAGTGTTAGACAATTCTACCAACATTATCAACACTGCTTTTGCACCTTAGTACTTTCATCTGACAGGAGAAATGGCCTAAATCCACAAGCTAAGCAATTAATCAAAGCTCAAGAAGCAGCTAATTTGGACCAAATTTGCTCAACTATTGCCATAATGTAATGATGCTTACATGGATAGGAAGATGCACATCATACAAATGCCCAGTAGCCAGGTTTATATCAGAACGACTGAAAAAGAGAAATACCCAATGAACATGTGTTTTCCATCCAAGTTATGCAAGTCTCAGCCAAATCTGAATCACTGTAACTTCACCGAGGAGCTGGCACGTAGCTGAGGGCAGACTCTGACACTGATGTAATTCTGCCTTTGTGTTCTGCCCCTCAGTAATCCAGTTTAAATCTATTTGGCATACACGCCGTCCAGTTTTATGAGCTTAAAGAAATTTTTAGTACGTCCTCTCCCAAAGAAAAAAAGGAAGCAAAGGAATTAATGAATTTAGAGTTAATGCCCAACTTTAATCGTTAAGACAGGAAAATTATACTAATTCATTAAAATCAAATCCATTCACCACACATATCCAACCCTAGGCTCTTTATGTGTCAGAGATATCACTTAAATTCACATCGCTCAGTGGAAAATAAATGCTACTAAATTTTATTAAAATACTTGTTAAATCACATCTACCATAATTGAAATATAAGAAAAAACATTGTAATTAGCTCCCTACTACAGACCGCTCAAAGATTTTAATGAACTTTTTTATTTAGTCAGCATACCAAAAATTAATTTCTCAAACTAAGTGTTCTTATCTTTGAGGAAATTGCTGACTTATGTAAGAATGGTCTCTCATAATTATTTAGTGCCTTAAAAAAAACAAGCTTGTAAATATTTCAGACTTTAGTTTTTAATAGTTTCCTTTTGAAACCTCTTGTTGTGCTAATGTACTGGACAAACACATGGAGGGAAATAGTGAAATAGAATTTAACACAGACATCCCTAAAACCAATAAAATTGTTCACAAAAACCACCTTTGTTCCAGATATACCTTTAATTTTTCACTCCTTGCCTTCTCCACCACACAAAAAGCTCTATTTCTAGCTTGTACTACCTTGCTCTAGCAACCTCCTGAAACCCCATCCCCCTTTCACTGAATACTAACTAGAAGTGAGATAAAAACTTCATTATCCTAAGGTGTCAAGGGTATGGATTCAATATTTTAATTAAACAAAAAATAAAAATAATTTAAAACCTGTACAGAGATCACAGATTTCCTGTTATTTCAGAAAAGCAAGCAAAAGACTTTTCTCTCTACTAGATTGATGAAAAAGATAACATACTAACAGGCAGGTAAAAATCAGCTATGCCAGGGGACTGCCACACAAAAAATCCATTATTAATCTACTTGATCCTTTTTCAAAGCATTCAACATCCTCTATTGCATACTTTATTTTTGCTTCTCTCAGCTTTCTCCTTCTTCCTCATCCCTTCCCAACTCAAAAGAAAATAGTAAAAGGGACACTAGCACAAGTTTCCAGCTCCTGAAGCCTTTATTCCAAAACACCCTTTTTCCCACTGAAACTGGGTAATTTTCAAATACTCTGGCCTACACAGAGATGACACAAAGGCTGAGGAGTGTGTTCCAGGAGAACCCTTTTGCTTAAGGGACACCTCTCATGGTTATTTTATGCCACACATTTCCTCCAAGTTCTTGTCCTCATTTGAAAGCCTGGGAGAATTAGTTGTTCTTTAATGTTTCAGAAAATGTGGATAAAGCAATTTCCAAATATCTTATGTATAACTAATGTGAGCTATGTCTCAGTTGAGATCAGTGCCTAGAAAAGGCCCTGTGTGTATCTTGTTTGCACCTGGTCCCATCTAACTTTAACCCACTGAAGGTTAATTAGGCTCAGCTAGACCTCAGAGTGGCTTCCTAATCTGAATCACAGACAAAATGAACAACCATCTCCAACTTTTGGGTAACTGTGCAGATGAGAAAAGTTAAGCAACTATGTCCTTTCTTTAAAATGGCAGCCTGTGAAGAGAAGTTAACTTGTTGCATTTTTAGAAAAGCCTTATATATAGCCCTGGAGTGCATTTCTCCTTCTGGGCTCTCTGCTTCCTCTAGACAGGTGGCTTCTCTGTCCTCTTTCATCTCAAACCTTTATTTTTTTTCTGTCTTAAAAAATGAAGTACCTGACTGACTGACACAAACAGGCCTATTTCCAAATCATATCAACACCTTCATCTGCCAAAAAGTTCTTCTTTAATGCAATTTCCAAGGCAGAGCTCTCCACACCGGGTGCCTGCCTTAGTTAGTTCCATACATCAAGCATGCTGCTCACAGATGCACCACATGACACTAACAGGGAGCACAACTTCCCCTACAAAATCAAGGGAGAGCAAAGTAATAGAAACTGAAAGAAGATAAAATGTTTTGTAGGTAGTGGAACACCAGCTGATAGCAATTTCTCTTTCAAGCCACAGTATACTTAATTTATTTATAGGCATTGAGGAAAATGTTATTGCCAGAGCTCTGTGCAGGAAAATACACTAGAAGTGCCACTTCATGAAAAAGCAGCTTAGAAGTAGAAACATAAGGAAAATGGATAATGTTTCCCTAAATATCAAGTCCCATTTCTTGCAATAGAATAATGATGAAGCCAGGAGCTATGTCAGGCAATTAGGAGGGGGAACAACTAAGTACAGCCTATAGCCAGCACCCAGCAATGTTGTATTTAGGAGTTCTATTAATGAAGTATCTAAAGATGAAAAACATAATAACTCATAGTCTTTATGTCTAAACTATCACGACCAATATATTTATATCTCTGATACTTGGATATATCATTCACATTAACATCCTGCTGGTATTTTTCAAATAGACTTGTGCTTTTTATGACTCTACTTGAACATGGCTTTTCATGCTTTTACTTTTATCTTCTTTGGGATAGCTAAACATAATCTGGATTTTGAGGATAAATAAATCCATTGGATTAGACTGAATTAACTCTAACCATATGCTAGAGTTGAGAACAGGATTAACAAATCATAGCTACTGGATTTCTTTTAGCTAACACTGAGTCCTTAGGCAGCTTTATGTCCACTGAGAGAGAGCCAGACATTTTTTGTCAGATGCCTGTATTTAACACTATGATGTGCAGAGGTTCTTCCCTTTTGAGTTTGTAGACCTCTGGTTATGTCAGCAAGCTTTCACTGGTTTTAAATATGAAAGGTCATTCAAAAGGCCCCATTGAAGAGAGAAACAAGCAGCCTTGCCCTTCCAGCAAAGATACATTTGCTCTTAGAGAATACGTGCCTCTTCTAATGAATTTTAACCCCCAGCAATTAAATAAAGGATAAACTCCATGAACACACAGATCATATGAAAATAATTACAATAATGCTTACTTGCATTGCATTACAGGTGGCTGTAATGTGCAACAATCCCTAGGATTGCTCTACTGTACATCCAGTTACCACAGAGTTCTGTTTACTTGTTACAGATAAGATGGAAAGTCAGAGACTGATTCAGTTGCTCAGCATATAAATTAAAGCTATCCCAGGAGCAGAACATACTTATATTGCAGGTTTTATTGTACTGCCTTGCCTTGTGGTTAAAGTGAATCTAACACTTCCACATTTTGGGTCAGCACTCCATCTGCCTGCATCCTTCTACAGCAAAAGAGGCAGTGCAAGGATGCACTTCCATAAGGAAACAATGCTGCTACTGATCTTCCCTGGGTAAAACGGAATAAACCCTCAGACAGACCTTCCACGGAGAACAGCAGAAGTAAAATTTCAGTCTTCAGATATGGGTTTCCTGTCCCTGCACTTCAAAGAAATATATGTAAATTTGACAAGCCTTTCAAAGCTGTTGGGCAATAACTGCTAAACACAAACAGGTGTTGATGGTGAAGTCCATGGATATATTGCAACCAGAGGACACAGAGAGAAAAGACAGAATGAGATCAAATGATTAAACAACACTTGCCAAACTAACTTCCAACATACTGTGCTTCAGGAATTTTTTAGTGCAGAGCAACATCAGAATATATTTGAAAACTTCTTTTATTCATCTTGCCATGGACTGCTTAGCATCAGCAGTTTGGAGTGTAAAGTAACTTTCTAAATGACCAAGGCTGCAAAGCTAGAATGCAAACAATCATCTTAGAGAAGAAATAATATTATTTTATGCAAATATGTTTAATTTGAAGCAATGAGAAGAGGAAGTAAATGACTGTGATTCACTTAGTGTTTTGATGACCTGGGCACTTAGGTTTACAGCAGAGGGATATTTAATTCCTAAATACATAGGCATCATCACATCTTAGCTAATGAATTGAAAAAGAACAGGTTTCATTCAGGTTTGATTTTCACCCAAATCTTTAGCCTTAGGGTTAGATCACAACCTTTATTCCTGTCTGGAGAAAAAAAAGCAACAAACAACTACTAACACCAAGTACTACATCCCTGGAAGTCCTCCTGACCCTATGAGAAAGCAAGGCAGAGGGAGAAGCAGCCAGAGAAAATGGATCTCCTTTTGCCAGTCCCTGTTTACATTCACAGAGCTTTGCAAGCCCATGACAGCCATGGTTAGTGCCTATCTTGCAGTTTATGAACATTACTCCCTTCAAATAAAAGCCTGTATTTTTTCAGGTGGTGCCAAAACATCTGTCAAGGATATTGGTTCATTTATTTTCTATTCTTTGCTTTGACTGGAAGTTTATTTTAAGAAATACTTCCTTCAGCATTTCTTCTGCGATTTCAATGGAATTAGCTGGTTTTCATTAATCAAAACACAATCACAGAATCACAGTGCTAGAATGGCAGTTCTGGGAAGGATGCTGGTTCCATTCCCCCTTTTCACTGCTAGACCAGCTACCCCTGGGTCATTATCTGCAAGACATTTGTCTAACATGTTCCAGAACACCTTTCAACAGAGTCTCAACATCACTTTAAAATATTTCCCCCAATGCTTAAATATTGCTGCCACCATGAAGGCTAAAATTCATTTTATTTGCTGCAGTGTAAAATTACTCCCCTCTGTTGTATCCACAATGGATGTAGAATCAGCCCTCCACTTGCAGTTAATTTTAAGTATCTGGACACAGGATTTGTGCATTGTTGTGGTTTTTTTTGTGGGTTATTTTCGTTTGTTGTTGCTGTTTTGTTGATTTGCTCCTCTCCTTCAGTCTTTCTTCACAGAGGATATTTTCTGAAACTCTGATCATCCCTGTTACATTTCTTTGGGTACTTTCCAGTTGATTCACAGTACCCAAGAAGCCTGGTACTCAAATGTGGACAATGTATTCCAGCCAAGGTCTTACTGGCACTGCTTAGAGCTGAAGGATTACTCATGGTTACACATGCCAGTGCAACATTTGCCTTTTTTTGCAGCAGAATGACATTGTTGACTCATGTTCTATTTGTAATCCATTATAATACCCTAGCCCTTTGCTCCAGATTTATTACTGATTAGTTTTCATCCTGTTTTGTGCAGATGATTGTTCTTATCTAAGAACTTTGCATCTGCCTACACTAAATTTAGCCTTTGTTTTCAGACCATTTCTTAAATTTCTTAAGGTGATAGAATTTTATTTCCATGCTATATTTAAAAGGCAGCCAAATTTCAACATCTATAGTTTAATTAAAATGGTAAATAATGGTAAATGTCAAAAAGTGGTAAATAATACTGGACCCAAAAGAGATCACAGAGACCTCTACTCAATTTATCATCCCAGCCTGGCACTGAACCATTGACAGCTACTACCATAACATAGTTTTCCAACTGATTTTGTATCCACCTCAGAATTATTTCTTTTAGACAACACTTCTTTAACTTGGTTATAAGGCAGTAATGGAAACCAATGTCAAAAACCTTACTGAGTCAAGATATGTGATGCTGCAAGCTTATCCCTGAGTCTCAAGGCCTGTAATTGTCACAGAAGAAATTGAGTTTAGTTTGACATCCATGTCAATTTTATTCACCCCCTTATCTTATTGATGCTAACAAATATCTGCTTAAATATTTATCCTAGTGTGGAAGTTTTTTCCCAGGATTTTAGGTTTAACTCACAGGATACATTTTCCCATTTTCTTCCCTTCATTAATGGAAAAAAAAAATACCACGTTGCTTATCTTTTCCCAGTCTTGTACAATTTCATAACTTTATAAGGGTAACTTTAAGTATCTCTAAAATTATTTCAGGTGATTCCCTTAAAGCATAGATCAATTCCAGCTGATTTGCAGATACCTAATTTACCCAAGCCTGTCCTTTCCCTCATGCAGAATCTTATACTCCAACTGAAGATAGCAACTATGTTGCCACCTGGTCTCAGCAGCCCTTTTATGTGAAAGCCAGAGCAAAGCCAGGTGCCAAAGCTTTGCCTTCTCAGCAATGCCTTTACAGGAGCATCTCTCCCCACTGAGCCAGCATTTTTCTTGATTTCTTTTTCTTTCTTCTAATACACTTGTAAAAATTGCTATTTCTAAGTTCTAGCCCAAACATCTTGTTTTGTACTTGGCTTTCTGGGTTGGGGCTACCACCCTTAAGAGTCCACTTAGCTGTACTTTCTGTGGGCAACCTCTTGTCACTGCAGTCATTAAGAGTCTTGCCATCAGCCAAGCTCTTGCTTTTGGATAATTCATGTTTGTGCTTCCTACATTGAGCAAATGCTAATTATCCCTGCTTTTCTTCCTCTAATTCTTAGCTTACTTAAATCTATATTTGAAACAACTTATCTTTATTCTGATGTTTTTCTCTCTCTAAAAAATTCTCCATTATGCATTTTTATGGACATTGCCACTCTGTCTTCTACTTTTATTCTCCACAGGAGTTCCTGTTTTTCAGCTAGAACCAAATGACAGTAATTATCCATTAAGTGACAAGCATATAAACATGTTCAAATACTGTTCAAACTACTCTTCTGACTGGATAGTGATTCAAGGGTCACTCAGGCATGCAGATGCTAAAACATCCAAAACTGAAGTCAAATAACGTTTGAAAGCTGGAGACTTTGCCCCTCATTGGTTTGATATCCTTAAATCAGAATACAAACCAAAGCTGTTTGGATAATGCACTGGGGTTTCTCTTGCAGCAAATAAGGAAGATTTGCAGGCACGTATTTTACAAAAATCATCTTTAAAGGTCTAGGTAGGTTACCAAAAATGAACTCCTATATACTGAACTGAAGCACAGGGAAGGAGATCTCTGCTCCCTGAGAGATTCCAAAGAGAGCAGGGTTGGGTTCTGTGATATTCCCCCAAAATGCCCTTATTTCAATGGAAGCTGGATGAGCATGGGGAGGGCATGAATTTCCCTTTGAAAATCATGTCTGCTTCACAGTCAATGAAGTAAGAGATATTAAAAGCAAGCCAGCACCATTATTGACAAAACTAACAAGTGCTCCCCAAGTGCTAATAAAATTCCAGCCAAGCAGCCTATTGATCACTGTCTCTGCTCAAAGCACATCAGCCATAATGCAATCACACACAAGGACCCCAGCCTGCCACTCCTTGTGCCATATTTAATGACAAAATTGGCTGCTTACAAGGAATTTAATATTACACTTCTAGCATGCAGAAAGAACCACGTGCATCTGCCTGGAGATGAGCAGCCATATGTGCTTGAAATGCATTTGATGGGAGACAGTATATTTCATGTGCTGCATCTCAGCTATTGTTTTTGGTTGATTCAGTTAACATGTTCTAAAATTGGACTGATTTACTGAAGATTTGCAAACATAATTCATGTGCACTTGCACTATGAATAAGCCTCTAAAACTAATTCAAGCACAGTCAAAAAATAAATTGCAAAATAAGTTATTCAATTGAAATCTGCCATCTGAGGCACTGTAATAGAAAACATTTATTATAAAACTAACATATATTTGTGGCTAGAGATGTGTTCAGTACTAAACATCTCTTTGTGAGGAATTTATTCAGGCTTTTCTGAAAGAACATCTTAACTGAGCTAACAGAAAATTACATGTTCAAAAATAATTGCAGGTTCTATGATTTTCATCCTGCATCACAGGCTTCCCATTTTCACTCCTTTTGTTTTGGAAGGCTTATGAATTTTAGGCAAACTTTTTTTTCTGCACAGCTGCAGAAGCCCATTTCTGGAGTCTGGATTTGTGATTTAAACACTGGAAAGACACAGGTTGGATGTGATGCACAAGGAGAGGAAGCACTGATACCAACACATTCATCTTGAAATGTAATGCTCTAAATTTGGCAAATTCACTTCACGGGGCTGCTGGGCTGTGAAAGTCATAGGCTATGCTACACTGGAGGCCTCAATCTACTCAAAAGCAATGTTTCCTCTTCAAAAGTGAGGGTATTTTGCTAGTTCAGTCTTTCATTAGTGCTCAAGGGGAGCTCTTTGAAAAGAGAACATGTCTGTAATTAATAATGATAGCCAAGTCTAAATGAATGTGTCTGACATTAGAGTCAGTCATTGATAGGTCCAATTCAAGCAGATAAAGATTTTCACATAATACAGTGGAATAAGGAGTTTGAATTTTTAAAAATATTTTGTATTCCCTCCTCTCCAAGGGCAGATAATGAAAGCCCTGAGAAGGAACATCCCTGTCCAGATTTCTCAGTTGTTGGGGAAGAGGACTGGGAATAGACAGTGAAAAGAAAAACAAAGTCTGGAAGACAAGGGGGAAAGTTCAGACTATTTCAAATCAGGAGCTTTTTTTCCCTGAAGCTTGAAACATTTGGTATTGGTACCACCAGCAATGGGTAAAATTGTACCCTATTTCTAGCCAGGCCTTGTGCCTCAGTGCTGAAGGCAGAGCTTAGGGAGGGGACTCAGGCCAGCTCCATCCACTGCAATCATCTGACAGTGTCACAATCCAAATGGAAAGGGGGAAACCTGCACCTCCTTGAACAGAAAATTCCACAGTTCAGTGGATGGTTTTAAACACATATTTGGGGAAAAAATCAGCACTACCACAGAATCACATTTTTACCCTTCTTATTGCATCCTTCTGCAGATGTGCTGTTAATAATAATGGCAGCTCGATGTTTTAAAGGTGTTTTGATTCAGAGCTCATGCATCTGCAATATAAAGTGCACCCCACTACTTCCACAGTCCTATGTTCTGGGCAAAGATGCTGTTAAAAAGTCATATGGCAAATTGGACACCATTCCAAACTGCTTCTAGCAATTTTAGGGGTGGCTTCTAGCAGAAATTTTCAGTAACTTAAACTTATTTTTTTATTGAACAGTTTTCAATTAACAGAATCCATAAATAATGAGTTCATTTTCTGGCAAGTCTGAACAGGTGCTGAATATGAGACACATATCAAAATCTCTCACTTGAGTTATGCTAAAGTTTTCCCCTATTCCCTCTTTTCTTTCTCCAAAGTGGATGAAGAAAACTAGGAAAATATGCCAGGTTAGCTGTCAAGCTCCTTAAGAACTGTCAAATGACCTTGTCAGGAAAAAAACCCCAACTCTTTGATTCATATTTCAAAATCCTGACTAACCTGCCCCTTCTGGTCTTCTGCTTTATTGCTGTTGTGACAGAATCAAGTTCAATATTAATGACCAGCAATCACTTCCAGGCTACAAACTCTGCTGCCTTCTGCAGTCCAAGCGCCTCGTTAGCTCAGCTCTGTCAGTAAGATTCTCACTTTTGTATTGGTTTCTCCTGGGTTAAAAATAACTAGAAAGCTGGGCTGGTAGCTCAGCTAAAAAAAAAACCCCACTCTGATCACTCAAGTGCCCTCTGGTTGCAGTTGAACCACTCAAGTTGACTTCCCTTGAGCAGGCCTGTTATCCAAACATACCTCGTGTCACTCCCTAGAGGTTTCAGTGAAAGCCATGAATGCTTTTTTTTACAAAACAAGGTATTTCTTTTCTTGAGACAAACACTCAGGTATTTCTCTCCACACTGCAAGCAGAAAGCAGACAGCTTGATTACACTGTTATTGTTTTTCAATGCAAAATTAAATAATTCATCCTGCTGAATAAAGCCAGTTTTTGTTAGAAAAGAATACAGAGTTGGTTGGATGCATCAGACTTCTTTAAGAGATGCAAATGAAGTACAAGCCTGGAAGCAGAACTCTGGTGATTTTCAAAACCTCTGATTACTGTTGGTTTTTAAATCTGTTAAACATATGGAATCCTCCAGCTACCTTTGTGAGACCCCTCTGGCAGGTACTTCTGCCTTCAGTTACTTCCAACCCTGCCCTCCCAGCTCCTTCAGCCTGGTTCTACAGTCTGGCTCCACATAAAGACATCACAATTAGAATATTCAAGCAGGATTTTAGATTTAGAATTGAGAGGTAAATTTTTAATATTAAAAACTTGTAAACTCATCCCAAAAAGTTGGTTTTTCCAAAAAGAGCTTTAGCTTGGTGACATCAGACTTAGAATTTCTATAAAATCCCAAATCTGTTTTCATTCATCCACTGGAGAAGTTTTTTTCTCTTCAGTAACTAGGAAGAATCTTGGTCTTGTGAGGTTAAAAGAAGTCTTTGAGATATCTCTCAAAATAACAATTGTGTGGTGAGAACACAGACCTGCTAGTGAATTCACAGGAGCAACCTAGGGCTCCTCACCAAAGGATCTGCACAAGCTCTCTGGATATCAGAATCCCAAAAATATAAAATGAAAGCTTTTCTATCTTCAAAACCATACAAGAGCATAAGGGGCATTTAAACTCCCCAGAGTGAAACAGAACAACATGGGAAAAATACCAGGGCAGGGAGAATGGAAAAGGAAAAACAGATTAAACAATTGTCTTGCAGCTCATGCTGCATAAAAGAGCTAGGACAAATTCTTCTGACTGTTCTTTTTCCTCTCTGTGGAAAATTACAGAAATTAAAGCTTTGGTGGGAACATCTGGGAAAGATAAAGTTTCCCTTCCTTCCTTCCTTCATCTCAGCAGTTTCTATTTTAATGCAACTCCCTCTATATACACATAAATACATCATGTATACATTTACACACATATATATACCTATATGCATATGTAAACTGAGGATTAGTTTTGTCAGCATCTGACTCATAGGGCCCAAAGCAGCACCACATGATTTCTCTTCATTTTTTGGGTGACAACACTGGGATCAATGACTAAAGACTCACATGCTCTGTGTATATGTAATTAAACCAATCAACAGTTTTCAAACAATTTTTTTTTTGGTGCAATAAATCTCTTAAGAAATGTTTGAGTGGCTATTTTTAATGCTCTAGTCAGGGCGAATTTTTCCACAACCAAGAGTAGTGACCTCTGTCAAAAAGAAAGATCTATTGGCCAAATAAAATCCATTTGTAAGATTTAAGTGAGAAGAAAGCAGTGCACAGTTCTTTGTGCAAGGCAGAGCACCCTGCTCAGACTGCACCCCACAGTCTGCATTCTGTTTCCTGAGCAGAGACATCCACAGTGTCAGAGGAACTCTACCCTGAAAAAGAAATGATCCTTTTCTTTACAAAGAGACAGAAATCTTAGCAGACATCCAACATATTCCTTCAAGGTATCCATGTGTGACTTTAGATTCTCTACAAGCATTCCTGCTTTTGCCCAGAGTCAGACATCTCAGTAACACAATAAACAGGACAGTTTTAAAGCATGTCAGTTCAAAATCTCTCTGCAATACTTTGCCAGGATTTACCTTTTTGTTTTGTCTCTTGGGAAAACAGAGGGTCACAAGGCCTCCGAAAGTGGTAGGAGCATAAGTTCTATTTGAAGTCAATAGGATTTGTAATCCTAAATCCCTCCAATGCCTTTGAAAACCTCTGTGGATATGTGTCTTGACAAAAGCATCAACTTTGCCTTTCCTTTGACACTGACATTTCATTTCCCTAAAGACAGAGAATCGACACTCTGAAGCTGTAACCCCAATGATATTCCTGTGAGCTACAGACAATACAAGGAACACGCTTGGCAATGAAATATAGAAATAGATATAAAGTGAAGTTTTCAAAATCATCTTCAGAGACTTCCAATAAGTATTTTCTTCCTAAACACTTGAGTAATTTTGAATTTCTTTTTCCTGGTATGGCTGT
Organism: Ploceus nigricollis; assembly: GCA_013399945.1. NCBI lineage: Eukaryota > Metazoa > Chordata > Aves > Passeriformes > Ploceidae > Ploceus > Ploceus nigricollis. The sequence continues at coordinate 331,179 of VXBC01009447.1, forward strand.
ATCCAGTGCTACCTTGGACATAATTAATGGGGTTTTTTGGGGTTTTTTCCTATTCTTTAGTGGCTGGCCTGGAAATATTTGAAGTACTACCATAACTTAAACACTCACCAAGACAAAGTGCAGAACATAATTTACAAAGCCTGCATCTGAAACAGCAGCGTATACACAAGACGATTTCCCTTTTAAAATCAGCCCTGAAATTCATGCATTACAGCTGATTCAAAGAATTGGCCCCTTGAGTGTTAGAAAATGCAGTGGTTACATTTACAACATTAATTTAGCAAAGCCTTTAACATGAAAGAAAATTAATGTGAAGATTCCTGTTTTAAACTGCACGCTAAACCAAGATTCATGGTTACAGAGAATCTCTCAGAGCACACATTTCATCGTTGAATAGCAAGTGGAATGGATGGGGATTAAAAAACATGGTGAAAAAATACGGAGATGAGTCAAACTCTTCTACATAAACCACCTCAAGCTGTGACTAAATTGGGAACGAGATGTAAGTATGAATATAGCTCTCCACTAATGCACGGGACAGACAGAGGAAAGGAGGCATAAAGCATATGGGGATATCACAAAATAGCAGACGACAACCACAAAATGTGTACTAAGTTTACCTTGATCAAACGGCTTGTTTGGATTCCAGTTTCTGAAATAATCATCCTAAATGGGAATAAAAAAAAAAAAACCTGAGGAAAAATACAATCAGTATTTTCAGTACTATTTTACACAACTAAATGAATCAACTTGTGTTTTGATTCGAACAGATTTAGCTTCAAGGTAAGACTACCAACAGGTTGTGTCCTAAAGAGTAGTAAATGCAGGTTAGAAATTAAAGAATAAAAAAGTCCTTGGATTCAGCACCTTGAATTTTATTTCTGGACTGTTTTTGAAAGCATGCCCATTATTAAATATTTTATAATAACTCTATATGATTTCATGTTAGTCTACAGTTTTGACAAGAAAGAACATATTGTTCAGGTAGTATAACATGATCCACACCATCCTGGTGTGGTGAAAGGTCAGGAAAGTAAATTCAAAGATACATCCATTTGGACACATGTAAATCACACCATTGTGAACGTATAGAAATACAGGAGTAATATTGCAAACATTACACTTAAATAGTACAACAACTTCCAGGAGCACTTGCAGTGAATATTTTTGTCACTGTTCCACTATTAAACTTCAAAAATTTTATGAAATCTGATGTAAAGAGATGATTGTGCTGTGAGTGTTGTGGTTCTCTTCGGGATTTTACACTGGAGAAAACAGGGACTGTCAGAGTACCTGGCCAAATAATGATTGTTGCAAACTAGTCTCTCTCCAGAAAGAAAGGGAAACTCCTGCATGTGTTGGATCAATCTGTATTCTATGTACTTAGCAAATACTTATCTGAAGGCAAAGGTTTCCCTGCTTCAGGGTGCCATCAACCCTAGTGCTGAAGAACTGGGAGTTAAGCCCAGCTGATATATCAGTTTCAGCATAATCTGTGTATCTCACTTGTGTCCTCTTTGAGAGGACGTGATAACAACAGACTTATCTATTTGAGGTGGGGAAGCCTAGAAAATTTCTACAACATCCATATTTTTGTCATATTTTTCTGCATATTAATCTTTGTTTCCTTTTTAATATATCCAGTATTCTATATTCATTTCCTGAGGGATGCCACTAAAGAGATGTATTCATCAAGCTGTCCAGAATGACACCAAGATTTCTTTTTCCTGCCAGGATGGTAACTAAAAACCCATCTGTGTGAATAAGACATTAAATTATTTCTTCCATAGGGCTTCATTTACCATTTATCTCCAGTACACTGAATTTCACATGCTCTCATGCTATCCAGTTCACCCTAACCTGGAATATTTTGGAGACTTGGAAGTCAGCATGACTTTATGGGGTCAGAATAGGCTGTTACAGGAGTGAGGATTCCACAGCCTCAGTGAGCACCAGGAGATGCACTCCATGTTCCTGTCAGAACACTATGGACAGGATTGTTCTGCTGCTCTTCTCTGGAGCAGGCAAGCATGGGCAAATGCTGGGTTACATCAAATTATTCTGCACAACTAGCAGGAGGAAATGTCTATTTTTTAAACCAGTATGTTCATGCTCAGTGTCATACTGACTTCATGGACAGTGATAATGTTCCACAATAACAGCAAAGACTGTTACCCATAATTTATTTCAGATTTTTTTTTTCACAAGTACAGAGTTTGGCACCAGAAATAGAATCGCAGGCTTGCCTTTGAATTTCACAGCTTTGCTAATACAAAACCCCCTCATGGTTATACAATGCTTTGTAACTGATGATGATGTACTGCTAAATTCACCAAGCATTAATCACTTTTCAGAGTGTGTTGGATTTTCAGCTTTTATAGCAGAATTTTTTTTCAGCAACAAAATATTCTTTTTTTTTGCCTGCTTATATATTTTCCAAGGTGTTGCTTTGCTGCTGGGTTTTCAGCATCAGAAACTGTTAAATAATTCAACTCCCAACAAGGATTTCTTATGCTGGTGGCATATGGAACCGGTTTTGAAATAAGGATTGGAAAGGGGGTTTATCTCAATTTCAGTGTCAAAGGAATATTTTACAAAATATGCACCTTCCTCAAAAAACTACCTACAACACAGCAATCTCTTCTGTAGATCTATTATTCCCCCTCTTCTCCTTCATGCAGACCTGTTTAGTATTCTATTTTGAAAATTGAAATTATGTTTATTTTAGAATGTTCCTGAAACCACAGTGTGATAACATAGAAAAATTCACAAGAAAAAATACGGGGAAAAAACCCTAAAAGGTGGAATAGAGAAAACCTTTGAGATTTTCAATATATAAGCCCCATTATTATTTATAGGGGTGAATAATGACTATACACATTAGAGCAATACAGTCAATAGCAGTTCAAAATAACTTCTGCCCGTTGGACAACTGTCCTGGTTTCAGCTGGGATAGAATTAATTTTCCTCTTAGCAGTTGGTACAGTGCTGATTTGGGATGAGAATAATGCTGATAACACACTGATGTTTAAGTTGTTGCTGAGCAGTGTTTACTCCAAGCCAAAGACTTTCCAATTTCCCAGGTTTCCTCAGAGAGAAGCCAGGAAGAAGAATGGCCAGGACAAGAGCCCCAAACTGGCCAACGGGATATTCCACACCTTAAAGCCCAGAATATAAACTGGTCTGAGTTGCCTGGGGAGAGATGGTCAGCACTGGGGCGGCACTGCTCAGCAGGTGGTGAAAATTGTACTGGGAAGTATTTGTCCTTCTTATGGTTTATCCATGTCTCCTTTTGTCATAATAATAATAATAACAATAATAATAATGATGCTGTTCTTACCACAACTCATGGGGTTTACCTTTTTCCCCCCAGTTCTCCTCCCTTTGCCACCCAGGTAATGGGGAGGGTGAGGGTGTGAGTTGGGTGGTACCTGGATTAAACCACAGCAACACAAAATACAGAACCTGGGCTTCACTTCAGCATTGATACCAGCAAGAACTGAGACTGAAGGGTTATGGCACCATAAAGGTGAAACTCACCCTGTGGATATGGGGAGCAGAACATCTGTGTCACATTTAAATACACACCTCAAGCTCTGACTCAGAAGCTGACAGGGCTTTGTGCCAGTACTCAGGAAGGGGCTGAGATTTGTAACAATATCCTCAAATGACTTTTGTTAGAAGGTGGAACTCTGATCTCTGAAGGCATATCATTATTTCACTGTAACTTCTTCCAGCTGAGAAGCAGCACATATATATATTATATATATACACGCACAGATAATCAACTTGATTAAAGAGATTTAAATTTCCCATTCAGTAAAAGACCTTCCTGACATAAAGAAATCTATGCATTTCTAAGCATTCTACTAGGGTTGATACTAATGTGCTACAAATTCCTTATGCCTTCTGTAACAAATGAAACGTACACAATTTTCATATTAACATGTTAATTAATCAATATTAACACAATAATTAACATGTATCAATGCATTTCATTTATAACAATATCGACAGTTGATCATAAGAGTTTCAAACATAGAATGAATTATGATATATTGTAAATATTTTTATTCACTCTATGGATATTTACAAGTTAAAATTGAAAAACCTACCTCAACTTCCTGAACACGTAAGCATTATAAATGAGAAAAGAAAAAAGAATGAAATAAAGCAATATAAAATTAGGTTAACATTCATCAGTTATCTCCTTAGTGGCCTTTTAAATGTGAAATCACTTATTTCAGATGACCTTCACCCCCAAATGAAACAATTTTCTCTCTTTCTTTTCTGCCCTTTTCACCTCTGCTGCCATGACCTAGTTTTTATCTGCTGCACTATTAGCCAAATGCCATTCTAGTAACGTGTTTCTTTCTTGTAGAGCACCAAAAAAAGGCTTTTTCATTCCCTTTTGGCAGGCAAAGCCACCAGAAAGTGTTTTCCACTCTCATATACATACATACATACTCATACATGAGTATGTAGAGGCTCATCTGTACATACTTGGTATAAGAGAGACAATTTTTTTCCTAGCTGAATTTAAAGACTATTTATTGGATGGACTTTGAAGGGAATGCAAAACCAGGCACAGGGCCACTTCAATACAGCAGGTGACAGCAAGTGAGAAATATTTTTGATCAACAAATATTTAAAAATATCTTTCTTCTTCCACAGAATTCACACTTTGAAGGTTTTGCCCATGGTTCAGTGACTGCATATGACTAAGTCAATCTTTTAATTAACTGAAGGGACTCTGCACACCTGAAATCATGCATGAAAGGAGAAGAGCTGATACTGCAAGCCAAGGCTGGATCTGAGTCCCTTAGCTCAACTCAGGGTTACAGAAGAGTGATGGGTTGGCTTGGCTGAGTCTCACATCACAGGTTAAATATTCCACTTCCAATTTCAGGAAAAGAAATTCAACTCCTGTCAAACCAGGCCCAATGCAATTCTTGAGGAAATCTAGAGTTCTGTTCTCTTCTCACTAGGTGTGGGGCAAGGCCTTTGGCAAGATTCTTTTCTGCCCCCTTTATGAAGCCTATTGCCTGCCTGAGGTGGGCAACAGCCTGGGAGAGGAAGGCAGGGAGCCCAGGGGCCCCTCACAGAGAAAGAAGCTCACCAGTGACTTCCCCCACCCCAGCTAAATTGCAAGACTTGAGACAGGAGCTGCCTTTTCAGTTCTGCATCATGGAACCCTTCTTCTAGGTTTTACCCTCAGGATATCTAACTTAGGAATCAGTTGTGAGCATAACAAATGAAAAAAAAATATAAAAACAAATATAAATTGCTAGACTTGGGCCTCAGTTCTTCATTGCATTTTTATTATATTAGTTTGAATAATTAAGAGATTAGAGCAAACACATTTTCACAGAATCACAGAGCTGGAAGGGACTGACAAGGATCATCAAGTTCAACTCTTAAGTGAATGGCCCACATGGGGATCAAAACAGTGACCTTGGCACCACCAGCACCATGTTCTAAAATCCATTGGGCCACATCATGCATAACAAATCCTTGTTTCTTAAGAAGACCAAAACGATCTTTTAGCATTCAATATGTGGGTGTCAAATCCAGCCAACTTGATTGATGTGACATCAACAAAGTCAATCAAGAGAATAATCATATCTTAAACTAAGCATGCAAAGGACATGTTACAAACACTAGTTTAACAGTCCACAAAAAGTCTGTGAAAGAACTTTCAAAATTCTCCTTCATCAGCACCCTTAGATTCATCAGAATTCATAGACTGGGTTCTGATTTGCAAAAAAATCAAGCCTTGGAGTAGACCTGGGTCTAATAACAATTTCCTGTTAGTCACCTCAGAAAAGTCAGCAAATAGAAATTGTCCCTAAGACCAGGACATTAATATGAGACTGCTCTCCTATTACCCCTATCACTATAACAACAATACAGTTTAAAAAAAATTAAATTGATGGCAAAACCAAACACATTTATCCACTTTTCCCCTACCAACTAAGAAAGCAAACAACAGCTTCTTGTTCTCCTGAAGTTTAAGTATTAAAGTTATTCCCACTAATCCTACTCTTTTGTCACTCTGAATTTAGTTATTACCTAAGACTTGATATTTTGGAAGAGTTAATGAAGCATGGATAATTTAACACACACACTCTCTATACATTATTTACTTGTCAAAAAGAAGCTCTTGCAAGATGCTCTTATTTATCAATACAGCCAAACATTAGCTAAATGGGTTCATAAATATTTATATTTGTTGCATTAATTGAGCTTATAACTTATTTGTATGACTCAAGCAGAAATCAGATGCTGACTGAAAACATTCCCCTGATTTTGTACCTTCAGAACCAGCTCAGTTCAGTTTGCTTCCCCAAGGCCAGGGGATCCCTCAGGACTGGAGGAGCCTGCAAGGTGCAGAATCATCAGGAAAGCCTCATCACAGAGCCCTCCTGAGGAACCTCCCACACAAAGGAGGAACCCCAGGACTCACAGGGACCCCCGAGAGCAATCTTCATTCCCAGCCCCTCCTAGCCAACACGAGTTTAAATTTCTAAGTCCCTCCAGGAGGGACATTTTTTAACACTGCTTTGCAGCCTGCTCAGTATTTCCCTCTTTCACCTTCCATGAATAAACCCTCTACCCTCATAAGGACCAGCTGGAAAGAGTGGTAATTACCAGCTCATTGCTTTTGTTAAAATTAGCTCCAGGAAGATGCAGCTGCATTTTCTGCCTCTCTACCTTGCAGTGCAGAAGATCATTCCAACACCAAGCAGTGTTAAAGCACCAGCTGCTGCTTGCTAAAGTCAATCCAGCCTGTCATAAATATCTCCCCAAGGCCTATTGCCTGTTTTAAGCAAATAGCTTGTGTCAGCAAATTACACATTATTTATTTATCTATTTATTTTTTTATTTGCTTAAGAGGAAGAGAATGTGTTTTACCCACTGAGTACTTCAGTGAACAAAGCTCCCCAATGAGATCTCTACATTAAGACATCTCTAACCAATTCCATGCTCTCTCTCTCCCAGGAACCAGAGAACTGCATCCAAACAGGATGCTTTGGCTTAGTGAATTAGTAATGCTGGTGCTGGAGATATTTAGTTTTAAATTTTGGATGGGAAAGCTTTAGGGAGAAATGTCCCAGAAAGGCCAGGAATATTCATGTTTACTGAAGGAGCTCCCAACATTAAGTGGTGACACTGAGAGAATCCATTGTAGAAGGAAGCAGTGTCACATGTAATGAAAAAATGAAAAGTCTGCAGATGTCAGGACCTGCCTAGAATGCTAAGTCATTAATAAAAATATAATGAATTGATAAAAGTATAACCATTCACATTAGATTCTTATATAATGGCAAGTTTTATTAATAACAGTATAAAATTCATAAATAAATATCCTAATGAGTCCTCAGATGTGTATGGCATTGCAAAAATCCTTGACCATATCTTACAATCTCAGATTTCCCACAAGACTCAAATTCTCAGTCCACAGACTTTTGCTCAGATACCACTAATGTGCAAAACCAACTTCTTCTGCCCATATTAATGGCCCAGAATGTTACTGTGTTTCTTATTTTCAAAAATTAAGAGTTTGTTTGGTTGGTTGGGGTTTTTTTTCTGCAATATTAGGAAAGATTTGCTACTCCTGTTTTGCTGAAAGACTTTTCCAGAAGTTTCCATAAGCAATACTGAGAAAGGTGAAACTTTCAGCGTAGACTTTTCCCACACTCAGAATCATTCACTGGGGTGGCAACAATTTCAAAAATTAAATTATTTGAAAAAAAAAATGAACTATTCCTTACCACTGAGCCAATATCAGCTAGAATAAGAATTGTCATTCCTTACAACTCAGTCACATGGGCTTTTATATAGAAGTCTTCCTGCTGCTCTCTTGGGTTTCGCAGTTGGTTGTTTTGGTTTTGGTTTTTTATTTGGTTGGTTTTGAGGTTTTATTTTTTTGGGGGTTTTTTTTCATTGGTTTTTTTGTTGCTGTTGTTGTTGGTTTTAGTTTTTTTGTAAAAAGACAAATATAGTAAGAATTAAAAATATTTCTTTAAAAACCCCCAGCCACTCTTTGTTTATCCAAAAGAATGAAGCCAGAGCGTATGTCTACAATGTTGAGGGCAAACAGATGCTGATTTTCACTGCCTGTGCTCCAAGCAGGATGAATGAGGGCCAGCTGTGAGCCAGCAGCTACAGAGCTGCTGTGGCACGGCCCTGTGCCAGCACACATGGCTGACAGAGCTGATATATTTGGGTGGCTGGGACAGTCACACAGCTATCTGTGCTGAGAATATCTAAAACTGGCGTGGTGGCTGGGAAAAAGTGCCTTGGTTTTATTATTCTTTGCTGTCCCTTTTGGCAGACTAACTTCAGAACTAAATGCACTTCTGCCTGAACTCTCCCTCTCATTAGCATCTGCTGAAGATCCTGTTACCCCTGCTTGAATTAAATAATTCTCCCTAACTTCACGTCCATGAAGCTTTTCGCACTCCAGTGTGTCCCAGCAGTCCCAGCAGGTTGTGCTGCAGCCTGCACAGCTCTCACAGGGCCAGAAAGGCAAAACTCCCAAGGGATGGGCTCGCTGATCCCTGCTGGGCTGCCAGGGGTGCCACAGCTCCAAGGCTACACTGACCCCTGGAATGGGAGCCATCAACTCCCACTTTCCCCAGCTGAGCAGCACCCAGCCAGACAGGAAGGAAGAAGCAGAGCCAGAGATAACAAAAATACATTCCCTCTCCTTCCAAGTGCAATTCCTTAAAGCAGCATTACTTCTGAGCTAACAGTAGGCATGAATTCCCAGCTGGACAGCCAGGTTAACTCACTGCCTCTGGTGAGCCTTACAAGGTCCCACCTAATGCACAAAAATAACAGAAGTGCCCACCATGTGAAATGAAGATTCACAGGTCACAACCTGGCCTAATGATGCTTTCTCACATGATCATTTGCTTGTTTTCCACTTATCAAAACCACTGTGCCTTGATCTCAGTTTATAATTGCAAATACTACTGGGGAATGGCCCCTGCAGGTTCTCTAGAGAGAGAATAGTATTGTTAATAAATCATATTCTCAACAGGGGTAATACTGAAAACAAACCTTGAAAGTAGAGCTGCTGAACTCTTTCCACATCTTAATTTTCAGTCAGAAATTCAAACTACATGCTTAGAAAGCAATTGTTTTTAGGCAGCTTGAAAGCCAAACACATTAACCTGAAGGTTATAAAGCCATTGGCAGCGTGACTTCACTTTCAGTACCCTTGTTGCTTTGACAGTACATCTGCAGTAGCTGTTTTTGACACAATCACTGGTTCTTTTTAGCTGATCATTTATGGGGTTGTATCTGGAGAACAACACCCACATAAAAAAAATCTAATGCTACCACTGCTTTCACACATGGGAACTGCTTTACAGCAAATAACAATTTGCATAATGATTAAATACATTGCTAGTTCTTGGTTTATTTTACAAGTTTTCAGAAATTTGTTCTGAGTCATGTGAATTTTTTTTTTAAATTTACCATAATGGGAATAATCTCATGATGAAATAAAGTGATAATTCTCCTAATATCAAAGTTATAAAATAGAAGTTTTGCATAAAATACTGATGTTCCACTTAGATATACAAATCCCAGTGGTCAAAACATACAAGGCAACAAACAGCAGTTGAAAATCAACTTATCTAACTTTGATATTTAGGGACACAGTTTTCTGTAGAGGCAAATCAGTTACAATGTCCCAAGTCTTTCAAATACTTATTTAAATGCATAACTAATGCCTGAAAAGAGACTATATGAATTCTTGTGGATTATGAGCAATGCACTGTCCCTGGAAGCACACAGGCTTTGTACTTCATTTGTTGCTTCAAGGAAAATCTAGTTCCAAGTATTGTTGAAGAAACCTTTGCAAAAGGTAAAATCAAACGTGCTGCTGTTGAAAAGGACAACTTTGCAGCCCTTTAGTCAGTTTTAGCCAATATTTGAAATTTCTTAGAACTGCATCAGGAAGAAGCAGTCATGGGCAATCAGTCCATGACATAACTAGCTGCTGAGTGTGGGAGAGAGCTGTACACATTTTAGATCAGAAACCCTGTGAGCCATTCCAAATGTGCAGTTTCCATTCCAGTTAATAATATCATTTTCTTAATTGTCTCTGACATTTTATCCACTCTAAGAAAAAAATAAAAAAGAACACTACATCAAAAATCACTATGCAACTGAGGGAGGGTTAATGGGAGCAAACCGGTGAAAAACGTGGAGCAGTTGCTGCAAACAGAAATGCTGCTCCCCTTCTGGTAAAGGCTCCTCACTTTGGTTGTCACCAACAGCTTGAACACCCATCAGGTTATTTTAAGTACCTTGCTCAGTTTATAAAAGCCATCATGTGATGGAAGTGTACATAATAGTTGGGGCTGGTTGAGTGAGTCATCAGAGTCACGGAATGATTTGGGTTGCAAGGGACCTTGAAGGTCATCCAGCTCCAACCCATGATGATAGCCCCTAGACCAGGGTGCTCAGGGCCCCATCCAACCTAGCTTTGAGCACTTCCAGGGATGGGGCATCCACACGTGAAGTCCCTTCATTCAGGGAAATCCTTCATTACACTCTTTTGTTACCGACAGATTTGTGTTATCTCTACCCATTTCCTGAAAAATCATTGGAGATTCCCGAATGTAACTTTTTTAGTGACAGTTCCTCATTAATTTATTACTCTGATTAAATAAGATCTTTATGAATATTATGAGATTAATTTTCTGTGTCAGTTGTAAAGTAACAATGACAAGTTTCCTTTCCTCAGTGACTGCTACTTGCCATCTGGCTGAAGCAATAGTATTTTGTAGAGAAACAGCCTTTTTTGGAATAGTATTTCAAGGATTTAGCTCAAGTAATCAATAACAATAATTAAAAAAAAGTTAGCTAAAAAGGCCAAAGAAACAAAATATTCTGATTCAGGTATCAGATAGCTAAACTGCAGTAATGGCTTCAGTTTCAAATGTCAAGGCTGGTGGTGTCCACAGCACAGATCTCCACTACCTTTGAGCCTACTTTATTTTAGCAGAAGAAAGCACCTGACTGCTCAATTTGCACATAATTTTCTTTTAAGAAGTCCACAGAACACTGTCCAAAGGCAACTTCAGATCCATGCTGAGCATTTTAAGGCACAGAAGTCTTGCATTTGCAATGAAGAAGGTGCTCTAATTTACACACCTCTCTGCTAGGAGGACTCCTCGGCAGCAAAGGAACTCCTGCATTACTGGATAAAGATTTTATTCCATCTCACTATCTTCCCCTCAAGGAGGGAGGGAGACAGTGACCCCTCATACCCTAAGCACTAATTCCAGAACTGCTCACCCCAAAAGTACTGCTGCAAATCCTACATCATAATGTCAGCTCGAAGTCAATTACAAGCCCCATCCTGTTGCTATACTTGGATTCTTTCTTTCAGAATCGTGTCAAACAAGGGAGCAGAAAGGTTCAAAGATAATTCACTGGTGTTACATGTCTTCAGAAACTTTGATCATTTTATTTACGCATGCACTGGCACTTGGTTCATCATCCAAGATTTGTAATTGTGTACATAGGGAATTTCACACAGTAAGCACTCCAGAAACAACATTCAGTATCAATTACTAATACTGAATACATCCAGAGCTGCTTTAGAAAAGGATAAATTATAAACAGGAAATATATATTTATATTAGGCTTCTACAGCTTCTACAGCTGTGATCATGATGATAAACCTAGAAGCAAGCTAAGTTCAGACAAAACTGAGAAAAGTAAGTGACCTTTCATTTCTTCCAGTAGAATGCATTGGGATCAAGGACACGCATCTGAAAGAACTCCTGCAGGAATATATAATGCACTCCTGAGGCTGCCAGGACATGAGCCTCTGCATCAGTGACAAAAGGTCAGTATGTAGCATGGCATGGAGTGAACAATGACATGAGAAACAAAGATGTAGCAAAACTTTATTTTCCAATCTCAGGAACCTTCTAACCGAGTGCCCGTGGCTCAAGAGAATATAGAGCTCCCAGATCTCAAAATTTTGAACTGTTCAGCTGTAAATAGAAGTCTGCTCCTGATCTCTAGACATTACAGTTGCTCACTCTTGAAGGGATTAAATCATAAAATGGGTCTAAAGAAAATCAAAACAGCATTTCAGCAAAGAACAGAACCTGAAAAAGCCAGCATTGACAGACATCTGAAGAGTACAGAAGGTCGTAGAGAATTCTTTAAGAAAAAGAGAACATTTGCATTTTGATCAGCCGTAATTTTACACCTGAGGTCTAGTACAACCAGCTATTTAATTCTTACAACTGAGAAAATAGTTCAAACTTGCAGTGCAACTAATCTCCAAACCTTAGAGATATAAAATCAAAGGAAATGTGTACTTTAGAGAGCAGCTGCAACTACAGGATATGGAATTAAAGAAATGTGCAGAGGATCCCTGAAAACATTCACTACAAGATGTAAAACACTAAATTACCTGGCAATTTAGAGAAACTGTGGCTGCCCCATCCCTAGAAGTGTTCAATGATTGCCAAGGCTGGATGGGGCTTTGAACAACCTGTTCTGGTGGAAGGTGTCCCTGCCCATTCCAGGGGTTGGAAGGAGATGATTTCTAAGATCTCTTCAACACAAACCATTCTGTGATTCTGTGATAACACAGTGTCATTAAAACATTGATGGAATTAATACATGTTTTAGTAAGGCAGAGAAGATAATTTTTACATTAAAGCTCTAATGTCTATTTGTAGGTTCTCTCAGACAGCTCAAATTGGAAATTACACTTCAAACCCACTAACGTTCCATACTCCACAAGATTAAATTCACCTCCACAAACACTATGAAACTTCTAATTCATGTATGTTTGGGATTTCTGAGAAACTAAATAACAGCAGCTCTTGCTCCAATGGAGTTTGAACAGATAAATAAAGCACCATTATTTATGGAATAATTTGAAATGTGTTAAATTTGTAGCAAGCTAACCATGAAATGTGAATTATAATCATGTGTTAATAGGGAAACACAACCCAAACTTTTCCAATTGCTATGAAACAAACATCTGGGGACTTGCCTCATTCTAACTGAATTATAGAGAGTCAGGAATGTGACTGCTCAGCTGCAGCAACATTCATTTAGATTATTACCTTGCATGGCATTGTCATTCCTGACACTGTATTTTGGCAGATTCCAAGAAGGCTGTCAAGCCATTTGTCAGCTCAGTCAAACATAATATGAGCTGGAGGAATATTTCAACAGAGTTGAACTCATTTTCACCCAAGTATTTTGAGAAATGTTTGTGAGGGAAACTGCAACCTGAATTCAAGAGAAAAAAATCCAGATGAATGAAAAATATCCTAGAGAATTTTAATATTAGCTGGAGGACTGGAAAAATCTGCCCTATACAGCACTCTTCTAGACCTCCCAGTTTGTCTAGTCCTCAGAAAATTATGGTTTAACCACAATGAGACACTGAGGCTGCCACAGTGGATGTTTAAAGGAAACAGCATGCACTTGTTTTCATGTTAGAATCCTGCAATCAGTTAATAAAATGCAAATTATGGTTTAGTGTATCACTTCTTAATAGAGGATTGAGAACATCTGATGTCTGAAAAGCACTTATGTGACAGAGGAATGACCAGATCCTTCAGCAGTGGCAATTTGCACAAGCAGGTTTGCAGCTGTATCATATGGAAGGAAAGCAGATCACAGGTAATGCTCCTACAGTGCAGATTCTGACATCTCCATCAACAAGGGCAGGGTGCCTGGGGACTGCATTTGCAGAATGGGATAATTCACACTGAGGATCCTACATCTGCTCTGCTCATTAAGTTCACACTTAGCTCCAGACTAGCTCCAGCCTGATCCCCTGCACTGATCTCTTGGCTATTAGGTTCACATATCTCCAAACACATCTTGTTTTCTCCTTGCATCAATAAAGAATCCATTTGATGTGCTCTGCAATGTGAGGAGTGCAGGGACTGGAAACAAAGGGGGGGTTTGTTTCTGAGGCAGACTGGGATGGAAACTAAAATGCTAATGAAGAATTGCCCTAGGCTCACTGCACACTACTTCAAGACCTTCAAGGACTAAGATAGATCCTGATTAAATAGAGGATGGTTAAATCTAGATCATGTCAGCTGAACTGCTGTGGGATGAGCAATAATACTGACTGAGAAAAAGTGAGGGCAAAGTCTGACCCAGTGTGAAAGAAGGTGAAGTACAATGCAGTAGCAAAAGGGCAAGCAGGAACCACAAGAGCCATCTGCCAACAGACCATATTTTGCCCTTTTTAATAATTCTTTTCCTTATAGCAGACCCTCTTCTGAGATTCCATCTATAGTTCACCTCTGAGACAGGCTGGTAGATCCTGAAATTTGCTGGAAGGCACCATTATACATGAGCAACTATCCTTTCAAATCAAGTGTCATTAATCATGACAAGAGCCATGAAGAGCTTGAAGAAAATGGCCACAATGAATCTCACATCTGCTCAGAAGGATGAATAAACAGACACCCCACACCAACGTCCCTGCAGGAAACAGCACTGCTTTATTTCGCTGTGTTTTGGCTCAGTAGAATCCCCTCTTCTCTGTATCTATAAATGGGGTAAAAAATGGAGCCTTGATTTTTGAAAAACCCACACTAAATCCATATACCAGGAACTTAAAATAACAATATTCAATATTCTGTGTGACTCTTTGTCACTGTAAGGTGTGACCAGTAGTGTGCTTTCCTGGCTACCATATCTGTGCAATTACACTCTCAACTGCAGCCCTTTGCCTCCCTTACAACTGCCTCCACTGCCTGGTTTACAGCTTATTGTATCTAGTTCTGTGTGCTTAATTTCAAATTCCTGCCTCAAAAAAATCATCACCATTTCAAAATAAGGTGGGGAAGCAAAAATTCATTGATCAAAAATTTTCCTAATTCTGGATTTTAAGACCTTCAGTATCTTCTGAGTGCCCCTTCAGTTGTACAGCTTTTCTCCTGAAGGTTTGCATTGACATTAAAGAGAACTGCACAATTACCTGTGCATCTTTTATTTCTTTATGCAAGGTTCAGTGGTTCTGTGGTTTACAAACACTGCAAAGATTCTTCTGTGACTGCTGACAACTCCAGCAACAAAAGGAGTGTTTACTGAAGACTGTTAGCAGCTGCTTTTGTTCTGAGCTTATTGCTTCAACTTTAGTATGCAACTACCTAAAAGATTTCTTATTACTTGCATTTCTTTACCTTGGCTCAGATTTTCTTCTTAGTTTTGCATTCAATCAGGCTAAACCTCCTTTGCTCTCACTGATCTGTTAAATTCCTCCCAACTTTCAGCCACCCATGTTACATTTCTTTGTAAAAGACAGTTTACAGTTAACCCTGTTCTGTCTCCTTTTTATTAAATTGTTCTTCAGGATATGCACCCAACTTCTTTATTTCCTCTTATTATGAGCTTAGCCTGGCTGTTTGGCTTTCTGCAATCCACATCTCCAATGCATTCTCACTATCTTTCACTCTGGCAATTCTTTATGTCAGAAAAACAACTCCTATTCTGCCTTCTATTTCACTTCTGGCTGTCATCGAGATATCATGATTTTTCACCATCTGTCCCAATGCATTTGATGGATTGTCACTAGAGTTTCTCTCTCCTAAATGTCCTTGATATCTTTAATTACCTACTTCTCTCTGTTTACTTTGCACTCACTGGGACAGATTATATAAATCAGGAGTACGTGAACTGAAATTAACAGATTTGTACAGATGTAAAAGTGACAGAAATGAGAGCAGAATACTGACTAAAGAAATAACACCTAATTTCTTTCTATATATATATATCTAATAGAAAATCATGGCTGAGAATTTACAACACTTCTTCCTATGCTTAAGCATAACAAATTCCTTTCTGTCATCTGCAGCAACAGCACTGGCAAAACCAGCAATTCATGACTTGCTCATGCTGTAGAGTAAAACAAAGTTACATGTCTGTTTCTTATCTGTCTTTATAATAAAAGAAAATTTGAAGGAATTTCCTGAAAATTTATTATTTAGGGAGTGTTCACACAAACTTTCCTTTCTTCACCATCCTGCCACTTCCAGATTCTGATGGTATTCTGATGAACACTATTTATTTGTACCTATAGTGTTCATCAACTAGACAATGGATTGCTTCCTACTTTTTATTTCAAAGCCAGACAACATTAGTTTCTAGAGAAAGCTGAACTAGATTGTAGTTTATTTGTTTGAAGTTTTCATCATCCAGCAGTTCTGTGAAAACTGAGCCAAAGAATTTATCCCTAGAAAGCTGGACATCTGCTACAATACATCCCCTGGACCGACCTCAACAACTTAATATCAGTAAGCTCAAAACATAATAACCTTCTCAATTTATTACAATTCCAGCATTTCCACACTAATTATATCTGAATCGACTTTCAGTCCATTCTAGCCAGGCAATAACATTGTATATTTTTCATTTAATGGATTAAAATTCCACTTCACTAAGAAGAAACCCTCCAAGTGCTTCTAATCCAGCATCACTTCCCAAGTGTGATTTACACTCTCAGGTTCTTCTTCTTTGATGGTGAAGGTTGCAAAGGTGCTTTGCTCCATTGCTGCTTTGCAGAAAGCAGTTCCGATGTGGACACACACACACAGCCCTGCCCCAGGGCACATCTCCAGGCCTCCTGGGCAGCTTGGGCTGGGCTCTGCTGGCCCCAAGGGCAGGTGAAGTGGGAGCACTGAGGAATGCAATGAAGGAGAAAGGTCTCTGATCACTTACCCAAGTTTTTTGGCTGCATGGTTTTACGGGCTGCTCACACAGCTCTGATCTAGGGACTTACTTTTCCACAGACAGCATGGTCAAAGGTAGCTTGGCCACAGTTAAAACTGATCATTTTCCCAGAAAGGCAGCAGCTGGCCTTTGTTTATTCCCTAACTCATCATGGGCTGTGCTCTGTCTGCTCCTCCTCTGCCTGATTTGCTTGAGTGTTCTCCACACGTGGCTGACCAGACTCTTCTCTTTCCCACACCAACAGCTTTCTTGCACTTTCAGTCACTGTCTCAGTTCTCTCCTCAAGCAGTTAAAAATATCTCCTCCTTTCCCAGGCTTGCATTGGGAAACAGTCCTTCAGGAGCAGCTAATCCCTTCCAAAAGTGACCTAGTCAAGTTTTAGCAGCTAAGACTATCAAATCTAAATGCTGATAAATCATAACACCCTAAAATACCCTTCAAATCTCAGAGATGAGCTTTGGTTTTTTCTCAATATAGCTCTTAAAATGTCAGAACTTGCTTGGCTCTTTGAAGTGCAATGCTCTAAGCCACCTCTGAGCACTGATCTACTACAGGTATCTCTGCAGCTCAGCAGATTGATTGCTAAAATATTTGCTTTATTTATATACATCATATATATTCTCCTGGCTGTCATAGAGTATGCTTAGCTTTTCTGGAATGCATAGCAAAATAAAAAATCCTGAGATGGAAGATGGATAGAGCAGGGCTGGATGTACAACCAACAGAAAAATCCTTCCAAAGCAAGAATCATGCTATACTTGCTGCCTTATATATCAATGTTATTTATTTTAGCTCATCACTCAAAATAAAGTAATTTCAGAGAGAACCTGGGGGATGTTCTGGGGACTTCTCATCTCCTGTGTCAAATTCATACAAACACACAAAATACCCAATTCTACTTAAAACCATTTTCTTCAATTTGAAGTGTGATGACCTACACTTTTGTATGCTAAACAAGCTCTTAACATTGCTTGTTTACTGCAATATTCCCTTTAGCAACTGGAGCTGTGGAGTGAGTGGCATGATGATTGATTCTGCTCTTGAAAGTGATTTACAGATGAAAAAATATATTTTTTTATGTTCAACTGTATTCTAAATTGAGTTGCTGTGATGTAAGGAAGTCTGATTACGTAAGGTAGAGTCTGCAAATTTTTAATGGGTACTTATTTTTTGCAATAAGCAAATTTTGCCTTAAAGAATTACCAAAAATTACACAGTACAATTCCTTTCACACTAAAACATCCAAGGGTTTTAATATGTGCGTTTGCTGTGGTTACTCCCATAAAATGCTTCTGACTGCTCAAGTTCCAAAAAACCTTCTCATTCCAGTGCATTTCCAAGCCTACAGAAAGCCATAGTCCAGCCTCTCCAACCCATCAGCCACTCCACTGGGATGGGGCTGATTGTCTGCTCCCCTGCTGCTGCAGGAAAATGCTGCAGAGTGGCTGATGGCTCTGTACAGGGTGGGAATGGAGACAGACTCTGCAGCCATCCATAAACTCCACTCATTTCAACTGCTTGCTGTCCGCTACTGAGAGGAACACTGGGAAAAGGGGAAGAAAAAGGCTATTTATTTTTATTTTTTAAGATATTAATTTGCCTTTATCATCTGGTATGGCAACTTGAATGACTGGATCCTAACACAACCCTGAGTATCACATCTGATAACAACTAAGACATATATTTCCCAACAAAAATAATGTGACAGCATCATGTTCCCTTTCCTCTGGAGCATCCACTCTTGATCAACAAACATCAGGGATAATTTCTGATGATGACTAGCCTATCATAGGCAAGAAAAGGAATTTGTTTAAAATAAATAAACCGGGACAGAACAGTGAATATATTGCACTGCAGTGCTCAAGAAGCAGCTAAATATTCCTGCAGAACAGATTTGCTGAAATTCTGACATCCAGATGAGGAGAGGTGACTAAACCTTGAAAGCAGGTGAATTGAGGCTGTTTTTATGCACTGACTCTGAGGTGTCTGAGTTCACCATGAAGCAGTGCAAAAGTATTTTTCAGGAACAAATTTTTTCCTTTAGAAAAAAGCAAAAAAGAAAGAAAAAGTAGGCAAGCAGATTATATTTCCCAGGTATGTACCTTTGATATGCTCTGCATTTGTCCTAGCTTTGTTGTTTGAAACATTATATTTGTTGTTTGAGTAAAACTAGACATGTAAAACAGAGCAGATAAAAATCTGGGTCTGTGGGGGTAGTTTTTTTGGAAAAAAAAAGAAAACAAAAAGGCATCTTTTGATAAAATGAAAATGTACCTATAACATGGATTGGTCAAGGAAAACGGGTTTTTTTGTGGAAGAGATTGGAGAGAAATGAACAGTTCTGCCCCACTCTGGCCCTCACCCTGTATCCAATACAGGCAGTTTGGGCTGGCACAGGCCTGTGACACAGGCAGGGTATTCTGGAGCAGGCAGCACAATCAGTATTGATGGGGAGCTCTCTGGAGCACAGACATGCGCACAGCTCAGAGCTCTGGAGAGTCACTGCTCTGCTGCAGCCCAGCTGCTGCCCGGGCCTGAATGTGTGAGCAAGTGAGCTGTTTGCAAAAAGCTTTTCCAAATGGCTCCTCCATGCTCTTTGAAATGGTTTTCAAGCTGAGCCCACTTCAGTTTTCCTTGTTATTTGAGTTCTGTTATGCTTCACACACAGCTCTATTTTGCTTTCAGACTTTTGCTCATGCCTGATTCAAGCTGGGCATGGGGAGTGGGATCATTGCTAATAGAGGGAAGATCATGTTCCAGGGGCAGTGCCTGACACATAATTTAAACCATTCCAACAAAACTGCACAAATAACAACTACCTGGATTGTTGCCCTGATTTTTAAAAGTGTTTTCTTTTATAGTTCTTTTGAAAGTTTTAAAGTTCTCATAAAACATTTTCAACCTTCTGATCTGGTTACATATTTTCGAGCCAGATTCCCACACAATATCATATATAAATAAAATAATTTACATTCCTCTCCGTGGGTGGAGAGAGAATGATGGATTGATCTCTTGACCAGTGTGGTTGGAGAGGTCGTAATTCCATCCTCCAATCCACGGTCACCTTTGGAATTCTATAAATATCAGATGTCCAAATAAAACTTCCTCTTTTTCCTCTTCAAACTCCATCAGACTTCTGTGTGCTCATTTCATGTCAAACAGTAACATGAATAACCTAATATATCTTGGCTTGAGATACAAAATTTTGCTACTTTGAGAAAAGACCAGTTATTGTTTCCTCTAATATTTACAAAAGCACCTTTGCAGCTGTCTGTCAATTGAATTGAAGTCCTGCCTGCACACAACAAATTGTTCAGGAAAACCTACCCAGCTGTTCTAACTAGAATAACCCACCTCAGAGGTTTTGTGATGTTCTTACAGAACATCAACTTCCCCTATAGACAATCACTTTGTAGAAGAAAGAAAAGCCCCATCAGGAACAGAAGTCTCAGTTTGCTGTGGAAGCACTGCCACACAGGCACAAGAACACTTCCAGTTCTCCCAGGACAGGATATGTCCCAGGTATGTCCTGAAGTGAAGCCCATTAATCTGGAAGTGAAAAGTTAATTCTGCTTCAAAATCTAGGCTATCTAAGCAAATTCTTATGTAAACTGTTGCCACAACACACAAAACAGAGCAGGAGAGAGACATCATGAATTAAAGACATCATGGAGAAAACAGTCTCCATCCCAATAACCACCCATTTATTCTCAGGATTTACTCTTAATCAGTAACATTAAGTTGTAGACTCCCAATGAAACAAACCCAGAAAAAGGTTCTTCAGTCACACTCGTGCTGTCTAGTTAACACTGCAGGGTAGTAACAACATCACCAAAAGTAGAATTTGATCCATTTTTCTTAGATAATAGTTGTTTTTAGATCAAATACAAATTGCAGAGGCTTAGCCTTTCCATTATGCAATTTAATTGTCATCCTCTCCCTTCTCTACACAGAAAAAAGATAAATGCCTTTTTGGCTTCCAAATTTGTACCCTTGAGACAGACAAAGTGTGGATGAACATATTAAACACTAGAGCTGTTGTGTCCTGGTGAGAATGAGGGGATCATTTTCTTTGCATCTTCTGACCTGCTATAGAAATCTATAGCACATTAATCATTCCTAAACTCAATCTCAGTGTGAGGTGGGAGCAGGGTAATTTACTGTGTCTGCAACAGATTTTTCTTTCATCAGACTTTTATACAGCTCAGTGGAAGAAACTAATACTTTTAAGCTTAACAGGAATGTATTTCTGGTAAGGAAATGTTACTGTTACCCAAATGTAGAAATGAATAATTAAGTCTCTTTTAAGCAAGCATCCACTGTATAATAATTCCTAAACTCATTCATGCCATAAATTGAACTAATTAAATTAGAGATGTTTCTTCCCCAATATACAACAGATATGTAAGCACTGAGACAGCAGAATGATGCTCATAATATCAATACCTCCATAGATTAGCCAAAACTGACAGCCTAATTCCTGGATAACATCAGAGGTGAAATGGATCAACCATATGCTGTGACTTTTGGAATAAATCCTCCATCTTCTTTATTCATGAGGCTTTGTGCTTCTAAAAGCTGTTTTCTAGAGCCTTGCTGCTATATTCTCTTTACTCCCTTCAGACCTGGGGGTCCTATCTAATGTACAAGGAATGGGGCTGAAGACACTGCAAGACAACACTGCATTGGGAGGGATGGCAATATTTGCTTCCTTACTGGCAGGAACACATTTTCACAGCTGCCTGAACCTGACATAGGCTGGGAAAGACCAGCCCCACCCTCTTTGTCATTATTTGTCCCTGTACCAGTTCTGCACTGTCTCAGCACAAGCACTCACACAGCTGAGTACTCCTGGATAAGGAACAACACTGATTAAAATTTTGGGTGGGATAATTCTGCTCCCTGTCTCCTATTCCTATCCATCAACTGGATCTCCTTTGTGGCTGCTGAGAACTGCTCAAGCTCAGGTGGCACTGAGCAGTACTCAGCTACTCTGAGTACTTTTCAAGGCACAGAGGCATTTCTGTAATTTGCTACAAGGATACACCCAAGGGGTGATCTCAGAGCCCTCTGCAAAACCTCTGAGCAAGAAGGACAAAGAGAAGAACCCAGCTCCCCCTCCATCTAAGAGGACTGAAATCACAACAGTGTTTTTTCTTTGTTTAAAACTATGTTTTGGCTTACAATGAATAAAAATTCACTACTGCATACAAAATAGCACCCAGCACAATACTTCTATATACTTAAAGGACCAAACTCATCAGAACAGTCTGGCTGTTCTGATTTCAAATTGTACAAAGCATCTGTAAACTACATTCCCTGGCCAAAAGACACTGAGGAAGGTGATCCTCTGCATTTCTCTCTAATTCTCCTTAACACATCGTGAATTCACACTGACTAGAATTTACATATGTATTATTATTATTCTTCTCTGCACATTGGATTGTACTCATGCCTCAGTGCTGCAGGGAACACACTGGAGTGACCATGCAGACTCTGGAAAGTGTTCCTGACCAGGGACCTTTGATCCTCATGTTCTCACTCTGTTTGGCTATTGAGCAGTAGCTATCAGCATCTATTGGAATATCCTTATATTCAAGGCAGAAAGGGACACAGTATCATTGTTCTACCTTTAAAGCTATGTGATGTACAGAAATTGACAGAGATGTGGCATTCCTTGAATCCCTGCCACTTTTCCTCTTCACAACTTTTTATTTTGCTTAGTGTTTCTAATGGTTTGTTCAGTGCTTGCTGAGAGAGAGCGTGTAATGATGCTGTAAAGGGCCAAGTCCTCATTAGACTCCTAAAATTATTGAAGATTCTAACCAGGAACACTGGAAAGGGGTATCACGAGTGCCTATTCTTACCTCCTCTTCCCTGAAACCATAAGGACAATTTTTATGCCAAGATTCAAAGTTAGCAATGTTCCTGTCCAAAAAAACCCCTCAAAAAATGCTTGAAGTATTTCCAAAGGATTTCTGCATATTTCACCTTCTCCTACAAATCAAACCCAGATATCTGGGGGTGGGAGGAAGGTTGGGCAGAGACCAAGCATAAAGCAGTGCAGTTTGATTTAACTGTCAGAAAGCTCTGAAGGTAGAGGAGTGGGCTGAACTGGAAAGATTACAGCTTCAGCTCCGGATGCCCTCCTTGATATACACAATCCATTAATTTCTCCTAATTCAGCCTTTCCATAAACAGGCAGGACAACTATTTCTGTACTTACATTAATGTTGTCATTGATATCTTTTCAACCCAGGAGGTACCAGTAAGTAATAGCATTAAGACATCAATATTCCATCACTGACACTGGCACAAATTCAGAAAAGGAACAACACTGAACTTCTAAAACACTATGGAAATAACCAGGCTTTTTAACTGTGTCCATATTCACTGCACACACCTTGGAGTGTAACAGACTCACATGACTTAATCATCAGGTCTAAACACTTTTTTCTACTACTGCTTCCCTACTTTAGCAATTTTCTATTATTTAAAACACAGAATGCAAGTGAAATAAATGCATGCATGAGCACAAAAAACACAATGCCTTTTCCAGCCATCAATACACACTGGCAAACACGCAACTGCAATAATGGGCCCATTGAATATTCCTAATGTTTCTCATTAATCAAATCTTGTTTGTATTAGAAGAAGGAAATAACTGTATCCAAATTAACTTGCCAATATGATAGCCATTAATAACACTAGAGTGAAGACTCATGGAATGCAATTATGGTACCAAGGTAATATGGTACAAACATAAAACATGATATAGTTGATACAAAGAGTGGGACAATATGCATTGTCAGCTGCATATATAAAGGTGCTTTTGTAGGTTCTTATTTCTCTAATTCCTTGGAACTGAAGCTATTCTTAGTCCACTCAACAGCTCAGACAGCTCTAAGATACCATTTGCAGAAAGTGGCTGCTTCTGGAGGTCATGTCTGGAGAAGACAGGAAATGTGTGGGTAACAAAGGTTCTTGAGCTGTAGGAGAGCTTCATTGCCATAAACTAACAAAGAAGGAAGAAAAACTTGCAGGTAGGGCCATTATTTCTGGGGAAATGCTAGAAAGGACTTGAAAACCTTAGTTTTACTTGGGCACTTTGTTGCAGCTCTTCAGTCCACCTATCACAGCTTACCATCCTGTGATCTGAGCTCCAGAGACCCCATGCAGCCACTGATGGGACTGCAGATCTCCAACTCCACACTTCAACATGGAACAGAATCAGGGAATCAAAGCCCTCTAAAATCATAAAGTCCAACTGCTAACCCAGCACTGACAAGGCCACCACTAAATCATGTCCCCATGTGTCACATCTACACATCTTTTAAATCCCTCCAAGGGACAGTGACTCCACCACTGTCCTGGGAAACTTGTTCCAATGTTTGACAGTGTGGATATTCTCAGTTCAGTCAGAGAGAAAAGAGAGAGATTTCTGCCAGGCTTAGCCTGGGAAAAGTTCCGAGAAAAAATGTAAACTATTTGCTATCTCTCCTTCTGTTCCTTTGTTCATAGATATGTTCTACCACACTGAGCTAGGTGCAGAGCACCAATCAAGTGAGATGTTTTTACTTTGAGACCAGTGATATTAATGCTAACAATTCTGATTACAAAAGAGAGCTGTTCCTTTGAATAAACGCTCATTTACCTTCTGAAATTGCATGAGTCTTTTCGTCCGTCCCTGACTCCACAGCGTCATGACAGTTCTTTCAGTGAAGACTTTTCCCTGATGCCCAATCTAAACCTCCCTCATTTTTCATAGTTACACTAAGTTTTTAGTATATTTTCCTATGGATATGGTATTTAAACATTCTTTCTGTGCTGGGGTTTGTGCACAAGCCACCAAGCTCTGAATACACGGACTGATTTTAAATCAGTGTAGTGAAAGAGCAGGAGGCTTCACATGTAACTATATCCCAACAGGAGAAATGGATGAGAAGAGAGCTTTTCCAACTGTCTCTGCTAGAATACTAAGGCTGTGGTAAGAACACATATATTATTCATGTGCCTGATGCTCTATGAAAGCTGGAAAAGCTTTCACATGGAAGAAATCTGTAGGAAACCAAGCCTCATTAATTTGCTGCTCAGTGAATATTTACTTATTCCAACCTAGCTATCAGTGCAGACACTGTAGACTTGTCTATTTTCTCCAATTCCAAACCTGTGAGTCTAAGGTTTTGGCATTTGGCCCACAGCTGACAAGAGATGCAAGCAAGATGAACAAGCCTGATAGAATTGTAGGACTTTTTCTCACTCTGTGACCAATTAGTTCACTTGACACAGTTAAGGGGAAAAAAAAAAAAAAAAAAAAGTAGCACGCTTCTAGGAAGCCCAAATATATTAAAAGTACTTAAAATTTTGCCAAGTATTTTAGGATTTAATTCTAACTACTCACATGGCTCTCACTGGAGGTACTGCAGCATTTTTGTTACACTTCAGGAAGAAGATAATTTATTCTGTAGATATTCTCTGAAGAAAACATGATTATCACAGCTGGGGAAAAGCCAAGCTAAGTGTCCTGTGCTACCCTGACACATGGTAATCAGTGTCTCACACCCCTGTGAAGGAGTATTCCACAGGTCAATACTCAAAACACTCAGCCAGGGAAGAATCTGGACCAACTGATGCTAAGATTTCACTGAAGGCAAAGGTTATCACTTGACAGGCCTGTTATTGTGTGTCTGTTTCTCATTCATCTGCCACAGTGCAAAGTGAGGAATGGCTGTGATGACACAGAAATACTGCATCAGTCCTAGACACTGCCACTGAGCTGCTGCAGGTAGTGACAGCAGCACAGATCAGCAGTGTCAAAACTGCTCTGAAAAATTATTTCATTATAGGAATAGAAAATGTGATTTAAAAATTGTCTTACTTGGGTATATGAAATGAACTCTTGCTATCAATCAGTCAAGATGCTGTGTTGTTTAGGAATTCTTGAAGACAGAAGAAACTATAAACATGATATTTTGGGATTTTTAGGGGTTTTTTTAAAGAATACAAAATTTAAAAAGGAGACAACATTTCAAAGCAGCCACTAAGAGATGGATTTCCCCACCTTTCCACATCCCAGAACTACTCAAAAAGCAAAACACAATTAAACCTGAGCAAAATTCCAGTTAAAAAATCAAACCAAAACAAACACCCAGAATACATCATTATATTTATGCCAGTAACTAAGATTGCAAGAGGCTTGAGCCTTTCTGGTGAGTTGGCTGCAGCAAAGATGAGGGATCAGTACAGTTAAAGGAGCTCTCTGACTGGTTGCAGATCCCTGCTTTGCCTTGGAATTGTTTATTTTTCTGTTGAAAAATTTCCATTTTGCATAAAATACTTAAATATTGTTTAATCCAAAAGGCCAGGCAGATACTTTTTTTGCCAGGTAGACAGATAAGTTGGCAGACAGCCCAAATGGACGGTGACATGGGCATTCATTAATATTTACACATTTTTGTTGGAAGTTTAAGAGTGTTAACCAAGGAGTCAGAGAGCACACAGCATAAAATACATCACAAGACATCTCCTGACCATCTGGGGATATGAAGGTTAAATGTCCAGAACTAGGTGAAAGATTTTAGCAGGGCACAGCAAATCTTTGCCTAAGTGCATTCTCTGCTTTTAAACACTAGCCCAGAAAATATTTGATTTCTCATTAAATAGTCTGGTCTTTATTGGAAGAAATGAAAACATTGCTGCATAAAATATTTGCCCAAAACACAGTGCAGAAACACACAGTCCTATGATTAGCAGGGCAGAGAACTCACCCTGCTGAACAGTTTGCTGTTCATCTGTGCAGCTCATAGACAATGGGGGTAAAAATGTGATGGAACAGAAAAACAGTACTTAATACACAGTATCAGATAATAGTCACACAATCTATCTATATAGGCTATTTCTGTCTTAAAAATTGATTTATTTCCTCCACCATACCTTGCAATACAGACACCCATGGATGACATCTAATCAAAATTAATAGGGTCATCCAGAGATTTAAGTAATAGAGGAAGAGGAAGAATTGCTTCTAGTTATTGTTATCCTGGTTAATACAATTTAATATATTACTGTACTAAATGTATTAATGATACATGTAATACCTAACTAATGTCTTAAGGGATGTGCTAAAGTTAATATTTTATTGTGTTAGACTCCCTGCATTTATAAAACTCTTCATCTCTTAGTCTGTGAATAGAGCCCACACTGACAACTCACAAGTACACTGAATATAGAAATAGCTCTGTGACTCTTTCATAGCTTTTAAGTTAGTAGCTGAAATGTTAAATCAAAGGGTCAAAAAATGTTGAAAATCCCAAAAAAATCTTTTTCTTCACTAATGATGATATTCCTCCCAAGAGACTGCAACAAAGGACTAGTTAAAGAAATTAAAAGTTTCAGTGATGAGGTGAGTTTTATTTGTTTTGGCCACTCTTCAGTTTATGAGTAGCTACTGGTTTGTTTGATCTCAAGAGAACCCATCTATCTCACTCAGCTCCTGCTGTTCTGGAATGAAAATGGGAGACTAGAGCAGAAAAAAGTTCTCCTCACATTTTTAGACAAATAAATAAATAAAAACCGCTTCAAAATCTAAGTTTCGATATTAGAATTGAAGCACTTAGCTACTCATGTGACATGACACATTTGAAGTTGCACATCTTGCTATTTTATTGTGGGAGATCTTCTGATCAAAAAACCTCAGTGCAGTCTTGAGTCCTAGATGTAACATGAAAGAGTTAATGCCAATGTTGTCTGAAATACCCCAAATGAGGCTTCCTGTAAATTTCACTCTCTGCTGTGCCCTCACACAAAACAAACAAAGCCAGCTCTGAGCCAGCGGGAGTCTCCCTGTGCCAGAGCATCCCACTGTCCTTGTTTGGGTCAGGAGCACAGAGCCCTGTCCTATGGGCAGAAACATCTTCAGGATTATATTTGCTGCAGGATGCGTAGATGTGCCTAATATACTCCTAAATCTTAATCTTCTCCCAAAGCCCCGAGCACGGGGACAGGGACGCTCCAGGACGTGTCACACCAGTGTCACATGGTCACAAATGGTGATTTCCCACCCCACATCCTGCCCTGGGCATGTGGGCAGGAGCTCTCCTGGGCACATTCACTGCCTTTCCTCAGTCGTCTTCCTAAAATATATGCTCATCTTCTCCTACAGAGGGTTGGATTTATGGCCTCTCCTGCCCACTATTTTTGCTTTGATCAATTCTGAATTATACAGCAAGAGAGCTCCAAGAGAAGAACAACTCCCAGCAACAATCAGACAGTAAATACAGGGATGGCTTTGAGCCCCTTTGTTAGGTCAGCACAGGAGGGAATGTTTCACCCTCTTCCTGAATGTCTCTAGAATTCAAACATGAATATAGAGCACCTTATCCAATTCTGTTGCTACATCTCCTTTTCAAGAGTTTTAAAATTAAATATAAATTTAAAGTATTTAAAATAATCACCTTTAACCTTGCAAAATGAGATTAAAGGGTTGAAAAGAACTTTCCCCATCAGGAATTACACATGGGGACCTCTGGCCCTCTCTGCTGCTGATTACAGTGGATTTGCCTCATGTCCTTCCCAAACTCCAGCCTTTTATTGTCTCTTGGGAGCAGCAGACTGAGGATATCCCACAGTGCATTTGTTTCCTATGTTGGATCTCCTCTTGGACCAAATTTGAGGATCAGCTTCAACAAAGCACCATTCCAAGGGCCCAGCTTCTAACATTTCTATGTTAAAGGGTCTGGCACAGGAAATGGAATTCCCCATGACAAAACCCTAATGAATTTTATTTAAATTATTAAAAAAAATCCAATAGGAAAAATGGAAAATGAAAAGCCTTGAACTGAATTCTGAAAGTCCCCTCTATGAAGTGTTTGCTACATTCCCTGGGGGTAGAAGTGTCCTGCACAGGAAACAATTATTAGAGAATGTAACCTGCCTCACCAGAGCCCCCCATAGACTTTCACCCTGTATTTTAAATTCTCCAAGGCTTTTACTTTGGAAAATTATTTTACAGCCCAAAGAACAATCCTTCTGGCTTGAAGTCCACTCTACTGATACACCCCTTTTCTCCCAGAAAATAAAATTCAATCCTGTATATGACTTTGTTTAAATGAACAGAGATTTCACACGGATGATTTATCATCCTTCAGCAGAAGGCAGCACCAATCTTATCAGCATACTTTGGGTGTCAAGAGTTCAATTAGAACAGTTTGTAGCTGGCTGTCTTATTGAAGCCAGGGGACCCGAGGTCAGCATTGATTGTATATTTTATTGATGGGGATCTTTCCTTGACAGTTGTTTAGAGAAATACAAAAATATAAAACACAGCTTTGAGAATAACCTCTAAAAGTGCTGCAAAATGTTACTTATCATGCCTCATCCCCTCTCAGGATGCCTTTGGGGCTTGGAATCTCTCCCAAAAACAGTGTCTGATGATCAAATTCTACATTAATGCCAGCTAAGGTTTAGGGATTGTACATCCTTTGCTATCTTAAAGCTTCAAAAATATTAAAAGTTTCAAATGTTTGTCCACAGATTCCAATACTGGAAGGATTGCTTTAAAATCGTGCTGCTTCAATGCTAACACCACAGCAAAATTAATTATAGTTTTCTTGACTCTGTCTGATGTGTTTCTTACACATAAGGAATAAAAATATGTTCAGAGCTCTTGTGAATTTCAAGATCAGTGATCTATTCAGAAGCTTCAGAGTGACAATGCAACACATTACAAATGTCCTGTACTTCTAAAGCAATTCTAGACCTAAGGAACACCTCAAAATCTCATTCACACACAAAGAAAAAAAAAGGTCCTATCAAAATGAAAAGTTCATTTTATGGTCTAAGAAATAATTTTATAAAAATAAATATTTTTACTCAGATATCTATTGAAAAACATGGAATTACTCATTCAGTGGAAGGTGTCCCAACCCATGGCAGGGCCTTGGAACTAGATGATCTTTAAGGTCCCTTTCAACCCAAAGCATTCCATGATTTTATGATTTAGAGCAAAGCTTTATTAGACATAGCTTTATTTGGAGCCATAGCTTTATTAGACACCCATTTTTAAAATTTGTTTGTATCTTTGATTTACAGGAAGTCAAGATTTCAGTGCAAATAACTGTGCAAGAAACCTTTCAATGTATTATGACTCCATAATTTATGGAAAACAAAATAGCCTCAAAATATTTTTTCTTGAAATGCAAAACAGTTTTCAGAAACAAGGTGCTGTTCTCAGTGTTTTCTGATCACTCTTTCTTCCCAAAACATTTTCTCTGAGTCAAGTCAGGTACTCTTAATGACAAAAATGAAAAATCAGATGCCTTCCTGAAACATCACTTGGAGAGAACAACTCTTTTCATATTAAACATACTGCAGTAAATATATAACAGGCTAATCAATGCTCCCAAGATATATGCAAGCATTCCAAAAAGTCTTCATTTAGCCAATTAAAAAAATAATCGTATTTGAGGCCTATTCCACTGCAAGCACATAAGTAGGGAGATATGGAATAACCACGTGGATATATGGTTATATGGATATATAACTGCATTATGGATACAACAGGGAATTGTTAGATACATCCTGTTCCAGTTTGCATAGTCAAAGAACACATTCCCAGCTAAAGGGGTTACACTTGAGTGAAAGCACAATCATAACCCTTAACCCCAGTGTTTGAGTTCTTCTGGTGGACTTTTTTTGTTTAATGGATGCTTGGAAACTAAAATGTCTTTAGCTTAAATGATTTGGGTGGATAATTAATTGTCTGTTGCTCCCACAAAGTGAGAATGCATCAACATAGAATATAGACGTATTTTGAAGGACAACAGAGCAAATAATGTTTAAATCTTTCTTAAAAGCAAATAACTCTGACTTGGCCAATTGATAAGACCAGTGATTCCAATATAATTGAATTGAAATAAAGCAGTTAAGCATTTAAGACTTCAGTAACCTTCCTAAAAATCAATCTTTCTTTTAAACTAGCCTCCCTGCCATTCCTTAGCTCTCACAGCTTTAAAGAACCAAAAGTGCCTATAAAACACCTGCCTGGTGAATTTTTTTTTTAAGAAATCATATTTGGGAAACGTTCTAAATGAATTTAATAAAATCACCAAAACCCCCACACCCAAAACCAGACGTTTCTCTGGGGAACTGGGCAGCCCATATGATTACTGCTTGCATGCATATGTGTGACTGTGAGAGAGTGACTGATTGCCTCGTCTCATGGTGAAGATCAATAGTTGCTTTAAAAGGAGACAGATTCATGGAAGCTATTGGATCCAAATAGTTTATTGCTTTGTGCTCACCCTTTTGTTTAATGGCAGCTCTCAGAATCACCTTGGCAATTATTCTTTAAGTTGACTTTCAAGTAACTTCCTTGCACATCACATGGCCTTTTAAAGGTTGTGTTCACAAACAGCATCTCCCTCTCCCAAAGTGTTTAAAATAGAGGTGATGTCACATCCTTCAGCATCAGATGGTGACACTTAGTAGGAGTTATATACTAAGAAAACATTGCAATTTACTTTCAGCCTCTGGAACAATCCTTGATCTCTGGAATTAACTACTTGTTGGAAATGTCTTAGATTTGTGTTGCTAATTTTGATGCCAAAGGAGTTGGTAACCTATTGCACTTCAGATGAACACCCAAACATCTGTGGGCTCATCTCAAGGTACCTGACCTACCCAAATCTCTGAGTTTATTACAGTGCTCTGGAAATCCATTTGCTTCTATTATTATTAGATCATAATCCAATGAGTCATCAGGTACAGTAGGTAGGTTTCATTACCCCATAGTTTGTGTGGTATTGAAATACAGATTTTTTTAAATTATTGTGTCATAGCTGTATTTTTCAGCTTCTGGCCAATCGTGTTATTCTCTCTACAGCATTGTAAGTCTCTGCCTGCCCTCACCTCCCTCCATTTTGTAGGGAAAGAAATAATTTTTGAACTTTTGAACAGAACATTAAATTATAAGAAACCTCAAGGAAGAAAACCCAACCTTTCATCCAAAAACCTAAAAAAAAAAAATCTGGTAACTCAGGTAACTGAAAGCCAGCTTGCTTTTTCTCCTCAAGATGTGATTTGGTGAGGATGACAGGCTGTACCTATGACAGCAGACTGGCCTGAGCTCCAGTCTTGGTGAGCTGGGTGTCACATCAGGGTGCAGAGTGCAGCCTCCCACGCCTTTGCTAGGAACACTCACACAAGGGGAGCTGTCAGCTCAGATTTGGGGGTCCCTTGCAGCAACACCAGCGTGGAATTCACCCCATGATGCCAGAGCACTCCCCAGGCTTAGACACAGGCACTGTGCTCTTCTCCATCAAGTTATTTGTTGTGTTTATCAGTGGCCAAAACCCATAAAGCCTTGAAGTGACTTCTTCACAAGCTTTATTCACATTTATAATCATGTCTCAGAAATGTAGAATACACAATCACGATTAAAACAAAGCTAGGATTAAACACAGCATCAGAGGCTTGTCAAGGATTTTTAGCTGGGAGGATTCAGCTATTGTGACTTGAAGCCATGGTAGCTGCATGATAGACAAGCCTGGACTTTCTTGGGAGGACAGAAATGGGTAGATCTGAAACACACAGTACCTTACTGTATCTGTTAGTTGTGGAAATAGTATCGAGAAAAGCAGAGAATATCTTGCAACTTAAAAAACCATCAAAATTTAAAAAGCAGCAGTAATTCCCAGCCAGCCTTTCTTTCTCCTTATCTTCCTAGGAGCCAGGCTTACCTCCTGTTGGTGCCACATTACACTCTCTGCATCAATCACTGCTCTGAAACTGTCACTTTTTCTACCCAGTTACTTGTTTCACACACCACTAAGAGCAAACCCAAGGTAAGGTCACACCACTAGGTCAGAAAAGTGAAATGCTCACTTATCTGATCACTGTTTTACGAGACAAGAAGCAAAACACCACTGTGGAGGCTGCAGCAAGCAGACAAGCTTTATGCACTGCTCCAAGGAGGGAAGACACATCAAATTGGGTACCAGATATTCAAACACAACTCTCCCCCATGGTCTGTGCACAATACAGAGCACACACACCATGGAGCTGTTGAGAAGCTGCTGTCAAAGCCTCAACTTTCAGCAAAAATCCCCTCTCATCCTGCATATCCCAAGGAGTTCCTTTCCCAACCCATCCTCTTTTCACTGGAGTATTCCAGTCCTGCTTCCTTCCACATTCAACCTCCCATCACCTATTTATTTCTCCACATCTGTACTGTGGACTGTGAATCTTGATGTTGCCTAGAACAAGTTTAGCTCTGTAGGCTCCAGATAAAACATTGTGTCTATTTGCACTTCTTTAGAAGATTTACAATCTCATTCTACACTAAATCCCAAGTAAAGCCACCAAATTTAATGGTATGTGTTATTACATGGGTAAAACAGAGCTCAGATTGCTGGCTTTGCCCTGCTTATGTCATCAGGATAGCAGCTATTCCCTTATGCCAACTAATACCACAGATTAGGCTAAATTCCTTGCTCAAGCTATGTTTACTTGGTCACTCTAATTCAACATGAATCTCCATTGCCACAGAAATAGAAAACAGGGATTTTATGTCTGTATTAGGCTGAAAACTCATCTCTTTTTTTCAGTCAGCCTGGTTCCTAGACAGAGGCTACAGAAACATATGGGTTTATATTTATAATTAGGCTTCACAGTAAGCATAATACATGAAATAAAGGACATGCCATTTCCAGAGGTTAGATTTAAAGATGAAGACTTGATTTCAATGCTATTCACCTCCTTTTATTAATATTCCACTTGGCAAGAAAGCCATGCCAATTTTCAGGTTTCTTCTTTTGTTACCTTTTTTTTCCTTTTGAAATCCTATGAGAAATTTAAAACCAAAATTAGAATGATAATTTTTTCACTTTTTTTTCATTTTTATTTTTTTTATTTCCGCTCAATACAAATAAGCAGCCAATCCTCAGAGAAATAAGTGCTTTGGCTTCTTCAAAGTGAATCAGAGTGGCCCGGTAGTCCATCACTATATTACTCTAAGTGGCACTTTGGCATCACTGTCAGGGGCCCTTCCTGAGCCTGGAATACCTCTCCCATCAGATAAAAGCAGTTCACTTCAACACAGGGGAAATATGCAATGTTTATTAAAATAGTGTCAAGTATTCAGGACCAACCACCAGTGAACAGCTTTATCATCTGAGTGACAAATATTGCTAACAGCTGCAAGGGAAAACCAGTCAGATATTCTCCAAGGAATGCACCTTCTATCAATCTGTCCACTCTTGTTATAAAAACTGTTTCAGATATTTATATACAGGATATGACTTTTTCTTCCAAACAAAAAGGCAAAAAAAAGGGGTAGGAAAATAATGGGAAGGAAGACAATGGGTTCTGGAATCTATCTACTATCTGCTTTCTTGACATTTATTCAATAAAATATTTCAGAACAAACATGCTAAATATGTATTTTGTACAATTCCTTTTGTTCCGCTTTATGGCCTCAGAATGCTTTGTTTTCAGTTCTGCCCCCTCAGTTTCTTGCCCCTAAGCATTGCATCAGAAATCTGTTTTATTTGGGCCCAATTTTTAAAATGAATGTTAGGTGCTAAGAGATGCATACTTTTAATTATTACAATTCAAAAAGAGAACAACACTGCCAACCTTGTATCAATTTCTTAAATAAAATGGAATTCATGAATTGGAGTTAATAAATGACTAGGGAACTGGAAACAGATGGAGAAAGCTTCTGGGACTGTTTGGAAATATAGGTCGAGTTTTGAAATCTTGATAGGTGTTTGTCTATGTATGTTGGCACCTAAGTTGCAGATCCAGACCTTTACTAAAAATAAGTAGTGACTGTTGTCTAGCCAGTTTGCAAACTGGGACACATCTAGCATCATTTGTCTTAAAAAAAAAATCTGATTTTCAGATACCTTTTCCTCACCAACAACTGTTGGGCAAAGAAAATGCCAGCAGGACAGCAGGTCAAGGCCCCAGGAACACTGAGCTGACTGGGCAGCAGCAGGACAGTGTGTTCCAGCCCTAGACAGGAGCTGCAGGGCAAGTGTAGCTGTTATAGCTGCACAGATAAGGAAACCAAGGTACAAAGTTGGGAACACTTTTGACAAGGTCACCCAGCAGGCCCAACAGCACAGCTGAGGAAACAACCCACACATCCCAGTCCTGTTCTCCCATTAGGCTGTTTACCCAGAATATGCATCTCCCATGGAGGCATTCTCCTACACCCTCTTCCTCCTATAATTTTGTTTAACAGCCTGCAAAAGTTACAGTGTATGTAATTCTCTCTAATATTTACAGCCTCTGGTTAAAACAATTGCAACCTATTAAAGTGTGTTATAACCTCACAAAAAATAACCTTGTACAAAACTCCTCCACAGCTCTGTATCCCTAAATCTTAACAAGGTAATTGTTAGCAGTAGATTTCCATCTCTGCAAAGCATAAAAGAGTCAAACATCAGACAACTACATTTCAGAATGCAGACACACCAAGGCAGAGTGAGACTCCTGTGCATCACTGCAGCATGAGTAAGATGAGGGTCAGGGACCCCAGACACAGCTGAAACACAGAGCCAGAGAACACACAGTGCACAGGGAGATACATCAGCCCAGCAAACCTCCTCTCTGCTGGGAGAAAAGGATTTCTCTTGTATTCACTGAGCCATGTGGTTGCCATTCCAGCAGTATCTGCTTTTTTACTCCTTCAGAAACGTGTCATTGTTAGGTTCTAGTTATAGGGATTTGATTCTGATTACTTTGAAAATCCTGAAGGACAATGCACTGTGTGGTTCATTGCACACAATTCAAGGAAGGACCATATAATATGCCCTTAGATGTGAAAATGTTTGAGAAGTAGAATTTAATTCACTATGGAAGATGGGTAAACCAGAAACCAACTTAGTCAGAGCAACCCCATCTACACTGTAATTATGGAGTTAGATATAACCTTGAAATTCTAAATCTGTTACTCTGCATTTCTTCTGCTTCACTTGCTTCCCACTGCCACCACTGTGTCTTATCTAATAACCTGCCTGTGTTTCTTGAATTGCTTTTTCCACACATACTGGCTGGATGTTTATAGAAGGCTCTCCATTTGTTATTTTCTATATGGGTTTTACTTTCTCAGTTTCTATTGACTGTTGACAGCCTTAGTTGTATACCCATTTTCTCCTGCTCAGTCTTGCCTACACACTTCATTAATATGCTCTTTACCTATTTGTTGGTTTTTTACTAATCTGGGTTTAGTCCCATTCTCTGAAGCTCCCCATGTCACCTCCCCACTCCATCTTCAGGAAACCTTCTTGCCCAATTTAATGGGTTTTGCTAATGAGAGATAGCAAAATTCTAAATAAAAAACATCACTGAAATGTATGTCTGCTGAAAGGTGACTTTTTATGCATTCATCCTATTACAAGGACAAGAGCCTGCCAGTTTAGGGCTCTGTCTTGTGCCCTGGTAAGGAGCTGCAGGTACATAAACCTCATCCCAGAGATTTGATTACACTGGGGAAGAAACTTTGCTTTGCTATTTCATAACCTCCCTTCTTGCAGGAAGGTCAGAGTATGAAGATGAGCCTCCTACTGTGCTCTTAGCTTAATTACAGAGAGTGAAGAACAAGTTGATGGACGACCTTCTTGCGAAATCACTCATCCCTTGGCCTCCATGAGCTTTCATAATGGAGCTGAAAAAACTGTAGCAAGTGATAAGAGGAGGGTATTAAGAATCTTCTGAAGAGCAAAAATGGCTGCAAAACCTTGTGACAGCATTTCACAACTTTAAAGGCTGTTTTTATTCCTAAAGGTCCAAAGCTGACCTGTTTTTTTCAACGCTGTGATTTTCTTCCTTTGACATTTCTAGTTAATAACTAAATAGTTTCTATTTCCAACAAAAGCCCACATTAAATAGGACATTGACAAAATGAGAAGAGAAAAAAACATATTTCTATACTCACATTAAGCATTTCTATAGTCACATTAAAATTCACTAGAATAAAATGGCCAGAGGAAGAATACATTTAAACACAGGTGAAAATTCATCAGTCCATCTCTGAGAGCCATCTTCCCTTGAGAAGCTCCGAGACAAAGGGGACCAAATTTAGGAAGCAAGAAGAAATGTATTTGGCATTTAGGGCCCAACTTGAGAGAGGTTTCTTTCTATGGCAATGTTTGCTTGAGCAGCTCTGCTCCTCCAGCCCCATCTGTTCTCTCCCCTGAACCAGATGTTGGTGTGGGAAAGACAAACACCTTGACTGGACCATCACCACAGCCTGGTGGGCTGCAGAGAGGCAGATTTACACACACAAAATAAAAAGCATGGAACTGCCTAGACTTGAACTTCCACTGAGAAGGTTCTGGTGAAACAGTCTGAATCCTTTACCTAACGAGTCAGAGGAAGGAAGGACTGCAGGTACACATGAAATACCTGAGCTGATACCAGTCACTGCTCTTTCTCACCTGTCTTCCTCAACACAGCTTGAGATGAAATCCCATCCTGTTCTGATAACAGTGCTGTGGAAACTGATACCTTCCCATGAGAAGGTTTTGGGTTAAATGAACATGTGGTTTTCAAGAGGAAATGTAAAAAACTAAGATAAAATTTAGAAAGGCAGTTACTTATAAAAGGAGCTAACACCTGATTTTTTCCCCTCATTTTCTGAAGCCTCTAGCTTTTTCCATTATTAGAAAAAGGCACGACAATTTCCCATTTAATCACTTGGATTCAATCTTCCATGTAAGCCTTTTCTATTTATATATGCAGCAAATTTTGATGGAAAAATTTTTATAGAAGTCATTTGAGCTGTTAGCAAAAGCAGAAATAATTCTGTATGTTGATCCATATGAAAAATAATCCTTTTTCTTACCTAACAGTTAAAATCCATAATAAGATATGTTTTATTTAATACACTCCCTACATGCCATACCGATAAGAGAAATGAAATGTGTAACCTAATGTTGGAAGCCTTCACAAAACTGTCTTTCCTTTGTACTCTTTAGATTAGAATGATTTTTTTCCCTAATAGCCTTTCAACTTCTCAACATACATTCTCTCTTTTCCCCCCTACAGTATGTTTTTATGTTGTAGCTAAATTTATCTGCAAGTGATGAAAAGGGTTTCCTTCCATTTGCTTCCTACAGACACCCACCAATCAGAATGTGTTATGCCTCTAGATCTTTTTCAAGAAAATTTGCCAGGGTAGATCAAGCATTTAAAACACATTTTTCCTTTATGTCCTGCCTCCTATCTAGCTACCTTGAACTCCAATTTAATAGGCACTCAGTATTACCACAGAAAGAACTAAATGACCTCAAAGTCCACAGAACAGGAAAATACAGGATTGCTTTTTCAGGTATTGATTCTGGAACTGTAGTCAGAAAAAATTCTCTCACAAGCCAGTTGGTCTCAAAGGAAGGTTACAGAAACTCAGGACTCAGGAGTCTTCAGTAAGATATATATAAGAAATACTTGTTGGGTAAATGGTGTTTAAAATGAACACTTTCATTATTAGGTGAGCACATAACTCTATGGGAAACTGGCCCACTAAGTCCATTTCAGAAAGATGTGCTTGTCCATCCTCTTTTTCTCAGCCACATCAGGACTTGAGTTGCAAAGGAATAGACACATACCCTGTAACTCTTCAAAAATGGTGGGGGAGTAGGGGAAAAGTGAGTAGAATTAAAACAGACCAAATGAAGTACATGTAGGTGGTTTACATTAACACTTTTTGACATATCAATAGCTTCTATTTTTGGTAGTGGTGGGGTTTTCTTTTTATTCTATAAAAGCACTGAATAGCATGACTGTCTTGTAGGTTTAAAACTTTAGAACAGCTGGAACAGAGTTTGAAAAGCAAGTTGGGTTTTCAGGGAGGCTTTGATGACTATTTTGTTTAAGGTGCTGGGTCTCTCATTTCTTCCCCAGAAGGTTTTCAATCTGAGGACACATTCGCACAAGAACAAACCTTCCCAAAAGTAACATCACACCCAAACTTGCATTGAAATGTTAAGGGGAAATTTAAAAAACCCCAAACTAAACACCTTCCTACTGTTTAGCAAGAGCAGCTTATATATAACAGCAGGCCCACGGGATGAACCCGATTCTCAGAATCCCACGTCAGCTGTTCCCTAGCTTTCATGATGTTTGTTACTTTCAAAATGCAACTTCCCCCACGCTACGCCCAAGAAAAAGAGACAAAGAAAATAGCATCTGCCATCTTGCCATTGATTCTCTTTAAGAAACTCTGCACTTTATTTATCTCTGTCAAGCATTTGGAAGCAGACATTCATACATCCCAACAATTGAATCCAACTCCACGGGCAGTGCCAATTCTTCTCCAATGCAAGGGTGACATGCTACACTGCTCATAGGTCATCTAATCAGCAGTGAAATAAAGAACTGCCAGACCTCATAACATTTAAGCTGTCTACAGAATGAAATGTGCTGCACATACCCCCAGGAACTGGTGTACCAAACACACACTGCAACATTTAGAAGCCTAACTCAAAACTCATTCCAACTCAAAAGTTTCCATTTTAATTAACTTTCTTCTGTTACATTTTGCTTTGCCATCATACCAGAGGATGGGAAAATACAGCGAGCTAAGGAAAGGTTTATAGTCATGCAATTTAATGTAAGAATTTTAAAAAAAAAGCAAAATACAAAGCTTTATTTGCCCTTAGATATATGTGTACAACTGCCAGTTTGCAATAAGGGTTTGTTTTTTTCTTAAGACAATGTATATTTTTAACTCAGGAAAGGGGAGAAAGTGGGTCAGAGTTAGAATTGGGTAAATGCAAACAACCAGAAATTAACTCATATCTCCTCATGTTTTACAGAGAGGGCAGGGAAGGTACAGTTCTGCTAACAGAGGGCAGAGGAGACCTTTAGGAAGAGAACCAGCACCTGAAGAACTGCCAACGCCATCTGTAACCTGTGGTGGTTGTAAAGAGACTTGGAGCCACCTAAGTGGCTCTGAGGAACCTGCTGGCAGCTCCTTCCTGCGCTGAGGAAGGGGACACACCTCAAAATGAAGGCAGACTTATTTCCAGTCTGCATTTTTCTTCACAGTCCTCCTGCCTCAGCACAGCCAAAGGTCAAAGCCTTCAGCAGGCAACGATTAAAAAGCAGAAGCTTTTGTCTTTTCCATAGCCTTAGAGTGAATGATTTTATTTGGGAGCAATCTGTGATGCAGGAAAAGGATTTAACTGCAGCTGCACCAGCAGCTACAGATTCTCTCTTTAACCTGATTCTTTTTTTTATTAGTTCTTCTTTATCTGTTTATTGGCCCAGGGAGTACAAGGGTGGAATTGAATGAGAAACCCAAGGGAGTTTCAGTCTCAGTCAATGCAATTTTCCTCTCTTTAGAGGCTAAGCACAAAGCCAATTGCTCTCCAGAGTTCCTTAAACTCTCATCTGTCTATGAAACCACATTCATCATCCTCATCTCTACATTCTTCTCCCCTAACACACTGGTCCTTCAAGTCTACAGACTTTTTTCCCCAAAATTCACTGAGACTCAAGAAACCTCAGTACTGTCTTTTCTTTCAATTTTTTTAATGCAGCAGAACACCTAGAAACAGTGTTTACATAAATTTCCCATTTATTCTGCACATCAAAAGGATATGGGGAACACAATTAACAGGCAGTTTTAAGTGGAAGGAAATTTAAGTGAACCAGAAACCAGAAATACTAACTTGCTCATGGACACTGAATTCTTCAATGGTCCTTTGAAATTGCCCCAGGAGTGAAAGCTGGGGAATGTAACAGTATCATGGAAACAGGCACTAAAGGAACAGCAGTGAGAGAAACTCACAGTGACTTTGGAAATGGAGAAAATTGGATACTGTGCCCTCTCAACCTTTAACACATGCAGTCTGCAGGTAAGATAAGAAACAGTCCCCAAAAGATTAATGCAGAGGGAAGTATCTATTCTTTATATTCTTGTAAATAGGACAAGAAACAATCTCATCAAATTCCAGCAGAAATATTCTGACTAGAGACTAGAAAATCTTATTTAAGTCAAGAGGAACAAAGCTTATGTGTAAGCTGTGGAACAACAGACAGTAGGAATATTTAGTGTTTTAACAGACTCAATAAATATTTGCTGGGAAAAGTACAGGTATTGGAGCAAAAGGGTCGGCCAAATAACTTAAAGGTCTTGTCAGCCCTATTGTAGTTGGATTTAAAACCTCTTCATAGAATAGTTTATCTAAGCACAACCTACATTTTAGCTGCACAAAACCCGTTCATCCTAGTCTGTGTCATCAGCTCAGGTTAGAAATCTGTTCTGTGACATCTGCAACTGCCTTTTCTTTAGCAACAGGGTATTCCCTCCTCACTCTCTTCAAATGTCTGCTTAATCAGAACACTTAGTCAAAATACATGAGATTTTAAGTTTATTAATGTAAAAATGTCTCTAGAGCTCAATTTATATCCCATTATAATTTACTGCATTTTAAGCATATGCAACAACTATTATTCATGCAATCAGTAATGTTTTCCTGATTGCATTTATGCAGTTTTCAAACATGTATTATCACTGACCTTATTAAATATGCTGAAGCACCACTTACACAAAATCATACAAAGGCACAGTTCCTCAACTGAACTCTCAAGTAGCACTTACAAGCATGAATCAGTGCTAATTGCTTCACATTTATCATCTCTGAAATTAGAGTATGGGCAAAAGTTCTCAAACAAACAGCTGTGTAGGTCACAGCTTGGCAACAACTTGCTAAGCAAGTTATTTGCTCCTTCACCCCAGACTTGTTTTTTAACCCCATCTTCAGCCAAATACTCTGAGAACATGTTCTTTCTCATCACCTGTGAATGTCTACTCTAAATTTATAAATATTCCATCAACTAGAGTAAAGTAAAATCATCAGTTTGTAATGATAACACTGAAGCTCAGGTTCTAAACAGTGCCATGTACTTCACAAGCTGAAATTCTGAGCCTGTGTGCATTCTTGGTAATTTATTTTATGCCAAATAGTATTCTGTCATGTTTTTATGTATGTTTGTTCCAAAATAACATTATTCCTTTAAAGTTTGTGTGTTAAATAAAAATCAAAATGATGAGAAGTCAAAAACTTCTGTAGAAATATATGCCCTTTTTCTTCAGTGGGCAGAAACAAATTACAGAACTTGATTGCCCAGAACTTTCATCCTTGTACAGTCAATGACCCTTTCAAAAGATTTGCCACAAACATCCTTCAAATTCAACTGGAGAATGTTTTAAAAGTGCCTTTACAAAAGTGTCTAGTGGTTCCATGTAATTGTGTCTCCCAACCTCCAGCTATTAAGTTCACCCCATGTTGACTCCCAGCAGAAATATTTTGAATTATACATTTTCTGAGCAACATCAGTTTACAACAGGAAAAGATCTGATCCACAGTTGTGGATTTGGATTTTTTTTAATCAGCATTCATAGAGCACTTGAATATTACTTTATGAAATGAATGCTTGGCAACTTGGGCATATTTACTTGAGCACATAATCAACAGTTACACTTCGGGAATCAAGACGTGCAGAAACACTATGGTGTTAAAAGCTGGAATGAAAACAAATAAATAATAACCATTCTAGACATAACCTTTCAGAGCACATAGGACCATAGAGACCTTTCTTGCCTGGAGGCTGTACACGAATCTGAAGGAACCAA
This sequence comes from Ploceus nigricollis, assembly GCA_013399945.1. Lineage (NCBI taxonomy): Eukaryota > Metazoa > Chordata > Aves > Passeriformes > Ploceidae > Ploceus > Ploceus nigricollis. The sequence goes on from VXBC01009447.1 coordinate 373,579, forward strand.
CGTGTGGATGTCAGTGTGATATGCAAAAACCTTGGTTTGAGCAAGATGGGGCACCTGCTACTCCTTTTCCCATTAAATGGCACCCAGGAGCAGAAGTGTTTGTACTAATCACATCCCTACAGTGCAAAAACCCTTCTCCATGATGGAGACAACCTGTTAGGTTTGGACAAAACTAAAGGATTTGTATGGGAGCTTGGCAAGACAGAGAGGGGATGTCTAAGGCACTCCCCACTTCCTTTGACAAGGGGCAATTAAAAAAAAAGTTACACCCCAAATTATCATGATAAGCTGACCACAGCTCCTCAGATCTCTCCATGGAAATCTTAATGGCTTTTACAGTGTGCAATGAACTGAGAGAAATCAAAATTGTGAGTGTGTTTATGGAACATATTTTGACTACTTGTGTTCCCTGTACCAGTCACACACACCTGAGCTGGACTGGGCACCAAACCATTTCAGATGCATGAGGACAGTACCAGAGGCAGGATGAACTTGCATCTCTTTGGGGGCTGAAACTGTAGGGTGGTGATTAGGATATTAAATCTGAGATACTTAACCCAGCTATTATTCCCTGTGAGAGTCCATCCCAGCCTCAGCTCGTCCTAAGAGGTAAAATTTACCTTCACCTTAAAAAAGGTCCTTTCTTTGGTGCAAACCCTGTAGAGCTGGCACATGTCACAGCTGCCATCAGCATCACTGCACACTCGTGTCAGGTGTCAATGTCTTCTTTGATCCCACAGAGGTTTATTCATGGCCTTAACAACACCAGCTTCCTGCACAGAATCCTGCACAATTCAAGGGCAAGGCAGAAAGGCTTCTGGAATAATTTCAGGCTAAAGTTGCTTTCAGAGAAGAATAAGGCCCACTGCATATTTTCATGAGCCCTGTGGCCCATTTGTGGTAGTGAAGCAAAAGTCACTTGTTCCACATCTCTGCAGCCAGAAAGGACAGAATGAAAGATGACCATGACTGTGGTGTGAGTCCAAGAGAAGATGACTGTCTTAATAAAAACACTCTTAAACAAAGAGCTATAATCACAAGCCAATTCTAATGGCATCAGGGAGGAAGCTGAGTAGGGCTCAGACAGTTAATTTTACTTTTGCTTCAGTTTCTCCTGATTTAAAAAACAGGAATAATACAGTGAAAGGCACTTTGGAATGGATTGGTGAGCAATAGTATTTTAAAACTGGGGATTACTACTCTGCTTTAAGATTAGAGATAAAACATGGCTTGAAATGAAACATTAAATTGACTGACAGAGTTATTCATATTCTCACACTTCTTTGACTTACATAATGTGATATGCAGCCCTTTTTGCAAACTAGGAGAATGATGCACACCTGATTTGTCTTCATAAATAATTTTATTTTTACCTATAACAGTAAGGCAAACTCCCTAAAAGTAATGGAACAAGGCCTGAATGGTACTGAATTTTCACTTTTAAGACAATCTGATAATCAGATGCAAGTCCTCAAGTTGCTTAAATGGCAATGAGCATTGCTCATTGCCATTTAAGCTAATGCTAATATGTACTCACCCCTCCTAGAAAGAAACAGGAAAGCAAAAGATGAGGGCTAAGAATGACAACTTCAAAGCAAGATCAGGGTGAGGAAGAACGAACCAAGTGGTAAGAAAATGTTAAAAAAAAAATTGAGAAAGAACAATTCTACTCCAAAATGCTGGCTCTGCTCAATGGCAGTTAGTACAGAATATGCCAGGATAATATGCTGCAGTAATAAAGACACCAAGATTCAGATCATGCATCTTTTTTGGCATTTTGCTGAAATGGTAAAGTCACCAGTGCATTGAGAGGCTTCAAATGAGTGGTCCCATCCTTCTCCGTCATGCACACACCTCTTATATTCTTTTCAGTAGTAATGAAATTCCTCTCATAATGATTTTTCCTCACTCTTGAGAGCATAATTTCTGTCTATGAAATGTTTCCCTGAAGAAACAAAGCTAATAGACTTTTGCCTTAGTTGCCTTTGTCAGTGTTTTTACCCTGGTAATTTCCTAGGAAGGAATTTTTGATTAAATTAATAAGGACAAACAGTTGTCAAATGTATTCTGTCCTCAGGAAACATGGCAAGGATCTAATAAGCTGCCTCAAAGTTTGGGTAAGCTCTTTCCCCTCAAATCCAAACTGTAATCAGTGACATGCTTGAGATGATGCATTGTTAGACTAGTTGAAAGTTTTCTATAAAAACACACTTTGATTGAAACTAACATTTTTTATAAAACGCCATTTCTTAAAAGATGACATCTGCTGTCCTTAAAAAAACGTGAATGTTTTGGTGTGCCAGAACACTTGGAAGAAATCTTTGTATTCACAGTCAGAGATGACTTGATTAAGAAAAAAGTTTTAGTCTTTCCACAAAGAAAGAGAAGAATATATTCCACTTGGTTCTAAAAATTAATGAAAAGAAGATTTAATGGTTGGAAAGATCAGAAGAAGGTGGAAATTCTATTGAAACTTTACTGAAAGAAGAAGTCCTTATCATATAAGGAGAAGATTTCCAGGTATATCAATTACCAGAGCTCAAAAAAAGGGATTTCATAGCTATAGTATACCATGGATTTTTTTCAGCAGTCTGTAAATGAAGTTATATTCGGAAATTTAAACACAAAACTCTTTATGTAACTTTAACAGGACAAGGAGAAAAAAAATGCAAACTCCAGCACTTGAAAATAAATAAATAAATAAATATGTAGGTGGCACAGGACCTTGACCTCAGAACTTTACAATTTATATCACAGAATCATGTTTTGAGTTGCTATATAGCAAAAGAAAATAAATAACCATTTTGTCTAAGTAAACCCCATCCCAAGTAAACCCCATCCCTCCAAAAAACCAAAAAATACCAAAAATTGCTGCAGCCCAACACAGCAAGGAAGAACCTTCTTAACCCAATGTAAGTCCAGAAGCACGTCTCTGAGCTCTGTTAAATTCAAGAGCTCTGGTTTTGCAGACTTCAGCAGGAAGCTAACACCAGCCTTTCATGACAAGAAAGATGCTCTGTGCATTTGAAATGGTTTTCATTATCCTGAATATATGTTAATATCCTTAAACATGAAATAGATCAAAAAAGCACAGATTTAGCCTTACCTCAAAGACAGAGAATTCCCAGACTATAAGGGAAAGTGATGAGGTTTTAATGTACAAGAAGAGAGACTTATTGTTCAAAAGATGCTGCTAAAATGGCAATGTCTTTTTATGCTTACTTTTCATGCAGCTGTTTGCAGGGCAAAAAGCTTTCTTTGAAATGGTTTCTAACAGTTTTAGGATGTCTTGGAATTTTTTAACCCTGTAACAACACAAGGGAAGGAAATTATTTTTGATTTTTTTTCAGCCCCTTATTTTCCTCATCCTATTAATCATCTCTTATGTAGGACACTGCTGCAGAAGCCCCATTTCAGAAAGTCAAATGAAGCCAAATAATTTTGGCAGATGGAGATATCAGTCATGTGTGCCTGACACATTTCAAATGGCTTGGTTTCTTTCAAGTTTTGCTCCCTCAGAGGATTCAGCAAATGAGCATGTTTTCAAAAACTATTTGGAGATTCTTAACAGTACTTGAATGAGCCAAAACAAATACTATCAACTTAATGTTGTGTATCATTTTACTTGTTCTTCCATAATCTGCATTCAAGGTTGATACGTATACAAAGTTTCAAGTCATGTTAAATCACTTTCAAGAAGCATTAATCATTGCTGCTAAAAAAGCATATTATCCATCATATGGCAGAGTCACTTGTGCCTCCAAACTCCCACAGAGGACCAGGAAGACTTTGCCATAATCAAGGCCTGGTACTTATGCACAAATTGAATTTACTTTTGTTTATGTCAAAAGGAAGTAAGAAGGTCTCACTGCTGTGAATAACAGAGAATGAGGCATGGCTCAGCTCCTCCAGGAAAGTCAACATGAAGTCAAGGTTCAGGGAAACAAAGTGTTCTCCAAGTATAAAAGGGTAAATGACATGCTGCCCTCATTAGGAAAAAACTGCAACTGCTGACTCAGGAAGATCCTTTCCTTCTTGAAACTCAATGAAACCATAGATCAAAGATACAACTCAACAGAAGGTAAGAAATTCAGGTAGGAGAACTCTTTACCTCATTGGGAGCTGAAGTTGTAAGTTTAACACTGAAATACCTTGAAATTGCCCACTGCCATAAGATATGTAGGTACAGATATGGATATAGATCCAGATACAAGACATGGAGCCTGCTTTCCTTCACTGGTCTATTTGTATACGTGCACACAAAGGAGAAATCAGTTTTATTGCTCATTTGGCAATTTCCTGAGTGAAAAGGTGAATGGCAAAGAAAATCTTGAAGTACTGCAAGAGAGGGAAATCTGAAAGGCCCTTACAAGTGTTAGACTAGAAACACTGACCCTGGATATGGTAACTCCTGATGCCCAGAGGCTGCTGCCTTCTCTGTATTTCTGAAGCATTCTAAGATTTACTGTTCTGCCCTGTTATGGGAGTAGTCCACATCCCATGGAGCTTGCAGCAATATGCTGATACTCAACTAGCAGTTTTCTAAACTGCCCCTTGAACAACACACACCAAGGCTGTTTTATGGTTTGCATGTAGCACAGGCTGCAGCTACATCAACACTTCAAGTTTAATTGCAAGCCAACATAAACACACTTTTAGAAATACTGCTTAGAAGTTATGTGACACATTCTACTGGAAAAACATGCAAATTATTTCAGCTTTCTTGATGGGCTTTAACAAGATTTTACTTTTTAAGAGCTACTTTATATATATACACCCCTCCTAGGTATTTTTACAACGACTTCTTAATTATTCAGCTGCAGCTTCCATTCTCAGTTCCATCAGAGGAAGATTTAAGAGGGACTGTAATGATGATCTGTAGGAATGAGACTGGACTGCTAAGTCACTTTTCAAGAGCTGCCACTGAATTCTGGAAATTAGTTGAGAACAGATCTCTGAATTGTCTCCAGCCCCATTGAAATACACACAGTGTGACAGAACAGCTTGTCCATTTTACTGCATCAGCTAAATTCTGCACTTAAGATATTAACTGCAGAAAAACCCCCAACAAATTTGACTTACAAATGGCTACAGGCCACTTACAAACAGCAAAAATACAGTTAATTATATTACTCAATAATTCTATGTTAATACTGTTCATCTGTTATCAGAGATGTTTATTTGGTCATAAATGATCTAATTTTGTTTTTCCAGGAACCATTCTAACAAATTGCTTTGGTAGAGATCCATTCATCTTCAGTCAACAGTCAAGATAGCAGGAACTTTATGCACTGAATTTATGATGTACTTGTGTTTTCTTAACATTATTTTTGCAAATTACTTTGAAATGCATTTTTGCCTCACACAACTTTAACATCAAACAAAACAGTCCTATTTCATCCCATTTTAACCAAACCACAAATTCATGAAAATTTTCATCCAACCTTTGTGCTCTTAGATAACATTCCAGTAGTTCCAGGCAGAATTTCTATTCAGATAAGATAATTTTTTAAAAAGCATAACCCAAAACCCCCTTTTGCACTTATTGTGATATTAATATGATCAGCATACAATTAGGGATACATTAAAAAAATTTGATAGTTTCTCATATCCTACCAGCCAAATGTAGGCCAGAAGCAATGAATGGAAGAAAAAAAAAAAAAAAAAAAGATTAAACTGTAATCTGAGGTTTATTATTGTTTCACTTCACAGGCAGCCAGTCTCCCAAGCCTACCATTTACCAGCCTGGCTGTACATGAATGAATTGCCTGAACAACTGGTTAAATTTCAGCTACCAGCAAACACGAAGGCTCCATTCTAAGGGTTGTTAGAGGAAGTGTTCCTGTGGTGCTGAGCTGAAGCTACACAAGATGAGCATCCTCATGGCCATCATATTTATGGAGTTCAGTGGAAAATGTGCATCCCTGGCATTAATTCTCTCTCTCCTTCTGAAAAGCTGTAAAACTCATCGGAACATAACCACCAAAAACAAACAAACAAACAAAAAACCCCCAAAAACCCCCAAAAAACCCCAAAAAGAAAGCAAAGCAGCTTTTCACAGAAAAAATGAAATGGTGTTCTGTCAGTATGAGGGGTTTTTAATTTACAGTTTTTAATTTAATAATCTAAATTTAATTTAGATTTTCTAAAAAAATAAAACAATGCCCCCTATCAAGTTTTGGGTTCACTAAAACTGACTTCCCCTCTTCAAATATAGAAATTGAACTAAGAAATTCACTTTTACTCAGTAAACTGACCCTGAGAAGTATTTACCATGATTCTGCTTTTTTTAGATTGAATTTATTAAAGTCCAGTGCAACTGCAGCAAGTGATCCATAGAGAAGTCATTATGGAAGATGTAAGGGCAATAACTGCTCATGAAGGAAGTGGAGTCAGTTACAGGTTCAGCTGACTCTTCTGAACAACACTTGAACAAATCTAGAGGGTATCTAAACCCCTAATTGAGAACTAGGATTGATGATTTTATAACTCAAAACAGAAACCCATCACTTACGGCTGTTCAGGTGGTGCAACAAAAATAGATCACAAGACAGAACTCTTCTAAAGTCCTCAAACCAGGGCTATCAGCTGCCAGCAAACACTTCACTCCCTTCTCATTTTCATCATATCCACATCTGGTGACTAGGACTAACTTACTCATTCTGTTCAGCTCCCCAGTAAGTTTGGGATTTCTGCCCTGGAAGACTTTGATTCCAGCTGTAACATCCTCAGAGCTGTAGGGTTTCTAAAGCTTGTTCTGAAGCTGTCGCTCTGCCCACATCATTCTTGTCCTGCTGTACCTGCTCTGGGATACCACCACGGCTCTCTGGAAGTGACTGAGCACCAAGCACAGAGCTCTCAACGTGTCTGACCTGTTATAAAGCTGCTTTTTGATCTCCACTCTGCTTTTAAGTAAAGTATTTAAACTATTGATTCTCTTGGCCACAATCCAATTTTATTTAAACAGAGAGTGAGAGAGCATGAGAGAGCCAAACAGCTCTATTTGTTGACCACACAGACAAAGGTTTGCATCTGTTATGCTGGAAAAAAAGGCTAGGTTGTGATGGACTCTCCTCACTCACTGGTTATAATTCACTTGTCATTACTCACAGCACTTTTAAAAAAATTAAATTCATACAATTGCAGCAGGCAAGAAAATAGGAAATCACACGCAGCTTTTGGAGACATTCAAAGGCTATTTAAGATGTTGAAGAGCTGCACAGAAGCAATTGGAGTGTTTTTTACAAGTACTTTCTGGAGTTTTTTTATCCATTATATTCAGCAGTAAGTAATCAGCTGGCAGCATTAGTAAGACTGCTCACAGGGGTAAGGATGCTACTTTTGTGACTTAAAGAGTCTGTTGAAGCAAATCTTTTGAATGTAGAGAGGAGAAAATAATCCACAGGAATACTTCAGTGTGGTATGATGCAGTTAAAAAATAATCCAAAATGCAGAATCATTACATTAATGCCATCTAATGTACTCTTTTAAATAGTACTTTTAAAATAAATATTTTGATCAAAAAATCAAAACTCTGAGAGAAGTTTCACACATCTATATTCTGTCTGGTTTACAGTAGCTGTCAGATGTACAGTGTTGGGACACATATGGAACAGTCACTGCAGCTAAAGACAAAAGAGAGCAGAGAGGAAGCTTCCAACTGTGAACCAGATGGTTCCCTAAGTAGGGAAACCTCCTCCTCAAATTTTCCTCCAAGTCATTCTGTCCATTTAGAATGAGGTTTTCCTGTCAGAATAACAGAGTTTGGAAACATGCATTGTGAGATAAGGAGAAAACTCCTAGGGATACAAAAAGATGTCCTTTGTCTCCAGGGAATTCCCTTCCCACCTGGTGTAGCAGCCTCAGTCTGTTAATGGTCCTATTGAAACTTTTTTTCAGATTATGTGATTCCCAACTCTCCCTCTCAGCTTCTGGGCTGTGGGTTTAAATTTTTAAATGCAATATGACATTACTCCCCATGTGGCTCCCTTTGCATTTGATATTAAGGAGAGCATAACAAGCTTTTCAAAGCAGTCTTACCCCAAACATGCTCTGATCGTCAGTACAAGGAGCATCCACTGAGACATTTGCTGAAGGCCTCCAAATTTTTAATTGCTTGGCTTCCTGATGCTACATGCAAAACAACAGATAAAGCAGTCCCACTGTCTCATGAAAAATGTTTTATGTGCCAGCAGAGAGTACTTTAAGCATTAATAACTCCAAACGTTCAGAGAATAAGAGAGTAGCTACTAACAAATAAAAAAGTGATTCACAAAGAATCACAAAAAAATTTTTTTTAATTACAGATTATTGCATTTAGAAAAATAAATGTGTGAACCTAACAGCTTCCAACTTGTGGCTTCCTAACTTTTTCTACACAGTCTTGAAACACATAAAAGATGAGAGTGAAATGTAACTAAGTAACTCCAGGACTAGGACATTAAAAAGAAAATATTGACCTGAAAGGCAGGATCCCTTCTGCAAACCTCTGGTGCTGTTACATAATACAGTGAGTCTTCAGGCATTCAAGCTGACCCTGTGCAACTAACTTACCTCTAAAAATACTTTTAAATAGTTATACTAATTCTGAGGCATTGAACAAGCCTCAAAGACAAACCAGCTGACCTGAATACCCACTGATTTGGTTAGATTTAACTTTGGAATCTCTAAGTGTCCTTGGTTGTGTGGTGGAACGTGTTCAACTGAGCATTTTTATACCAGCACACTGCTCTGTACTAATGCTTTGCTGGCCTTCTCCAGAAGAACAACATCTGAATGGCTATTTCTGATTAGTTGTTCAATCTAATTTACATTAGAACACTAGCAAATTATTTTTGCATTTAATATTTATTTTTTCTTAATACAAACATATAACCAGACATTCAGAAAAACTGAGAGTGGAATACATTAGAACAAGGATTCTAGTTAAAAATATTCCAAGCTATTACTGCTAAAATGTGTTGGTTTTTTCAGGTGGAATTTCAAATAGTGAAAGTTAAAGAGCATGTAATGTCCTAAGTAGAGGTTAGTTACTTTTTAAATGCCACCCTGCACATTAGAACCCCAAATTTCTGAAATTCTCAGCAGCAATTGCATACAGTGTATTATGGAACTGTACTTATTAGACAAATGGGGGACTCTGTCAAAACTCACTTTCAAGTTCATTATGTCAGAAAACTGTGCTTCCTGAAGCATTTAAAGCAAACTTCTGAGGCACTGATGAAAATAAGAAAAAAAACTTTTGCTCTGAAAGTCTTACTCTCCAGATGGTGCAGAAATATGGAATATAACCATAAAAATTCATGTTTACAAAGCACGTGAACAGAAAGATTATAACATTAATGAATTCTACTTTTCACCATCCTTTTCTTTTCAAAGTATATTTTTCTAACCCATCTTCTCATTTCTATTCTTTTAATTCTGCAAAAATCCATGAAAATACCAAAGATTATTTTTCCCCAAATGGCATTACCATATAAATGAGGAAAAGCCAGCAGGTACAATATTTAATTTTAGAGCTACTTTGCTTTTAGAATGAAATGCAGTATTATCTGAACAAAGCTGTTACCTGATGTGTCCCAGAAGCAGCTTGACCATGGACAGCACCTTCAAATTAGCCAAACAGGGGAGAACTGACAGTGAAAAAGGTGGAGTCCTGAGGTTTCATATTCAGATCCCGACTGGATAATCTTCCCCCTCCAGGGTAAGGCTGTGTCCTGCCCTCCCCATCCGTGTTCTCCTTAGAGCAGCACTGTCCCCTGGCCCTGCCATCTCAGCTCTGCACTTTGAGGCTCACTTCAGAAGTCCACGTTACCACTGCCTTCTCCACACATGCAGGGTCTTTAGCTCTGCAGTTCTTGGGCACTCTCAGATTCTTGCTCCCCTGCTTCAGTCATGCCATGGAAAGAGTGAATGCAGCCCCTATGAGCTGCAGATAAGTTATCAGCTGGCAGGACTCACAGCAGCTCATCAACAGGTGAACCCCACACCTGATAGAATGTCATTTCCCTCTGTGCTCTAGAGTGGAAAATTAAGTCCATTTTTACATGCCAAGTTCCTCTGTATATCTATCAGAAAACCCATGGGTCACCAGGGCATAACAGAGGAGAAAATGTTTTATTTCTGTTCCCATCCCAATAGATTTCCTTCTGTGGCCTACTTGTTAAGAATTTCCTATTCCTGTAAAGAGAAGGCCACATTCTTTCACTTTTCCCTCTGGAGTTGTACATTTCTTTGTCGCCTTTCGCAAAATAAGTAAATTATTTATGTTTCAGAGAGATCACTACAGCATATTAAATACAAGATTTATTAGAATTATAACCTGGCACCAGTCTCTTCCATGCTGCCAACTGCCTTGAGTACCTGAGCTGCACTCATTTATATTCTATAATATCTATAGGAAAGTTAAAAACTCTGCAGCCCAAAGACACCGACTTGGTAAGATTTAGTGCCATTTTCATAAGAAAACTCCTGTTCCATTCAAGACTATGTGTTGATTGAGGTTAAAGTATAGAAAGATTCTGTATCAGGAGATATCTGAATATTGACCTGAAAGGCAGGATCCCTCTGAGCTGGTGTCTAGGTTTCCTTTAGCCAGTAAGCTGAAGCAGGCTCCATTCATCTCATGCTAACACAGCAATCCAAATTAGGTCAGATGAACCACATCCGAAATTAATTGTCCGTTTCACTCCAGTGGCTGCAAAACAAGTGTAACCACTTGGCTGAAGTACAGCTATAGTGCAGCCTGCTCAGGTTAGATCAGATGAATTGCATTTAAAGTGTATCTTTTGCGCTATTAAAGCCTGAAAGATCACCAGCCTGGCAGAATTCTGTAATGAAAAACCAAGACTGAAACATGATTGTACTGCTTGCCTAGCAGTATGGACACTGATGCTAGTTCCCTTGGAGAGGGATTTTCACCACCCTCCCATACAAGTTGCTTCCTGAAAGTAAGGTCTGTCCTCCCCATCCAAAAAAAAAAAAAANAAAAAAAAAAAAAAAATTAAATAGTTTATAGGTGACTTTGCCCCGCTGAGCCAACATATGGCTCTTCAGTTAATCACTGCAGGTGTTCCTGCTGGAACCACAATTGTTTCAGCTAACTATGGAATGATAAACAGGGAACACTGGAATAATGAGAAGCAAGGATGGAAAGGAAAGGTCAGGGAAAAGTCCTAGCACTTTTAATATATGTTATTTTAGCTTATGGAAAAACTGAATTCTCCAGAGAATTAGAGGCAATCATGGCCTGAGGAAACCACTTCCTAAAGCACTCTAAGTACTAAGAACCTCCTAGATCCATCTAAGGTACTTATAGGGCCATGGGATGGTGACCATTGCAAGCCACACAAATGCCACTGTATGGTCTGTACACCCTTACAGGCAAGTGCCCACTCCAAGGGTGTTTGCCCAGGAAGCTGGGATATACTGTAATTTAGTGGCTTTGGTCATACAGGAACCTGAGGGGGATGTAAATTGAAAACAAATTTTCTAAATCCCTGACTTGCACCTTCTTGATGGAGCCACACCTCCTCTGTGAGCTGCTCAGTGTCATGACAGAAATACCTGCATGTTTGCCTTCTTTGGGAAATCACCCCCACAATAGGTCCAAAACAGCCAAGAGAGTGGAATAAAACTTGTATCTATACAGATGTGAGGGATGGCTTTAACACAGCACAAGCCACACTTCAAACCTGCAGTTGCTACTCCAGTCCTTAGATAAAAACTAGAATATTCTTCAGTCCAGTGATGGGTTAGGATGGCATATTTTAGTTACAGCCTGGTTTCAGTTTTGTTTACAGGCTGATTAATCAGGCTGTACATGGCAGAAACTGATTTTACTTATACAGAAAACTCAGTAACACAGTAGCAGCTGTGTTGTATATCAAACAGCATGACTAGAAATGCATCTATGGGCACATGACAGTCACCCTTTAGCTTGCACTATATAAATCAAACCAAGTCATCCAATGATATGACTAATATTACAATAAGCTACTTACATTTATTTGCTATTTTAAATGCTATCATAAGGTATTCTGAACAAAAAGCAGTGCACTGCAATCTGAGAGACAGAACAACTGAAAGTCCAGAATTTCAATGAATTCAAGTATTTCCTCATTTCAATGAAAATATTTATTTTTTTATTTTTAAGGTCTTTACCCTATCAGACATACTGAAACAGTGATAGAAAACCAATATAGAACACTATTGCTGAGTGGAGGCAGAGCAGGTTTCATTCCTGCACTATTCAAATCTGAAAGCAGATGAGGCTTTCATGTCTCTGTCCACTCTGTGGTAATGTGGCAACTTATTCCTCCCCCCTTTCCTGGTCTCTGTCCTGCCTATCTGAAATGTTACAGGTGTTCCATTTTCCCCATTTGCAAAAACATTTAGCAATTCTGATACTCCTAATTCACAGATTTGAGAGAAATATCCTCAACGGGGCCATTTATTTTACTGCAACCACATATAACAAAACCTGTACTCCTTCAAGGAGCCTGTGATCAGGGTTTGAAATTACTGTTATCTTCCTATACAGGTGCATTTCCCATTAAATAGAACAAAACATTATAGAACATTATTTCAGAATAACACAATGTAGTTCATCTAATCTTAGGCTTCTCTGCTACCCAGCAAAGCTACAGAACAATTTTAATTTATAGCCTTTTAGGAAATGCAGTGCTCCTCAGGCAGACTGCTCACAGAGAGCAGATCTCCTGTCTGTCAGGGTTCACACCATTGCCTTTGCCCAATGAACCGTGCTGGAAAGCATCGTTTTGCCTTCCTCTCCCCTTCAATCCCATCAGTCACCCAAACAGCCCATGCAAGCTCTCTTCCACGAGAGTGCTGCTGTTTGATGGCTAAACTCAGCAAAACCACAGGGTTTTTGATCAGGGTATTATAGCATAGTCCCCCACCTGCCTGCCCTGACAGCCTGACTCAGCCCTCCAGCATCCCAACACAGGAAACATTGGACATGTGAGTGATACCAGAGCTGACCACTGGCAGACAATCTCCTGACAATACTCCTGACACTCCCCTCAAAGAAATAACTACAAAGAAAAACCTCAACCAGCTTGAAATGCTTACATAAAGAACTGCACTACTAGCATACAAAGAGAAGAAAAAAATTAAAAACCCACCCTAATATTTAAAAGCCATACTTTACATAAGCATCAAGCTTAGAAATTGACAGCCACATCCACTGAAAAAGAACACCATGTCTCAACTCCCACAGAGCACAGCTCAGCAGGAGTCACAGGCATCACAACTGCTCATGCAACCACTCAGCAATGACAACAAATTTCAGCTATAAGGAATCATCAATAGTTCATGCAGCCTCTGCCTCTTGTCTCTCCCCTCCCCATCTCACCAGAAACAAGAAGAAATTCTGTCTGAGGGTCCCCTAGGGGTCTGGCTTTTCCAGAGCCACCTTCTGTAAGAGAAAACCTAAGTTTTCATTGGTCATAAATTGCCAGCACATAAACTACTGAAATTCTCAGCACTATCCGATCTCAATTTGGCAGTTGTAAAACACAGCAAAAAGAGAAAAAAAAAAAAANTATCCTTTTGGCTGAACACTTCTGTATCAGGACATGAATCATAGAATCACATCATGGGTGGGAAGGTTCCAACCTCCCAGGCAAAGCACATCTTCACATATGTGAATTATTAATGCCCAATATACATAGAAATAGGCAACAGACATTTGTCAGATGAGTCTGTGATGTGCAACAAATTTCTGGGACTGCCCTCATGGCCCATTACTCCCAAGAATATGCCTTGCAGCCATTTGCTTGGACACCTGGGCTCAATCACTTCAGCAACTGCTCCCTACAGGAGTCAGGAACTGCCACTTCTTTAAGAGATGTTTGCCCCAGTTCCAAAAAACTGGCTCTCTTCTGGCTTCTTAGATGCAAAGGTGTTATTGCTGAACTGCATATAAACCAAATATCTTCTGAAATACACAGTAAAATGGCACTGGCTGGTCAGAAGATACAGCACTATTGGGAATTCCCATATCACAAGCTTCCTTTCTATGCAAGCCCATCCATAGAATTGATTTTCTAATATTAAAGACAGGATATCTGAGACAACTCCTCTATCAATCAGCCCATCATGCTTATAAATTAACTTTATTACAAATCTGGGCTTTGTTCAGGTGCAGCACAACGGATTACTTCACCCAAGAGAATAACATTTATTTCTAATGCTTTTATTGATCTTCATTTTTGTAATTTGCCTGAATGCTGCTAAAACCATGGTATAGCAAACCAGCCTAAAGCTTAGAACATGCCAAAATTCTTAATATACTACATTACATCATCCATACTGATCAATATTTTCCTTTAAGCCACTGCTGGAAAAACATGCAGTTACCTTTCAGTAACTTCTGTAACAATTCATTAGGATTAAGAGATATAGGCTTAACTGTTATGGATGTTCTTTTCATGCCAGTGAACATCAGCTTTTTCTGTGCATTCAAAGGCTTTCATATTATCACTCAAGTGCTGCTGCTTGCCAGGTGACATTCACTTGAAGTCTCATGATGTTCTTTTTCCATGCTAACAGAGATCCCATGTTAATCATGAAAAATCTGTGTGATTCCAGAAAATTCAGAAATATGCAACAATAATAAAGCATATTACTATTTCAGGAAAACACAGTCTTGGAGTCCTTTGAGCCCCTGAAAAATACCTGGTTTACTTCATTCTGCAAATGCAGGATTATTGGAGTTTTATCAGCAGATTTTTGGCTAATAGCCAAGCCTAATTCAAAAGAACAGCATTTTATTTTTATTATTATTCTTATTTAAAGCATAGTATTATGCTTTGGGGTTTTATTAATCTCTCTCGTTATTTCAGTGACATTACACTGACTTAAAAACAATGAGAAAGAGGCTGAGAGTATTTTAATTCCTTCTGTATACTGGGTTGTATAGAATTGTGAGCAACAGAAAAAGAGAGAGTTGAGAACTTGAGTTGCTTACATAAAGAATTAAAAAAAAATACTACAAAAATAAATCTGTAAATCATTAAGTAAATGCCCTAAGAGGAAAGAAGGAAAATTACACATAAGAAGAACCCAGAAACAATAGTTTATTTCCAACAAAAGCTACTATTCAATGGATAGACAAATTTACTCATTGTATTCCTAACAATCAGCTTTGTCAGCTCCATAAACCTCAATAAATCATATGCAAAATATTTAAAATAAACAATGAAAGAATAAAATGACCCCTCAGAAGACAAATAATCTCTAGTTCAGAAATGTTTTGGAAACTAATAACTTGTATATGCCTGATTCCACTCAATTCCCAGTGGTAATAATAGATTAATGCTAAATTCATTAATCACTGGAAAAGACAGAACTGTTACAAAAGAACCATGTTGGGACTGCTGCACTAATGCTCCCCATGGTGTGAGATTAATGTGTGGCCTATACAATAAGAACCAAGCCAGTGATATTGCCATTTATAAAACTGTCTTAACCTTTTTATTCAACAGCCTGCCCTGGAAATCAAAGCTATTGAGCACAATTGGCATTTTTGATCCCACTGCACCATTGTTTTGCCCACAAGTCATGAAACTGCAGAATCCAGTGCCAAGTTTCTATATTATAAATATTATAATCAGCATCTTGCCAAAGCAGCAGTGTCTTATCAGCTTTGATCAGTTGGACACTCAGTCTCCCCCACACACTG
Organism: Ploceus nigricollis; assembly: GCA_013399945.1. Classification (NCBI taxonomy): domain Eukaryota; kingdom Metazoa; phylum Chordata; class Aves; order Passeriformes; family Ploceidae; genus Ploceus; species Ploceus nigricollis. Next base: position 389,285 of record VXBC01009447.1, read on the forward strand.
GAATTGCCTTCCAAGTGTTTAGTGGCAACTCTCAGGTCAGCATCTCCTTACCTCCAGTACAGAAACTTGTCTGGTTCCTTCTTTTATACCTATTCAGCATGTTCCCCATGCTTCTTAATTTTCCATTATAGCAAAGAATTTGTAATAAACACTCAATAAATGCAATGTTTCCCACAAGTATCACTGCAAATCTTCCATTGCTTGACAGAATTGTCACTTAACAGTAGGATGCAAGTGCAGTGGCTTTCATTCACTGAAAGAAAAATGCATTAATTGCAGTTGCATGAAGAACATATACAAGTAAAGTAAAATTTGTCTGTCCCCAAATTTGCTTGCAGCTAGGTCAGCAAAGCCTCTATAACAGCAGGCTCAAGTAGAGAGCAGGCTCACACTGCAGAGACCTGAATTCTATTCATGGCTCTGCCCTTCACCCAGTAAAATGTCAAACCCAAAAGTTATATCATCCCTCTGCTTCAGATCCCAAAGTAGAAACACCCTTTGTGACTTCAGAGAAAGCACGAGGTGTAAGAGTAATGCCTTCCAGTACTCCAACCTCATTAAGGGTGTTGAGTACATTTTCAGTTCTGTGGACATGTTAAGACGCCTCAAGAACAGTGAGAAAGCTTTGTGGTCCTCTCCAAGAATGGCATCAAAGGGCCTGGTCTTTCAATGACTCATTTTAAGGGCAGGGGCAACACCTGAAGCTCAGTGCCCGTGTAAAGGAAAATCTGCTCCCAATTTTTAAATTTCATGTAGTGGCTTTATTAAAAAGATCAGTCTTGGGAAAAAAAAAAAAGGCTAAGCCTCAAATGTCAGTGCTTGACCAAATAAACAACACAGTCAACTGATATCTTCCACAGACTTCTGTGTTTTAACCTTGTTATTTTCAATTATATGAATTTAAATTTCATAAACCAGGAAGTCACAGAAATCTGGAGATCAAACTGTCATCTAAGGGACTTCAAAATGATGTATAGATTTTATCTGGAAGGGGGTTGTTTGTTTGCCTTTTAGCTTTAGAACATTTATAGTACATCTTACTTAAATTTTCAACTATTTTCCAAAATTCTGAAGGTAGAAACCAAAATGAAATCTAGGTGAAACCTGCCAGGCACTGGTGCTCAGATTCTGGCAGCAGCTGCCATGCAGTGGGACCCCCAAAAGGTCACATTTGAATACTTAAAGGACTTCATCCATAAGCACTGAAAAACTCGACAGCTATAAAAGCAATCCTTGAACCAGAGACTGAAATGCAGGTATCAGCCTTCCAGATATTGACTATGTTGCTGAATTTTTAACTTGTATTTTTGAATTTTTAATTTTTTTTAATGAAACAGAGATTGTCATCCAGTGCCATGCATTTAGAAACTCCAGTCTTTGCATGAGCATGGAACACTTTGGGATGAACTCGACTCAGCTTACATCTGGGCCACAACAGATCTGTTTCTGTTTCTTTTTCTCCCAGACCACACTTATTTCAGCTGCTTTGATAAAGGAATAATAAGTCAGTTTAGGGAAAGCATAAAATGCAATTGAAAAGAAAAAGAGAGTAAGACACATCAGAAAAAAAAACGTAACATATAGGAAAAGGTAATTCAAACTGAACCCAATTATATAAAATTATTTAAAAAGTTCTAATTGCTATAAATGAGGGAGCAACTCATGACAGAAATTCCAATTACAAAAGGAATTATCTGCTCTGCAGCAACTAGTTGTGTGACATTCATAATACACAAGAAATCATGAAGCTTAATTATTATTTGCATCTTCCACTGCTACAGATGCTGCATGGAAATCTAATTAAATAGATCCAGTAAGACTTACAGAGGGTAGCCTACAAGTAGGCTACAAGTAAAACAAGAGTTTGCTGATCCATGCATTGCTTTTAAAGGAATTCATAATGACCTCTAAATAAAATGGGAATCAATCTTTATTTTAATGTGTTACAATGTGAAAATACATTGCAAATCAACAAAATATTTACACATTGATTCAGCATATCAGGATGAAAAATGGAATATTTTCCTTAGTCTCAGAATATCTCTGCCACAACATTATCACTTCTGTGGTGCATTTTTTACAAACTTGACCGCAAAAGAATGTTTCTTTCCTTAGGAGTTTTCCCAGAAATAAAAAGGGGAGGTTCTTTTTATGACAGACTTCCCTCTTCACTTTCCTTTCACCCACACCTCATATTCTTAAGTTTCTCAAGTAATCCAGTGCAAGTGGGGCCACAGGCTTTAGAGAAGTCCATAGATTCCTCTGTGACTTCCTCTGCATTTTGAACTTCCCAAATACATCATTATTCACACTCTTCAACTGTAATGAATAAACAGAAACTCACAGTAACCTTGCAAAAATCAGCACACTGTGATGAAACAGAATTCTACATGAAAGTCAAAAGGTAACAGGGGGGTGTCTTCTTGTAAGATTTTGAAAATTGTCATTGTTGCAGTGAAAAGCACAGCTCAGGAAAAAAACTTACTATATTTCCCAGACTCCCTTTCTAAATAATTCACAGTCCATCAGAATTTTCAAAGGGGTTCTTCTATGTGCAGATAGATTGATAAGCAAACAATGCACTGTATTAACTCTGACCTAGAGCCCCTATAATCTTCTAAATGCTTGCACTCAGTATGCACTCTAGTAGAACCAATGAACTTTGCACCTTCCCCTGGATGCACCCAGAGATGGTGCACGTCACTCACCAAGAAAAAACATACCTAGAACGTGTGATGTCTTATTTAACACTCCCCCAGCCCAATCACAATTTAAAACAGGAGCCCTAAGAAACAAAGAGAAAAAAATCCCACAATACAACCCAAACAGAACAAATAAAACCTAGAACAAGAAAGGAAGGAAAAATAGGCCAACGGTGATGATGGCTTGCAGATTTCAGCCCTTGAATTACAGGGGTCATTGCCTGAACAGCTCTAAACACCATCAGAGCATTCAGGGTTGAATGCAAACTGAATATTCATCCTCTCACTTCTGAATGTGTGTGTAAAATGCTGCCACTTACCCAAACTCCTCGCAAAATTAAAGTAACTTTGTGGGTCCTTGTAGTTTCATTTATTGAGCCCTTGGGCTCAGAGTTGTGTTTTGCCAATCTGTCTCCGATTAAAAAAAATGATTACAGCTTTACTGCTCTCCTCTTGCAGCTCCATAACCTTGCAAAACACTTGCTGCTGTAGCAATCACAGTTCTATTCCTCTTCATCTATCGGTCGTTGCAAATGATTTTAAATGTTGCTTCCTATGCTTTGAATTTGCATTTTTGATGCATTTGATTTTCTGCCATAATACATGATGCCACAAACAGTCTGTTTGTAGCAGTTTGGATCCTCTCTAGTGATTCCTAGGTGATGTATTTATTTTAACTGATCTAATATTTTCTTCATTTGGCGCCTCTAATATAAAAACACTGTATGCCTTGAGTATGGCTAGATATTTATCTGGACAAAAGTTTGTTGCTCAGGACCAAATCTCTTGAATAAATTCTTACATCTCACAGTCTTCAGCCAGAGACATATTCAAGAGAAGGGATACAGTGAGACCCACCTTATGCCCCACACATCTCCAGTCTGATTCAATACTCTGCTGGACTAGAACAGGCCATTATAGGGGGCAGAAACCTCGACCCTGCTGACCTTGCACAGAATTGCCTCACAATCAAGGTCCCAGAAAGAACGTTTTTAAGCCTTTATCCTGTAACTTGCACTGAGCAATACTTAGATCTTCCTTCTGCTCCATTTACTGCTGTTCCTTTCATTATCTTCATTAAAAGCTGGCTCTAATTAAGTAGCTGGTATATATTTCTAGCTGCATGGCAATAAAGGCAAAATATGATCCTAGATCAATTACTTGTGACATGCTCTGCAAAACTAGAAAATACGTAGTGTGTTAATCAGCATTATGTTAAGATTCCTGAGCATTAGAAAACGTTTAGCAGATGAGCCTGGATTCTTCTCTAGGGCTTACTGTGTTATCAAAGGTAAAATTCCTTAGACTATAGACAGTAAGAGTTAAATTTTACTGATGTGTCCCATTTGTTGTTGCAGGTCACTCACAAGGACAGACATGAAAGGGCATCTCTTCTGAGCCTTGTAGAAAGCCTTGCCAATGACACAATCAGCCACCTAAAGCAGCAGCATCCATGCATGATGTCACAATCAGATCAGGCCTCAAAGCAGAAGCAAAATGTGTATGAAAAATCCCTCCCAGAGAAAAATTTTTCAGTAAGAATATCTGTAAAAAAAAAAAGAATTCTGCTATTTCCTCTGAAGGTCAGCAAGTACTCAGCATGTCAGACTACAAGTGACAAACTTTGCAATGAGCTCTCACTGAAAGCAGTCAGCTACACAACCCTTCTCCTTTTTTTACTGAGAAGTCTTTCCGTGCCAATTGCAGCAGCCCTGAGTCTCTCAGGTAACCAGTCAGTAAGTCACTGACTCAGACAGCAACTCCCACTCCAGCTTCCCACTCACATATAACAAAATCCGACTTCCAGCAGCAGCCCTAACTGCAACAGGGGAACTTGCTGGGAGAGTTATTGTCCCCTGGAAATGCCCGGGAAACACCGATCACTTTTGACAAGAATGTCCTGTGGGAAAGGGAACCAGTTCCTTCTGCCTTAGGTCATCAGTGATTTCTCCTTGCAAACCTCAGTGGCCTTCCAAAAGAATTTCAAAGCGGCAAGAATCTGATTTTACTTTGCAATAATGAGGCATTTCCCTTCCATTACCTCTTTCTAGAGCTGCATCCATTCAGGTCCAGCCTCCTGCCAGGATTCACTTCACACCCTCATCTCCAGGACTGACAAACACGCCAGCTGCCCTGGGGACGGGCTCCTAACTGTCTATTGATATGGAGAAGCATGCTAATTGTCATTAGTATTGTCAACAAATACCACAAAAGAGTTTCTGTAACAAAAGAAAATCCATTGGAGGATCCTTTCCAATGCAGGAAACGTTTCCTGGTAACTGACAGCAGGAGCTGTATAATGGGAAGTGTCACTCATGCCCTCTTATCTGATGTTTAAGGGTTCTCTATTTACACCAAGGACGAGTGTATAACAAATCAATAGCCACCTTAAATCAAAGACTAATTACATGGAAAGGAAGAAAAAAGGGAAAAAATTAAGTTAGTTGTTTCAAAATACTGTAGCATCATTCATTAAGATCAATGCTAATATTTAATTGGAAAATAAAAATCTTCTTTCATAGATTACTAAGTAACTACTTCAAAGTAAAAATCTAATCTAGAGCAAGTGTGATATGGCCTATGGAGGTAGATCTAGTTAAGATCAATAAATGAGGAACAGGCACTCTGTCCATTTTCTAACCATGATCCTCTCCTTCCCTAGGGCTCCCAATCTCTCAGTGAAATCCAAGTGCTGTTATTTGGAGCCATCCACCAGACAGTGCTACACAGCCCAAAACCTGAGTGCATTGATTCCACATTGGGTAGTGACACACTGAGTAAGGAGGGAAGAACATGCAGCTGTTTCTTTTTTTATCAACTTCCCTTGCTGCTGATGTCCAGTAAAGTGACTGAATTCATGTTTTCTGACCATAAACCTCTCACCACTACATTATTTTGCTCAGCTGTTGAAATCAAATATAGCTCCGTTGGTCCAATGTAACAATTTCAGTCACATTGGCAAGCTCCTGTCACTGGCAACATCTTGCTCTTGTGAAAAACAATTCACATAAAGCAGAAGGAGGAATCCTGAGCAAGGAATTTTGATTTAAGTCCTCACAAATGAACCAAACACATGACAAGAATTTCCAGAAGACACAGGAATGAAAAGCTTTTTGCTTTACAGTTCTTTTTAACATTACTTTCCAGTCATACCTCCAACGAGATAAAAACAAAACAGTGCATTTGCACATTTCTCATAGTTAAAGTTCAAGAGAATGATTCTTTATATGAATCACTGACATTACAAAACTATTTTTGTGGAATATGCCCTACACATCTGAATGTATATACATTTCTTTTTAAGAAGATTAGAAAGATAAACTTGTATTGGATATACCTGAGTATAACGCAACCTAAGGAAGTCTGGATGTAAAGCTTCCAATTTCCCACACCAACCTTTTCCAAGGGAAGTTTGGGAGCTGACTGTGAAGAATACCAATATTTCAACCAAACTCTGGCTTTAATACTCTAATCCAGCTTGGATGCAAACTGAAGCAGGGCAAAGTACTTTATGTGGGGCACATTCAGTGGGTTATCAGATGAAATGCTAGCAGGAAAAATTGCCATATCAAATGCAGTATCACAGGGAATAAAATCAGTAAAGAAGACTGCATGTATCTGAAATGACTGAACAGACAGAGGAGACACACAGAGTGATTGAGTAGAAATACCAGAAATCCTTTAGATCAGACCTGCAAATTTAAACAGATTTAAACAACCAAATCATAATCCTCACATCCCCTTATACAGTTAGCACACATTATAAACTATAAACAAAGTGAGACATTAAGATAGCTCAAGGTTTGAATTTTTTTTCTCTCTCTCTTCTATTTAGAAGCTGTTACTATTTCCATGATTTTTTGGTTTATATTGTAACAATATTGGACATGACATGAGTATGTGTTTTGGAACTCTTCTATTACCTGAATTGTGCTAGTGAACAAATTCTAAAGGCCACTTGCAACAGCTTTCTTGTGTTCTGACTTGAAATGATATTTTTTTGGCCTATACCTCTTTATTTCTTGCTTGAGGCTACTGACTTAGAAAGCAAAGTACAGACATGTTTCAAAAAAATAGGCTTCTTCTGATAGGATTGTTTTCTTGTCTTTCAAGGGAAAGAAGCTTTAAATTAATGTGTAATATTTAATACCTTCATATGGAAAACATGACCCCACTAGAGGTAAATTTAACTGACTTGAGTGGGACCACAATTTCAACTTTAAACAACAGGTACTTGAAAATTTCAAATAACTAACATCTATAAGTGGGTAAAAATTGAAAAACACTGGGAGAGGTTCAAGTTCAGAAATAAGCATTTGATTTGATTTTGATCAGCAGCTGGGGACAGAGAGCTGCACATCAGCTATAGAAGTGTTCAACCACGAAACAAGAGTGAAGACAACCACTAAGGTGGGTTTAGTTTTGTTTAAAGTGAAAGCTTCAGAGCATCAATATGTCACCAGACTGCTTGAAAATAATGGCAAATCTGTCCCAGTGACTAATCTTTGAGCCCTGCCAGCACTCAGAATTTAACAACACCGAAATGGGGAAAGAAAATAATGTCACCTTGTCATTCTGAAATGGACCTATAATCAAAACCCTTGAAGTGGGTTCATAGAGAAGTATCAACCCCACTAAAACAGAAGGCGAGCTCTGCTTGAAAATAATAAAATACATTTTGTGATCCCACAAAATACAAAATGGCACATTCCATATCTCCTGCAACACTTAGTCATTTATTTGGAATTGTCAGTAATTTATACTGCTTATTTGCAGGTCTGCCTGCAGCCTTACAGCCTCCCACTGTGATTTTGTCAGATTCCAAGCCTAGCAGGGTCAGGTTGGGTTAACTCTGGTGTGTAAGACCAGCTGCTATGTTTTACCCCGCAGACAGCTGCCTTTCAAAGGCAGGTAAAGCATTCCATAATTTTATGAAGTCTTAGGAATAAGTCAGTCACTAGAAAATTTTCCTAAATACTCTTTGCAGGATTCAAACACACCTATTTTTTTGTGTAATGTATTTGTGACTTTATGGCATCAACATACAGCCACCACACTAAACACAGCATTTCTGATTGTTTACTACCAAACTCTTCTTATCAGGACCGAGTGATTAAATCACTTTTGCAAAATAAATAGCTTTCCAGTGAAGGCAAACAGATTTTGAAACGTCTAACTATGCAGCTACCTACTTGGGTTCAAAATTCAACCACAATCTAATGAAATGCATCACTAAACATAAATCCTGCAAACTGCTATAGAAGACCCTAATTTGGAAAAGGCAAACAAGCCCACTGAATTCATAATTTAAAGTTGAACACCTACTTAAATATTTGCAGATTTGGCAACTCTAAGCATTATGTCTGCATATTTAACAGAACTGATAGATAACATATTTGTTACAGCTACCAAAATTCAGTTTTCTTTATTTTAAACTCCTTTGAAAAGAAGGCATTCTCCTCACCTCCTTCCCAAAGCCAGCCTTTTTTCCTCTAGTTTTCCTATTTACTCACATCAAAAAAAGCACCATGCAGAAAGAAATATGGATAAGCAGATGTATTTGAAGAGACTGCTGCAAGGAATCTGGTTACAAAACATCAGTTGATGTCACAGATTGGTACACCTTATTGTATCATACACAAGAATCATAAGCAAAATTGTCAGAAGGCAACTGAATAGAAAGATAACTTGTACTCAGCTGGCTGATAAAACCAGTAAAAAAGAAAGGAAAGGTTATATATTTCTTTTACTTCAAAGTATGAGGAGGCCAATCGCTTGAAGAGCATACTGGGGTCTGCAAAAACTCTGCTGGTTGCACTGGGGCTAAGCACAAATGTGAAAATAAGGATTCATTGAAATTATTGGAAAAATGACTGACTTTCATCCCTGTGGTTACACAGTATGTGTACAGGTAAAGTGGAAGGATGCCACCAGTTTCAGTAGATCTTTCAAAAAAATGGAGTGGGGCTCAGAGAGGCAGTGATTTGCCTCACACTTAATTTTCTCAGGCTCTCTGGGAAACTGCTTTGACACATACAAGGGATCAGATAAGTAGAAACCATGGTTTGTCATGAAGATAAGAGAACCAGGTGAGGGGTTACTCTGCATTTCTGAAATATGCTGAAGCAGTATCTTCAATCTGAACATGATAAAGCTTTATCAGGGTGAGGACTTCACAACTTCATTATAACAACAATTTGTTCAAAGCTTCCAGCAAGGTATCAAAACCGTAGCATAGCCATGCTGTCAGCTTAGTACTTCTGGCCAGAGAAATTAGCTAACCATTATATTGACTTAATCAAAATAATGCAATTTAATTCCATGGTATTTTACATAATGATGGTCAGGCTACCGTTTTCCTGAAAGACAGCCTGACATTTACAAACTAAATTAATTTCTGTAGCACCTATAAAATGGTAAATACTCAATATAAAACATTAACCTCAGGTTTCAAATAGCTCTTTCACATAATGCAACTTGCTTTATACAATACCTTTATTTCCTGTGTTAAATGACTATATCTGCTTTACATTAGTGTTTATCCCTTATGCGGTGTTCCAAGAGGCTCTGTTCAATTTATTTGCAAGACAGACAAAATTACACTTGCTAATGATCTCCTGTCTACCAGAAAAATTAATGTTTTTAGCTAGGCTTTAAGCTTGCTGGAAAGATTGTACTGATCTATCCACCACTTTCTCAGGAATCCAAACTCTTTCTAATCTGGTATCTCTAAATGACTTCTCTTGGAATCCAACACATTCCAAAACAAAAGAAGCATTCAAAACATACAAACAAACTTTGGAGAGAGATACATCTCAGAAAAGAAGCTTGTCCTGATTAAGGGAAAATGAGGAAAAAATATGATAGTGCAGCCTGCAAGTCACAGTGGAGAGTGCTGTACTTGGGCTTAGCCTCAAAGCTTAAGAGACATAAATTCCATCTTCCAGAGTATAAAGAAATGATCCTGTAGGGTACAGAAGCAGAAATATCACTGTTCTCTTCTTCTAATATTTTGAGATCAACTGTAATAGATTTCAAAATTACTACACTTCAAAGAGACTATGGCACTTTGCTTTAATGTGGGTCCTAGAAAAAAACATTAAGTGTACAAAACCTGGACAGCTAAGCCTTCCAGTTCATGTGAGATTTGTATTAGATTCCTTAGGTAAGAAATATATTAAATCCATTACTTGTTTCAGAGATATTAAAATAATAATTGCCATTTAGTCAGCAATGTTAAGTTTTATGGTAGACACAGCAATGAAGAGAATCTGCATCTTCATTTCCTATCTAGTCTCTTGAACTGGAAGTAGAGATTTTCCTTCAGCTAGGCAGATTTGAAAAACTCCACTTTTTTTGGTGAAGCTGTGATTAGGGAGCTTAAATAATTGCTTACAATTACAAGTTGGACAGACTGCTAGAGAAATTAGGACTCAGAAGTACTCTCTGCACTTCTACCAAGGTTAAATCATTTTTCAGCACTGGCTCACTCTTTCAAGTCCTGTAGTCCCAGACTGCAGGGATTCCTGGGCAGGCATACAGACCAGTTTTCAGTGTGCCAGGCTTAAGATGAAAATCAGACTGATCACATCATCATCAGTTTGGATAAAACAGCTCTGTTCTGCTATGACTTACTGGCTAGCAATATTTGGTAGCAAACTTGCAGGACTTGGAAGAATTTGGACTTAAAGGAAGAAAATATTAAAGATATCTATTATAAAAGGAGGGGAGAAAGATTAACACTAGAAAAACACTAGATTAACACTAGATTAACACTCTGGACAACAGAGATGACAGAGTGAAGAAAGAGTAGAAGGTGCTGCAGAGTCAACTACAAGAGATACAGCAAGATAAACCAAGAGAGAATGAGAGATGGAGGAGGGAAAGAGAAAGCAAAAACAAAACCACATGAACCTGAGGATCAACTGTTAGACATCAGGGGGAGAGCATGGACAGTCCAGAGATGAGTGAATCATTTCAGGCAGCACACAGCTGGGCAGGAGGAGGTGTTTGAACAAGCCCTTTGAAGGAAGGGTCTGTTTGCACAGGGCTCACATTGCTTGTGTACAACTGCAAAAAAGCCACACTTTCAGCCTGACAGATGCTCTGAGGTGGAAGATTTCTGTAAAGCTTTTTTAGTAGCAGAGTTTATAGCTGTTACAATGACACATGGCTTCATTGTAATTTTCCATGTAAAAGGAGGCAAAAAGATTTTTTAAAAAACCTAACAAAAACTCTCCCCTTCACTAGATAAGTGAGTCAAGTATAAAAATATTCCCAAGCAAATGACAGCTTTTTAGTTCATCTTTACATCAAACAATGACAGCAGTTTGCATGACTCAGACAGATGATTCGGCTGTTGTCCTCTCAGCTCACTCCAGAAGGGAGAGAAGGAGAGAAGCAGTTTATTTTTAAGTATGCCTTACTAGCAAGATTATTATGAGAAACCCATTAAAATGTTTTCTTTCCTTGAGAGCTGAGTTCTCACTTAAAATCAACTTCAGAGATAAATAAGAGTAGGAGGGTTCCTGGGAACATGGAGACAAAGAAGGAAGCCTTAAAGAACATAAAGAACCTATTTTGAAAATTTGAGATGCTTTAATTCTACTAAGATCCCTTTATCTAGGACATGAACCAAAATATTTTATAACTAAATCTCTTTCAGGAAGCACATCACCTATCCCTATGTTGTTGATGAATATGTCAAATACAGGATTTTAAATGTCAGTGCCGAGTTTCCAAAGGGAGAGAGCACTGCCTGAAGGATAATCTATACTAGAAACACCCCATTCAGAAACACAGACTTAACTTTGTGTGAGGCAGGAAGATATTGTATCTGGTTTTCAGGGACTTAGCTTGAGGTTAAAATAGTCACCAAATGGATAGAAGTCAGAAAACTGGTCACCAGAAGGAAAAAATGAAGGGCACTTCATTATTTTTACTTTCTCTACACCACACTCCAAAATGGAGATAAGGAAACATCAATTTTTCTTTCTCAAAGACTCTTTTCAGCTCTAGTATCGCATTAAAATTCATAACTCCAGAAATCATGAAAGTTTGGCCTCTGTTATCACAGTCTATTATTTCCATGGGAGAGTTCAACATGTTATAAGGGAATCCTACACAGCTTAACTCACTGCAAAATACAGCAGAGGAGCAGATGGAATATCAGCTATTTCTGAACAGAAACTATAACAACATCATAGAATCATAGAACATGTCTACTCTAGTTGATAGGAAGGAGAACAGTAAAAAAAGCTGCCTCTTTTGCTTCTGAATATATCTTTGTTGACAAAGAAACTCTTAGAAAACAAGGTAAATTCATTCTATAGATAACTTCTTTATAAAATGTGCATACAGGTTTGGCAGAAAATGCTACAGATTTTTCTCTGAGAGTAAACAATAAAACTTATCTAAACAGGTTTATATTTAGACATAAAACTCTGAATCTTAAACAATACTTTGTGTAATTGTAAATAAGTGTGTGAATAATTTTCATATAAACAAACTGCCAGAGACAGTTTTAATCTGTTAAAAAACTGGTTGATTTTTAATTGGTTGATTTGGTTGACTTTTAATTTTTTTTTTTAAACTCAGGCTTTTTTACCCTCAGAATCTCAGTAATAGGGGCATTAGTGCTTCATGCTGCCAGAACATCTCAAAATGCTAGTGGATCCTTTCCACAGACATCTCAAGCACATTAGGAGTGCTTGACTCCTACTCTTCCAGAGCAGTCATCCAGCTTGCTGCAGACTCACAGAAATCCCAGTGTTCTCTTGGAATAAAACTGCCACAAGTGCCAAATGATTGAGTGGCCTCTCCCACTTACGTGCAGCCCTACCCTGGCCAATTATCAATGCTCTCCCAGGCACCAAGCCAGGAGCCTTGCCAGTGGTACAGGGATAAAAGCAGAGCCTCTGGATATTGGATATTCTTTTTAACTCTGGCTGGTAGTTTGTCATTTCATTTGTTAAGTGAGGTTGGACATGACTTTTAGTTTGGCATTTTCTTATTGTTTTTATTATCCAAATTACAGTGACAGCTCCTACTGCTTCACTTTTGGGAATTTGTCATGAAATTGTGAAGCATGATCCAAGGTCTATCTCTGAAAAACAGACTTATTTTTCTCATATTCAGTAAGGTAAAAACAAGTCTGTAGAGATTAAAAATCCATATATGTTGCTTTGCTTTTCAGAAAGGGGAAGCTGAAAATAAAAATAAAACCATTTATGTAACAGAAATGATGAGGCTGAAATGAAGGAGGAGCTATTCCCACAGCGTTCCAGCATTTGCTATTTGTGTACTGTGAAAGCAAAAGATAAAAGAAGTGCTCTTAACTAAGCACAGAAGTGAAATCAGTGTCAGATTTACAAGGAGTGATGAACTGGAAGACATGGAGGGAAGGCTGGGTAGTTGCTGTGTTCTATGCAGGAACACAAAGGAAGTCACCAACCATCTCCTGCCTCTGTGGCCTCTGTGTACAGGCCCAGCAAAAAGGATCTGCAGTGCTCAGGAAGGGTGAGCAGGCAAAGGCTGAGCACTGCTGCTGACATATGGAAAGGAGGTGGGAGGAGAAAGAGTTGCATGATCACAGCAGGGTGCAAATCTTCCATGGTTTGATTTAACACTGCACTTGTTAGAAAGTTCAGAAAGGCAGCAGTGCCCCCAAATCAGGAATTCACTCTATAAACAGTGTTTTGGACAAAAGTGAGCAACAACTTGCATTCTGCCTTTTCCCAGAAAGAAACACTCCATAGGCAGCAAATGAAAATTTGCTTTATGAAATCCCTTTTTGTTTTCCCTCCTGTCACTCCTCCCAATTGTTAACAATATGCTGTTTACTCCCTGTTGTTGGATTTCACTGGTTTTCTCTAGCATCATACCAAGCACATTTTTCATGTTGTGCTGCTGAGCAGTCACTTAATGACCTTTTTCAAAACAAAAGTCAAGTCTCCCACTCTCTGTATGTTCCTGAGATACGTCCCCCATGCTTTCTCAAACCATCCACAGCCACTCAATACACACAGCCCTAAGTACTGGGCTGCTGGTGGCACTAGGAGAGGGGATTAGGTGGCCTTAATTTCTTCCTCAGCTTTTTGCACTGTCATGTTAGTGCAAGTTACAGTCTGAGCTGGGAGGAACAATTCCCAACCCAGCAGGTAGCTGTAAGCCCTGTCATTATGGGGAACACCATGTAATTCTTCAGCTCCTGAAGGCAGCTGGAGTTTTGAGCAGCACAGTGGCATTCACTTCAGACCCTGGGTGATAGATATGGCATTTTGTCTATTCCGTACTTTCAGCAATTAAGAAGTATCTTCTGAAGCCATGAACATGCAACTAAGAGCCATTGAGGAGGTCAGCAATCACTATGAGGAAAAGCATCTTAAAAATCCACTGAAAGCTTCAAAAACAAGGGAGAAAGAGGAACTCTACTGGGCAAAGTTCCTACAATTCATGGGCCTGTTGGCTCAAGTGGTTGTAATAAGCTAATAGTTTCTGAAAATTCTTGGTGAAGGAACCATTTCTGACTAAAGTCTCAAACAGCTCGGGCTTAATTCTGCTATGGGGCAACTGAAATTATATTGCTTTTGTAGCTCTTGTAACTGAATACTAAGATGGTTGTGACTGTTTTGGTAATCCCTAAAGTGAAAATACTTCAGCTAACTTAGAAAAGGCTATTTCTGAACCTGAACTGGTTTTATGGGACCTGAAGAAGGAAAAAGAGTCCCAGGAAAAGTCAAACCGTGTCAAAGTGCTCTTCTTTCAATAAACTCAGCTGAAGTTTGACTGTAGTCTGAGCAAACTACTCTTAACAAGAGCAGCACACTGAGAAGGTAGAGAGATTTTCAACACAAAAAGACCCCATACTGACATGGATGCTTTAATTCAGTTCTACTACTGACCATGTCAATTGGAGATAAAGATTAATTATTTGTATTATAAAATTTATAATGGTCAGCAGTCCTTGCAGAGATGACAGGCCCAAGTGAACTCTCAGCTTTTGCACAATCAACTATAGGCAAACACAAAACTACTATGTCATGTGAACTATTTACTGTGAGGAGATATAGGGAGTTCACAAAAGAAAAAGAAAACACAGCTTACAATATATTTAAATTTACAGTTCAGCATCTGGGGAAAAATAGGAGCTATCAAAGATCATTTCATTGGCTATTACAGATATTCTCTAAAATATTACATACATAGAGGGAATGGCACTACTGTTCTCACAGAAATATTTTTTGTCTGCATCCATAGAGTCTGCAGGGAGAAAGAGTGATATAGTTTCACAGAGAAAGAGAATATCCAGTTCATTTTGACTTGAAGTCTAATACAGGTCATCTCACAGAGATAAATATCTCAACATGGGTTCATTTATCTTTTTTTAAGAAAAGATAAAAGCAAAAAAGAAAATGTGATCTCGACTAGATTGGATGGTAGCAATAATCCATTCAGCTCCTTTGGGATGGAGAATACCATATTTCTACTTTATCAATGAAAAACAGATTTAGCTTATTTTTCTCTTCAGCAACCTTCTCCTTGCTCCTACCTCTCCTTAAAATCAAATATTTCTAAGTTTTGAATTTGGAACATGGAATCACGCAACTAATCAACCAGCCTTTACATCCAGAATCTCATCATTTCCAACATTACCTCATACATATCTCAGTGATTGTGCCTGCCGGGCTACCAGTGCCTTCTAAAAAGATTACATGGACCAAAAGAAACCACTTTGTTTTGCCCTCTGGCTTTCTAAGTGAAACAAGTGTCATGGTGAAATGCTGACAAAATCCTCTCATGTTTTCCAGCTTTGAAAAATTGCAGCACCATGTTAATGTTGGAAGCACACAGGCGAAATATATATCCAGGGTTTTTTGATTTGTTTTGTTGGAGGTGTTTTTTGATTAAGCTACAGTACAACAGTTACTGAAATTTGAGCACAGAACAACTAAATTGTTCCCTGCTGTGCAGATATAGGACAGGGGAACAGGGAGATCTTAGGGACATTTTGCTGTACTTCCCCTATACATAAATTCATACATAACAGTTTTCAGGTTTGCAGAACAGTAAAGGTTGAAATTATCCTTTTGAAGCACAAGACGAGCATCCAGGAGATATTTTGTAAGTTTAAATGTTTTCCGTGCTTTATGTATATCCTACACTCTGAATTACACCAACTGTTAGAAATTATCTTCCTACTTTACTCCTGCACCACTGTATTGGAGCATCATGTAAGGGAACAAACTTCTTCCCAAATAAGCTTGCAGCAGCACATGATCACTCAATGGATGTTCTGTTTTAAACCAAGCTTTTGCCATCTGTTCCTCTGCTAATTATGAATGCTACAAATATCCACAACTACATTGCAAGGAAAAAAAGTGATTAAAGTGTATATATTCCTTCTGCATCTTTGTTGTTTATCTCAAATGAAAAGCAACACCACCCACCACACAAGTCCCACAGTAGGAAGACCACAGAAGGGCAGATGTTTAGAGCTCCTCATCTGGCAATCAGCCATTGGTGATTACTCAGAGTCCAAAATGTATTGTGCACACTCAGCAAGACAAGCTTAAAACTGTGCAGAATCACACACACATCTGAAGTGGGGCTTGCCAGCAGCTTTGCTCACAAGAACTCTTTGCTGCCCAAGTCAGGGTCACCCAGGATGCTGCTCAGCAGGTAAATAATTTTCAGGTGCATCCTTCCTAAATCTCTTCCTGTTCTCCTCTCCCTCTAACTCTAACACCATCATCAGAGTGTCATTTTTGAATCCCTTGTAATGAAGTGAAACATGGTTTTCCTCATCTACCTTTTTCCCGTTCTCTCTGTGTTTACAGATTCATTACCTGCTATACATGCAGACACGTGTCATGCTCTCATTTCCTCTTTCTGCCAGGTATTTTCCATGAGCAGAAATCACTAGGCGTTAGTAAAGATTGTTCCAGACATGGCTTCTCACCTAATGGACCATGTCTCCATTTCAGTCATGACTCTTCTCTCTGGATCCACTAAATCATCCAGCATTCATTTGCCTCTGACACAGACTGTATGCTCTGGGCTTTGGGATTTTTTTGGTATTAGGGGGCCTTTTGTTTGGTTTAGTTTCTTTTTTTTAGTTTTATTTTATTTCCTTGCACCTATAGAAAGAGCTGAAGAAAACACATTTATTCCATCATTGCTGTTTCAGTAACTCCTAATTTCAGGGAGCTTCAGCTTTAAAATCAGCCATGCCTTAAGGATCTTATGGCATCTTATTTTATATCCACATCTCTCCTTAGTGAGTTCAGATTTTATAGACAACTTTGTGTCATTCTGGAGGGAACATATCAACTACACCATCCCTGATATATCAGTAATGGGTTTGCAATTATGGCAGCAGGTTTCAAAATTGCTTCCTATTTGCAGCTTCTTTTTTTGCTAATGGAAACTGCAGCACATGCCACATCTGTCTGTATTTGTACATTGCCCGGCTGTAATAGAATATTGCTCGTTCTTGATTACACAGGGACATAGTCTGCCATTAAAGTGTGGATGCAGTATCTCAACAGAAACTGATGCTAAGGTTGTGCAGTTACTTAAGAAAATACTGATAGCAAAATATGGCCCATAAGAAGTTGTTTGGATTTCTTTTTCCTTTACATACTGAGATAGGACTGTTTGTGATGCCGTATGCTACTTTACAAGGGGAAGTTTCAATATATTTTATCACAGTTCTAAAATTGTTTATAGTAGCTTTTTGTGAATGCTCAAAAATTGTTGATCTATACCCATTAAAGTTCCTTGTACTCATGTTCAGTCTTCTTTTCTCTTTTACAGGCAGTGCACACAGATAGGAAATGCTTGCTTACAATCTCCAACAGCACTATCTCCAGGGGAAAAGGATTACATTTCATCTCAGGTTATAAGTTCATTACAAGTCACAAAACCTTTGCTCTGCTGAGCTTTTTAACTTATTAAGATAAGACACGTGCATAAGAAAGAAAGCACTTCATCAGAAGAGACAAAGGCTTTATAAAAAGGAGACTAAATATAAAAACAGACATTTGTGTCACACAAGGATCCTCATTTCAGTCCATCTTGCCTCATATTCCAATGAAAATAAACCCTTAAGTGTCTTGTTATATCCAACTTAACTTTGTTATATAAGCATGAAGAGACTAATAAATCTGTGGTCACTGATCTGAATCACTATATCCTTCCTTATGAGCAAATATATCTGGTTTACCAGCTTCCTTCATGCTGCATAACTGCAGTTCTACACATAACTGACAGTATGCAGTATTTTAGCACTTTATATTTATTCTAATTAAATGTGGCACAATTTCCTTTTGGATGCTGCTGTCCTGAGTGAACCATAATGTAGAGATTCATGGTTTTGCTTAAGGAATACTGCACACAATTCTGTATTTAAACCACTAATTATCATATGTTTATAGATATCCCCACTGAATGCAGCACTCCGGTGTACTTTTATTAAAACAGGGGGTTTTTTAAGACAAGTATTAAAAAGATCAGTAGATGTAAAAGACCTGAGCCTTATGAGTTTCACGAGATGTAGTTTAATATAAAAATAAAATAAATACAGGAAATCCACTCTGCCTAATACCTCTGCTTTAACGGGAAATACCTAGTCCCCTCCAATATGCTATTCACCTAGCATTAAATAAATAATAAATAACATTTGGCTAGCATAAAAGATTGCTTACCCTGACTTTAGTGTAAAAAAAGAAAAGAGCACAAAATTTATCCCTTATATACCTTGAGTGAAGTTAATGTTATCAAACAAGAAATGAATCTGGGCCAATAAACACTGCTGTCAGATAGTGGCACATATATCCACACAGACCTGTTAAGCTTTGTCTCTCTGTATTCCAGCACAGCTCATCGCTCCGCAGAAGAGCACTGTCCTGGGACTTGCACGACATAAATTTTGTTGTTATATCTGGCATTAGCTTGATGGATAACTCTGAACCAGCTTTATCCTCTGCTTTCACATCTGTCTGATCTAGAATGCATCCCCATGCGCCTAACCATGTCAGAAAAGTGCTTTCCCACGTAGTACGGTACGCCACAAAAAGCTTCAGGACTCTCAAGCGAGAGGAAGGATCCTCACTCGCGCTGCGCAGCCCGGGCCCCTGAGCGGCTCCAGCCCCGGACAGCTCCGGACAGCCCCGGACAGCTCCGGACAGGCACGGCCGGGCCCTGAGCGGCTCCAGCCCCGGACAGCTCCGGGCAGGGCATGGCCGATCACCCGAGCGGCTCCAGCCCCGGACAGCACGGCCGGGCCCCAGCGCCTCCGATGGACACTCGGCAAACCCTGCAAGAGCCAGAGATGCACTCTGCTCCGGCAGCAGAGCGGGCACTGGTGCACGTACACAGACAGGATTAACAGAGTTGTTCTAGAAATGAAGTGCTCAAAGTACAACACTCCTGTTATTCACCAAGAAATGCCAGGGAATTCTGAATTCTCTCAAACTGATTTTTATAAATATTTACCAATTGTAATCAAATTCTACCAAGAACTTCAACATCCCTAGTGCACAAAGAAATACTTTTCTAAAAGCAATGTTTTCTACTCCCTTGAAAAAACAACTTAGCCTAATTTCTTCTTAATCCTACAAATATAATTTTCAGGCTCTCTCCCATTCTCTAAAATTTAAGCATCCCCCCACTGAGTTCCAGTGACTGCAGCTTCTTTTACCTTACTACCTCAATATTTTGTCCAGGTTCAAGTTCTCTAACTTGAAGAGAAAGCCAGAAAGGCCAATACACAAACACCAGGAGACAGTGCTGGAATAAACTTCTGAATAGACAATGGAACACAGGAAGGAAGGATGAAGACAGATCTCCAAGCTAAAAACCACACAAAATTTATGCTGTGCAATTTCAAATGAAATTCTGTACACAGCTGAATTTCCTGATTAGACAATTTCAAAGCAACCTGCAGAGACAGACAAGTATCACTTACCTCTATCAATCCCCGTGTTAGTCAGAACTCAACTGTAAGCTGTGATATATTAAAACCTTTTTCAAAAACTAATCTGAAAATAGTTACTCTGAGAATAAATTTTAATAAAGTATTTTTCTATCTACCTGGGAGAAAGCAATCAGTGAAGTAAATTTATGACACAAAGTTCATTAAGAGGACAGCTAAGATCACAGAATTAATTGATGTCCCTGTGTACCTATTTAATGAGAATGATTTTCTGTTACCCAGGATTACAAGCCAAGTCACAGAAGTGACAGATAAAGACCAATCTACTCCCTGCCAAAGCCCCTATTGAGTAGCTTAGCAATTTATCTGTAAACTGAATTTTGAATCATATCTTAGCCTTGAAAGTCATTAGACATTAGCTGTTCAGTCCAAACGTGTAATTCAATTTTAGCTGCCAACCTGCTACAGCAAATCCCCCAGTGATAACTGCTGGAGTTATCTAGCTGATGACAGACTGCTTACTCAGAGTCAGGACTTGGTAACTCTGCAGCAACAAGTCCCTTTCTAAAGCTGGAAGAGTTCAGTGGTGGAAGGACAGAAAATCACACTGGAGGCAGCAGCATCACCTTAATTTTACTCTGTGTCAACTCTGCTTTCTTGTTTTGGTTGAAATCTATAAAATGTGTACTTTGTAGACTACAGATGTTTGATTTTCAGATAGTTTGATTCTTCCAGGGACTTTGAGGGAGCTTCTTCTATTTATGCTGCCAGACACCTGATCTTTCAGGCTTTTCCAATTCCACAATGTCCTCCAAAAGGCAAAGAGAACTGTTTAATCTAACTGGTCTGTCATGTACTGTGGTTCTTTGTCTAAGAGAACAGGAGGATAAGCAATACAAGAATCAAACTCCAGCCTCACTAAAGTCCTTGACAATTTAGCCATCAGTTTCAACATAACCAAGACTTCACTACAGCTCCTTTGGACAAATCTCAGTTTTGGTTATGTAAGGAAAGGAATAATCCAACAGTCCTCGCATAAGCAGATGTTTTCTAAAAGAAATAGGTTTTCATACCCCAGATGTAATATTTGAACTCCACTTTCCTCAGGAAGTCCTACTTCTTGTAAAAGCAGCTCAGCTGCTCCACCCAAAATTCAGACAGGCTTGCATTTTACCCTCAAAACACACACACAATAAAGACACACTGACTGGAATTCCATCTCTAGCCTCATGGTTAAAACTGTAAGTATAAAGCAAATAGTTAAAATTTCTGAGAAACCCCACTCCATCCTCACCCTCCAAAAAAAGAGGTGATAATATCCCTGATGGTCAAAACAGGGTATCATAAATAGGTTTTAACAACTTTTGGCCCTTGAGAATAATGGACCTGTTCTTCTGGACCCTAACCCTGGACAACTTACCTAAAATAAAAGTAGTATCATCTACCCATAGATACCTGAGCTTGATAGCAGCTCTTACATTAACCAACATCAGAACTCAGCCTCTTACAATGATTTTCAATCCACCCATTTGATATTACACTATGGCTCACTTGTGTGGCATTTTTTCCTTTTTTCATTTTGTGAATTTCTCAGGCATCTGACAAAATTACAATTTAAATTTGGATTAAAACAAGCCCCTGTGGAAAAGAAATCCACTGGAGGGGGGGAAGGAGGACAGGATAGGGGCAAGCAATAGGATACAAGATTGGTTACTCTAAAAATGCATAAAACATGTTGGAGAAAATGTTAAATCTACAGAATTTCATGGTAGGGATATGATTTGTGACTGCAGTCTGCAGAACCCTTCTCTCAGTGAGGAAACTATTAAAGTTATAATTTGAAACATAATACAGAAACTAACACCCTAGTTTTGTACTGACCTACTTAACTTCAGAGTCTTAGGTAATTCCTAGGGAAGCTGGATAAGTGTCAGCTAATTAGAAAAAGCTGGCTCTATGTACCTTTCTTAAGTTAATTATTCTGACATAAATGCCATTATTTTTCCCCTTGTCCACTGCAAAAGGAAAGTGTCAAGTTTGAGAAGGGCTTTTTAAGAAAGCATATCTCCTCTGTTGTAAGAAGCTGATTATGCATTACACTTGCACAGATTCAGTTTCATGCTCTCCTATTCTTTTAAATTTCATGCAAGTACATCTCAGCTGTACTTTTCAATCACATTTATATTCCAGCCTTGTCCCCCTGTTGAGTAAGAATTGCTCTAAGAGACAACCTATCCTAGGAGTGCCTGGGTAGACTTATAAATCACATTTCAACTCTGTTGTACTGCAGATCCACTGGAATACCCACACACACAGTCTTCACCTTCAATTAAATCTCAAGGTGGGCTTGGAATGATAATCTCCTGGGAAGCCAGCCTGAGGTGCCTGTGTCCTGTCACAACCCAGCCACTTGGTACATCCATTACCCAGCCAGCAGATATTCTTCAAGTGTACTGTAACCTTCCTTATGACTAAATGCACTACAAATAATTAGCAGGACCTGAATGGTTTCTCCAGGAATGTATGTATTGAATGTATCAATAACTGCATCACAGAAAAACCTGTGCTCACATTTGAGGTAAAAAAAGAAGAAAAAGAAATGTCTGTTAATAAGCTGTTGGCAGAAAAATACTTCATTCTTCCTGTAGACCTAAATACAATATAAACAAAAAAAAAAAAAAAAGAAAATGTGCCATCAAGTCCCTGGTACTGAGACAGGTGTCTGCCAGGGAAGGGACAGCAGAAAGAACCCAGTCTACAGAAATGACCTCTTACCTCAAAAATCCCACCAAAGCAGAAGATATTTGGCTGTCACAGATCAGGTTCCACCACACTGTATGGATAAGGAACAAGACAACATCCAGCAAGGGGCTTTAAATCTCATAGACACATGATCTAAAAACCCAAGGCCTTTAGAATCCCCAAATCCAGGTTCTTTTATTGCTCTTCATTACATCATAATCTTTTTTGTTAAAATACAAGCTACATGTTGAAAATTAAGTGCTCATTTAGATAACTTTTAAAAACATAACTGTGGGTGGATAATAACCTTATCCCTAAATTTATCAGTGAGATTATTTTTGTTGCCTATTATCTATTGATTTATCCCATCTTGACACAATGCTGGATTCTGTGTCCTTTTCTCAAAAAACATTCTGAAGAAAATCCACCCCTTTGTAATGACTTTTGTTTGAATAAATTAATATATTATATTATTTTACAACAGGGTCTTTTCTCCTGTGATGCTGGAAGGCCTTTGGACCATCAACTCCATAAAAATCTTTCATTAATTTTACTGATCAGAAGTGCTCACAATATTTATAATTAAGTGGTCCCTTCTATACATTGTACATTTTTACTTCTTCAATAGAAGCAAAAATCTTTCATTTTCTGCATTCCTACAATATCTTTTCTCTCCTCAGAATAGCATTACTTTTGCAACTTAGAATAACTCTGCAAATCAATGAAAGTACACAGGTTTTCTCTCTCATCTATTTCAAGCTGAGCTGCCAGGACCCAGAATAAATTTGTGTTAGCTCTCAATTCCATGACCTTCCACTTTGTACTTTTAAATTTCATTTCATTTCTATTACCTGAGTTCCCAAGGTCTTCCAATTCTGCCTGCTTGGTATTCCAACCCTTCTCAGTACTGGTCATGTTTTCCAACTCCCTGCTATCAAATTTCACTACCATACTTCTAATTTGGGGCTAAAAAAATCAGAGAAAGGTAAGAGCCAGAAGGGGAAATGCAGTGAAGAAGTGTGAAGAGCCAGCCCAAATGACAAAAATCAGTGGCAAAGCTGGAACAATACAAATCCCCCAGTTCCTAATCCTGTATTTGTTTTGTCACCTAACACTGCACTTCTGATCAGGTGTGAGGAGGAATTTGCAGGCTCAGAAAGGTGATGTACATTAATAGCTGACAAAATTGTCCCTTCAGTGGTTTGTGTCAGAAGTCTATTATCTATCTAATCTATTGATAACCATCCTCAGCATGAATAGTTACGTGTAACTATTTATCCCCAGTGAGTCTGAGCAACATATATACACAGATGATGACATTTCATGCCTTACTTCTTAGGCTTGCACAGTCTCAAAGCATCTCCAGGCATAAAATGCATGGAGGTTTTAACATGATAGCCTGAACTGAAACTCTGTAAGCAATAAAATTTAGAGAAACAGCTTAGTTAATGTTCAGAACGTGGTCTGGCAGCCTGCCATGCATAAACATGCACTGAAACCAGAGTTCATGCCAAGATTCTTAGCTTTCAACTTCATAGAAATTCCTTGTGTGGTTTATACTAGATCCTCTTTGTTCATTTAACTTTCTTCTTCCTTTTTGCAGTTTAATCCATGGCTAGTTGAACTTATTACCTTTTTATATATAAGCATTAATAATGTAATAGACATAACTCCAAGCAGAAGTAATAGAATTAGTCCGTTCGTATAATTTTGATTAAAGACAGACCTAACACTAAAATGACATTTCTTCTGTGCCTTCTGTGCCAAGCCTCCATGAGCACAATGAGATGCTGCAGTGTGACCTGTTACAACAACATGTATGCTTATTCCCATAACAATAAATGCTTCCCAAGGCTCGTAAGAATTCACTTCACATTCAGCTACCAAATCTATTCTGAAGCCCCTCTCAAGCCAAAGGATCCCTCTCCACAGGTTTGATCAAAAGATCGAGGCCTTCATATTTGGGTTCCTGGTATCAGAAGGTCTAATTTGACTTTCATAATCCTGATGTCTGCTTTTCCAAGCCTCAGATCTGCACAAGGGAGATAGCTGGAGGTCCTCCCTAGAGAGTGCATCTTGCTTACTTTTTTATTTTTCCCGTAATAATTACATTGACTTACTTCTTATTTTTTAGAACTTACTAGTCAGTTACTTAAACATGTACCAAGCCACATTCAATATATGGATTAGGTGAATAATAAATTCCATATTACCACAGATTCCGAGCTCTGTCCTTTCTTATTTACAGCTTCAACATATAGTTGTGAGGAAGAAAAATACTATTATCCCCAGCTATAAAATGAAACTTAAGGCACAGTTAAGATTTTGTCATGTATCACACAAAGTCCATGGCAGACAAGGAAAAAGGGGTTAAAGACAGACTGGAACAACAGGTTCAGATTGCACTGAAAACTTATTAATACCACAGACATTACACTGTTATTGATGCTGGACAGATGTAAAATATACAAGATTTTTTTTTCAACAGCAAATGTTTCACAACAGAACAGTCACACTGGTCTTACTATTTATTTACAGCTTTTTTTTTTAAATGGAGAACTTTACCAACAAATTGTGTTCAAATCACATGAAAAGATTGTGCTGTAAACTGTTGTTTTAGACACATCTCTTGAGGCCTTTGAAAAATGATGACACGTTTCACACTATTGAATTCAGCCACACTTAAAAACTTAACATGATTCTGTGGCTGTAATGCAAATTTCAAATGAGGTGTACTTCTGTGCCCTCTTTTCACAGAAAAGTAGTGACTGCTGAGACAATAAGTCCAACTACCATGCTGCCTTTGCCCAAAAGAAATACTAAAAAAAAAAAAACACCAAAAAACAAAACAAACCAAAAAAAAACCCCAATAGTTTCTCCTCAAATTAGGCCATATTGGCCCATAGCTCAATAAGGCTGACCAACCAATTGATTTTGAAAAAAATAACTGAAAAAGTTGAGAAATGCTTAATTTAAAATTTTATATTCAATTGCACATCATCTGGGTAAACAACCCTCCCAGTCCTACAACATTATGACAGATTTGTATGCACATCTGTGTGTGCAGATGTTTGTGCTGATGCACTAAAGTGGCCACACCCACTCAGAGCTTTGAGCATCAAATCTCAGCTCCACACCTTCAGTGTTTTCCCCCACCATACAGAAGGGCACAGTCATGCAAATATTTGTGCAAATATGTTTATATAACATGACATAAATTTCAGAGAGCAGCTAAGGGTAATTGTGCTAATTACTGCAACCTTGCCTCTGCTGATTTACGAGGTACAAGGCTTCTGCCCTGGAGTAACTGCAGTGTCAGATCCAAGAAAGTTTTAACTGCAACACCCCTTCTGCACTCCAGCCTCCTGTGCAAAGCCTGCGCTGAGAACCTCACGTAGACATGATGTGTATAAAATTTGTTTATTTGTTTGGCAATGAGGGGAAGAGGGAAGGTAATTTTCCTATAAATCAACACTTATCCACGAAATGCTGGTCTAGCCCATCCACAGCAATTAATACTCTTATGATGCATCTCATCAGGCAGCCTTTTAAGAAATGTTTTAACAAATATTTTAACAATCTATCCCCAACAGCACAGCCATGAAGTAAGGACCATATTTCTTCTAACCATATCTTTGCATGCAAGAAGTGTGCTGTCACTGCTATACCTGCTATGCTGGCAGCAACTCTACCTATGCATGTCTTCATTTGGGGGCACAGAACCTCTCGTGGAAGATTATGATCCAGCAAATCAATTTGGTTGAAGACAAGTAATAAAGAGCTTAATTATATATGTAAGCTTTTTATATTTTCTTTTTGGAAAAGGCTTAGTAGGAGATGATTACTAGTCTCTGTTAATTTGCTCCATAAAAGGTTTCATGAATAATCATATGTAAAATGTTAGTTTTGAAGTAATTCAATAGAACCATTAAGATGGCCAGATAGAAAGATACCTAAGCTTTGCATGAACTTTATATTATTTGCTTTTGCTGGGTAGACCACTGGTTAAGGTTAGTTTTACTTTTCCATAGAATGATTCTTCCTACATAAAAGAGTTTTGAGGCTTTATGGGTTTTTTTAGCATTTTCAGAAGGTCTAAAAAAGCATTCTTAGCCGTGAAATCTTAAAATATGAGAGGTATTCTTCATTAATATTTTCCACAAGAAGAGGAATAGTTTCTCTGGACTTGTGAGACTGTGTCTTGGAAAAAGGGACAAGAAAAGAAGAAACAAGAAGGGACAAGAAAAGTTGCAAGTTTTAAAGAGAAAAGAAAGAGGGGAGCGGAAAACATAAAAATTACATAAATTTAAATAAAACTTTTAAGCCTTGTGATTAACATGAGGCCTCCATTAGTAAGGAGACTGTTGAAAGACTGCTTGCTACAAATCTATCTCTAGTTAGAAGTGTTTTCAGGTTAATGAGTCAATTTCATTCAATTTACCATTTTCAAATGCTGCTCAATTCTCACGTCTAGTGGGATGTAGAAATTAACAAGTGAAATCCTCAACCTCTGTTCTCCAGAAAACTAAACCAGATATTTACAAAGATTCCCTTGAAGTATGGTAAATCTAAGAATCCATGTTTACTGTGGAATCCCCTGTTCCGTATGAGAACCCAGCAGTCCCAGCAGGAGGATGTGATCGGTGACTGCACATGAACACACACTCCAAGACAGCTGTTAATTGATGCCATTGCTAAGGCCACACTTTGTTATGCTGAGATTCTGAGCAGCATTTCTCACACAGAGATGACCAAAACTACAGAAAAATACAGGGAGAATAAGCTAAGCAGGGACACACCACATTTACCTGCAATACTTTGACTTCCCCTTTGCAAAGTCAGATTCAATTTTAGGATCACAGAGACAAACGCAGAGCATAAAAGCTTGACTTGTTAATATCCTATAAAAGACCAGGATTCCTAAATAAACAAACAAATTGTTACAGAAGGGTACTACCAGAACTTCTAGCCAGCTCTAGTCTTCCCTTTCCTAGAGTCTCACCATGGCCACGGTGCACAAATCCCAGAAAATAAAGAACATTTAACCTCATTGTGCTCATGATCAACACGAACAGTAAAGCTTCCATCACACAGTCTTGGGCAGACTGAAGCAGGGTTTTCTGTGTGCTCCAAAAAAAGCTTCTTCATTGTACAGACAGCAGAAGTAAAAGGAACTACTTAAATATTACTTCTATTTAAAAAAAGTTGCATTTCCCTTTCTGCTGTCATTGACTTAATACACGATTGTATTCAAACTAGGGAAAGTCTAGAATTAATTTTGAGCTTAAGAGATTAATTTGTTTTATACAGATAACACATCATAACACATCTTGAAAATATCCCTTTTTTCCAGCCTGCAGGAAAAAAAAAAAACAGCCAAAGCACTGCTTCCTCCAACACTATACCAGCCTCAAAGATCTCTACAGGCAGAATTGACAATAAAATCCTTTCCACAAAAACTGCAGGCACAAAAAGCTTCGCTGTTTACCACCTTGTGGCTTGAACTGGTAAGTATTCCTTCTTACACACACACACACCATTCCATCATTTTTCAGTTAACCAGACTTAAGCAGCAAGCATTGGAACTTCACTCAAAGTTCTTCCTCAGAGGAAAATCGAAGACCATAAGAACAGTGAGACTGACACGGAGCCCAGGCTGTCCCAATCGATGGGGTAAATCAAGAATGCCAGGACGGGCTGTCCAGCTCCCAAACAGCTCTGAGCATCCTTCACACAGGCAGCAACCGGTTGCCTAAGCTGCATTTCTATTCTACCCACAGCTCTTGGCAGCCAGCATCCCCCTGGAAGGATGCTACGGTCAACGGAACAAGAAACATGCGGTAAAGGGAGAAGTACTTACATCCCGGAATTTGTTCCAGTACTTGTCTTTATCGTACTGCGAAACGGTGCTCAGCCATTTGTCGTTGTCCAGGAAATTGCCATGATTGCTGTTACTCGTGATGATTTCGGGATGCCGGCTCTCCACTTGCAGGAAGCACCAGGCAGCGATCACCAGCACCCCCGACATCTGCAACGAGAGGAGCGGAGCGGAGAGAGGAGCGGCGAGGGACACAGGGCAGCGCCGGCTCGTCGGGCACCGAAGTTTTGAGGGGACCCAAGTTGGGGCCACTCGCCCCTCACGGCCCTCGCCAACTTCTGCTGCGGAGCTGCCTGCTCCGCCGAGACCCGCCGCCCCCCGCCCAGCCCGGAGGGGCGGGGAACACCATCAATAACAACAATAATAATAACAACAATAAAAGCAAAACGGGCCACTGGGGCCGGGCGGGGAGCAGCCAGGGGACAACAGCGGTACAGAACCGCAGCCAAGCCCCCCGCGAGCGCAGCCAGCGCTGGCTCTGCGAAGTTTGGCTGCCAGGGCGGAGAGGAAGCTCCTACCTCCGGGCAGTGCCGCCGGCCGGGCTCCCAGCACCGTGCGCTGCTTGTCNTGAGGCGCGGGGGACGTTAAACAGAAATGGGAGAGCAGGCGTTTAAATACCGCAAAGGCGGCTGCCAAGAGGAGGGTGGTGGATTTTTTTTCTTTGCTCTGCCCAGAGACAGGACAAGGCGCAATGGCCGTAAATTAAACGCAAGTTTCACCTGAACATGAGGAAGAACTTCAGGTGGAGGGTGCCTGGAACGGACTGCCCAGGGAGGGCGTGGAGTGCCCCTGTATGGAGACATTCTAAACTCATCTGGACACGCTCCTGTGTCACCTGCTCCAAGCGACCCTGCCCTGGCATTGGAGTTGGGCTGGGTGATCTCCAGAGATGACTTCCTATCCAAACAATTCGGTGATTCGCTGAAACCTGGGGAGGGTGNCTGTGGCTGAGCCCGGCGCGGTGCCGCTGAGCTGTGCGCTGTTCCGCTGCGCCGTGCGCGGTGCCGCTGCGCTCTGTGTCTGTGCTGTGGCGGTGCTGCTGTCTATCTATCTGTCNCTGCTCCAAGCGACCCTGCCCTGGCATTGGAGTTGGGCTGGGTGATTTCCAGAGATGACTTCCTATCCAAACAATTCGGTGATTCGCTGAAACCTGGGGAGGGTGTCTGTAAGGATACCTGGAGAGGAGAGCTGTAAGCAACCCTGGGAAGGAGATCTGTCAGGAATCCTGGGGAGGCTGTCTGTGAGGAGAGGGTGCCTGTGATCACATCTAGGGGTGATCTCTTGGGAGAAATCGTCAGTGAAGTCTTCATTACCACTGCAGTCTGAAGAGACATAAAAGTGGCCTTAAAAACATAAAACCCCTATCAAACATCAGTTTTCATAAGCCCTGGGAAGGGATGACTGTCTTGAGCCAATGGTTTTACAATTTACAGGAGCAGTGACATTTCCAAAGCCCAGAGGTCATCCCGGGTCTGTTCAGGGAAGGCGCTCCCTCCCTGGGCCAGCACATCCCACACTGTGAAGAGGTTTTGCTCCTGCACTGGAGAATGACCTCGGACATGGCCCGGGAGGTGAGAAAGGTGCAGTGAGAACCAGCTCCTGTTGTTAAAAAGGGGGAGGAACATACAAGGGGAACTGGGCTGAAAGGAGCAGACCTTCTCGAGGGATAAAAAGGAAAGTTCTCCATTGTCAGTGGAGGAGGTGGGAGTGAGGGGCTGGCTGGTTTCCTACATCAGGGAACTCATCCCCTGATGTATCATATGATGCCCTAAAGTGAGGACATACTTTTGATGGTCATTTTAAATACAGCTGTGACTGCTGTTCCATGTGATATTTTTCAAATATGGTTCATTAAACTGTCTTGTAAATGATGCCTTTTCTCTCCAAAAAACTGTCAACAAGGTTAATTCCACATTTCCTGACAGACACATTAGGCATTTCTTTAGTAATACAGAAAAGGCCCATATTTATTTTTTTTTTTACTGGTGCATCTGAGCACTGAATGCAGGACACAGATCTAGTCCTAAATCTGATTTTAAATACAGTTCCCAAATGTGATGTTACCTCAATAAAATCCTCTGGGATTTAAAAAAACGGTGAAGTTTTATTAATTTTAACAGCAGAGAACAAACACATGCACATAAGTGCCCCGCATTGAATCCTCCCCTTGGTGCACATAGAATCTAATGAAAACTACATGCCTGCAGGAGGGCAAAATATAACCCAATAAAAGCAACAAATAGAAGAAATCCAAACCGAAGCCCTGCAGATTTGGATGTAAATCCTTACCTAAGAGCCTTGCTCTGCCTTCCCTTCTACAATGGACTGTACTGTTTTGCTGAAGGTGGCCCAGGGCACATATTCCTCTCAAATCTCTCTCTGTTGTGCACAGGCCATCCTATAAACTGTTCATTTCTGTGGGAGATAAGCTTTAACTTCCATATGGCAGGGTCAACACAAGCTTCCTCCCTTCTTACTTAGATTAACAGGGTACTGCTCAGTTTATTCTGTATGGGCCTTTTCTGTAAGGCTTTTAACAATAGAGAATTTGTCTCTTCTGCACAGACATTAAAGATCTTTCACCATTTTAAATCTGATGGTTAAGAGATTTCCCCCGTGACCTTACAGAAATCCACGGCCATTCAGCTTTACACAGTTCCGTTTGACTCGTGTTTCACCCCAATACCACTGCATTTCAGCACCACCAGGCACAAACCCTATTACCTGTTAAATATTTGAGGACTTTTATGCACCATGACAGTTGTGCATAGATGCACTAATTACTGCTTTCTTCATCCCACTGGAGATCCAACCAACTCAATTCTCCCTTGACCAATTCTTCAACTCATGAATTCCTAGGCTTGGCTTGGTGAAAAGCAGCAGAACATTGTTTGCCCCAAAACTTGCAGGAGTTCCATCCATTATATATTTATAGGAGCAGTTAGTTCACCCCTGTAAAACACACTTGTTAGCACAGTGAACCAGGCTCAGTCCTCTGCTGACCTCAGTACTGTTGACTTCGCTGAGTATGAAATAGGCTGCTCTGCTTGCCAGTCAAAGACCTGAATGATAAATTACAGAAACATTGTATTTAAAGTGAGTAATTATTTTCTTACATGTAGAATTTGTGTCAGAAATGTGTCTTCATTTATTTAATTACTTCATAATCCCATATTCAACACATGGCTAATCTTTCTTGATCCTGTAAAACACAGCCTTCCTGTTTAATCCTGATAGCAATCTCTATCACTCAGCAGCTGCAGCATTTCACCTCCACACTGTTTATCATCCATGACTAGAATTGAAACACCCTTGTCGGCTGGTTTTTATCTTGGGACAGTGCTATAATTGCTTCTAATTCTCATCCAAAAATACAATATTGCAGATCTCCCTGTTGTGGATGATTTAAGTATTTGGTTTTTGGATGTAAATAGCTCCTTTGTTCCAAGTTAGAAGAAATACTGAAGAGGTAAAAACCTTTCTTTTATTTTTTGGGGTTTTTTTCTCTTTTTTTCTTACAACTGTAAAAAGTGCCACAGTGTTGAATTTGGATATTATTTGATAATTCAACTGTATAAATCTTTTGATCAGAAGTTGTATTAACAACCATACCCTGACAGCTTCTCTGTGCTGTGGCCTGGCCAGGTTTGTTCTGGAAGCAGAACCCTGTGGTGCAGAAAGCGTTTCTCACACACAAGAATCAAGGGACAGATCTGGACTAAGATGAAACTCCCCGTGTGCACAGGAATTAATGTCTTTGTTGTCTTAATAGGGCACTTTGGAACTCTCAGGTAACAGACAGAGCCTTCAGCACCAGCCTTGCCAGCAGCAGAAACACAAACCAAGGATGACTGGAAAAGCAAGTCAGGCACTCCTGCTTTCCCTGAAGCTCCCCTCAGCTGGTCTCACAGCAGAGCCCGTAGCCAGGAGCTGTGTACCCAGCAAGGTAAAGTCCATAGCAATAGCACAGAAGCATGTGCAGGATTTTACTTCCCCCATTTATATTTGGCAGCAAGATTCACTTTTTCACCACCTTGATTGCTTCCATAGTTCTTGAGGCAGAGGCTGCAGCATTTGTAGTGGCACCTCAAAGCTTCTGTGGACTTTTATTCATGGCTTTCCTCCTTCTCTTGTGAGCCACAATTCCTCTCATTTAATTTTTTTTTAAAACATTCACTAAGGAAAGAATATTGTTACAGTGACCAATGTTTAAAGTGTATTTCTTTACTGTGCCAGAGTCCTTCATGACAGGATTAGAAAAATTCAGGTCTGGTAATTTAAAGACATTTAAAAATATATCACTACAAAGGTGCATGCAGTGGGATAGACCTTTATTTAACAACCCTTTGTATCTTCCATATACTGTCGTATCCTTTTAATAGACAGGAGTTTTATTTCCTCCTGTGAGTCTCAGAACTGCAGATTCAGCTTTGTTATCTCTGCTGGGCAATTGTGCAGAGAAAAACCTAGTTTAACCTGTGCAATAAGTGATCGGTGGCTTATACAAAGTTCTGGAGACATTTGTTCATTTTACAACAGGCCATAATTCTTCTTTAAAAGTACTGCAAATACAGGTTCTGATTTGACCTCTTTATTTGCCTCTGCTCCTGGCCTCCGCTCCCTGTGACAGCCACGTTTTATTGCAACAGTGCCTGGAATTTTGCAAGAACTTGCTAAATGCTTGCCACCAGAGGTGCTGCGAGTATGTCCCATGGCAGGAGAGTTGTGGGTTTCTAGCAGTCAAAGTGTCCCCAGTTACTTTGGTGACACTGCAGTTGGTGCAATCCCCCATGTTCTCATCCTTCTGAACCACTTAACCCCTTAATGTAATAACTTAAATCACTTAATGTCAGTGATTTCACTGAAAGAGAAAACATCCAACGACCAGGAAAGATTATCATGTTCTGCAATCTATTTGCTTGTGTGTATTAGTTGTAATTACCCAGATTAAAGTGAGCTGAAATACTGGCAAGTCCTGGACAAAGTAAAAGCTGAACACAGTTTATGGTAAAGAGTATTAGAAACAAAATAATTCAAGTAAAAGAATAGTAAAAAATTAATAAATAAAATTATTTATCACATAAAAAAGTGGAAGGTGGTTTTCTAGGAAAATCTTTCTCAAGTTGCAAAGCTGTCTTGCCCACGTCTGTCTAGAAGTGAGAAGAGAAAAATACATTTAAAATTGAAAAGACTCATGTTCACATAAAATGTATAATAAAACACAAGGTTACACTTAAACTGAAAAAATGAGATTGAGGCAGGTATTCACAATGTTTAACTTGTGTCTTCTGAGGCTAATCCTCAATTTCCTCTGTCATAAGGAAAAAGAAACAAGTCTTTCTGAATGATGCCTTAGAGCTGATGTCTGTCCTAGCCGCTGTGGATTGCTTTGTGAAGGATATCAACTCCAGAAAGAGCCTACAAAACCAGAGGCACACTAGGTGTAAGCTAGGCTTGTGATTGTTCTCCTCAGGACCCACAGACTAACACTAAAAAATAACTTAACTGACATGAATCAGTCTTTTTGGGTCACATCAGAACATTCATCAATTTAAAGACTAAGTATTTAATGGGAAGATAATCCCTGCATATTTGACAAATGGTTTCAATTTTTTATCTTTCTAGTGGGTATGGTGATCATGACAAAAGTAATTTTATAGTATTTCACAAAGTATCTTGTAAAATGGCAACCGTATTTTATAGTGGCTTTTATTGCTACTGGAACTTTTACTAGGAATTACATCACAAAAATTGTTTAACATAAATATTGCAGTGAAGAGCTTTCACCATTTAATGCCAGAGTTAACTCTGCCAATGCAGCCTTCATTTTTGGATGGAAAAGGTCATTAGAATTAAATTTGTTCTCAGACTTTTTACTTAGCTGGGATGAAACACTGGTATGAAGTTTTGTAGTTCTCTTCAACCTGGAAAATATCATGCCATGATCTGTCACTGTCAAGCTGTCTTACAGGGTTGCCTTAAGCCTTTTTATAATATATGAACAGAAACAGAGATTTGGAGATTAACATGTGGAATAAAAAATGGGTTTGTTCAATATTTACCACAGTAAGATCTGTTTTGAACATCTGCCAGGCACCACAGCAGAAAACAATAATAAATAACACCACTTACATTAACAGTCAGCTTTCAGAAATTAAATTTGCATGGAAGATGGAGCATCATTAATGGTAGGATTACATACTTTAAATTTGCATTCATGTAAATGTTAAAGAAGACTCAAGTATGCTTGTACTTTCTTTTCTCCTCCTTCGACTTTCTCATATTTCCCCATTTTTGCTGCTATTTTTCTTTGATCTTTAACACAACCTTATACAGCCTTCACATTGTGAGCACTTTATGGTTCTTTACAATAATTTCTTCCATTCTTCCCTTTCTCCTTTTGTTTACTTCACTCTTCCCTTCCCCCTTTTCCCTTGTTCATACATACTAAAATCCTGACAAAAGCAGCAGCTTTCCTGCAGCTCATGGAGCCAGTGCTGCCTGATGGACAAGGAGTCCCAGAACATCTTGCAGCTCGAGGCCAGGCTTGGCATCAGCCCAGCTGCATATGGTTATCATCAGGTTTGAATCTGCTGAGTAATGTGGAAACAACTGGAACTCAGGATTTATTTACCAAATATTCTGGCTCTCTCTTAACCTTCTTTTCATTAAAGAAAATAAAATAGGAGTATTGATGTCTATAGATGAGGACAATAAAGATGAGCCACAGCTGAGCCATAATGGTTTGCACAGTCATAAACCCTCCTCAGTTTTTGTGGCTTCAGTGCTTTCCTATTGGGGATAATGTGAAGATGTGCTGAAATGAAATACTCTCGGATAATGCAGGGAAACAATTTTCTTTCTGCCTGTCACCACATTTTAGGTGTGAAGCTTAAACTCTCCAGGGAAGTTGACAATTCTCTTTGCCAATAACTTGGACCCTTATGGAAAGCCAAATGCTGTTTTACAGAACCACCAAATCCCTTGAAGCCCAAGTGCTTGAGATGAAGAGTTTGGGAAGGGAGAGAAGAGAGGCATTGGGTGTGGCATTAGCTGGAAGACGTAAAGAGATGCAGGTAGGATTGACCTCAGCGTCTGCTGGGAGCCAGGGGAGCTCTAAGGAATTTGAGAATTGTGGGCCTGATGTCCCAGGTGTGGCGTGAGGGTTCTGGAAATCTGATTCTCAGAGGCAGCTTCAGGCCTTGGGGTAGGAAAAGGAAAAGGAGAAAAGGGAAAAAGAGACTAGTCAGTTCTCTTACTCTGGAGACTATTATGTCTGCAGAAACCAAACAACAATCTTCCAATAGGAAAATAATTTTTTTATCTCAGGCAGAGTAAACACTTAAGTATTTTGCCAGCTCAAACTAAATATGGAAAATTTATTACCATTGCCAGAGGACCTGAAAAATAATCTTTTGAGATTGTTTTTGCTCATCTACAAGTGTAGGGCTGTTGGTTACATATACACACTCCAGAATATTGGACAGAAGTGCAACAGAATGAAGTGTACCGCTTGATTATATATGTTTTTCTGAATCCAGTTCATAAAACCAGCCTGTCTAACCTGAGATGAAGTAAAAACTGCAAATTCCAAATATACAGCTGAGATCCCCCTGAAGAAAAAAAATTAATACTATTAGTACAAGTCAGCTCTGCATGTTCCTGGCCCATATACTTTTAAAAATGAGAATATTAAATTGTTAAAGAGGCAAAGATAGTGACTCCCCAAGGCTTCATAGAAAAATTTATGAAGATATACACAAAGGTGACTTTAGACATTAAAAACTCTGAGAAAAGGTCTGAAGTCTTGCCTCAAATGAAGCATGTGCTATTAAATATTGTCACCTAGGCCAGCAAGAGAGACCACACTGAGTGAAAGAGTACATTAGGAGACAATCACTGGCACACTGATGCAACACAGAAACGATTGCCTGTCCTCTGCTGTCCTCTCCGAGAGGAGAATTTAACAACAATGTCTAGAAACAAATATATAACAGTTATATTATTCTGTCCCCCTCAGCAGCATTCTTGCAAGAAACTACAATCAAATAGGTAATCCTGTGTCTCAGTTTATTTTTCTACATATGTAAATACTGACAAGCTCAATAAGTTGCTTGGTGTATGTGGCTTCAGATTAAGCCATTAATTTGAAATGTGGCTTCAGATTCCTGCCCAGTATTCCTCATCATTCATAGTCCAAAGGGTTGCTGGGAGAAAGTGTCAAAAGAACAAAGAGCCTGCCCAGACAGACTGGACTTGTTTCCAGACTTCATATTAAAATTAAAAAAAAAAAAATTAGTTTAATCGCTTGCTGATGTTTTATTCACCAGAAGACAGAAAACCTGTTGAATGTTCAAAATCTAAAGCTGCACTCATTAGGGACACAGAGCTACACAAGAAGGTGGAAAACCAGCCCCATGGTTTGGGTCCCAGATGCATCCCACAGCTCTCACTGGAGGCCTCCCTGCCTCTGAAACCCAGACAGAAGGACAGAAGAGCGTCCACACCTGACTTTTGCTGGCTTACTGTGACAGCTTCCCTCTTCCTTCTTAGGGGTAAATGCAAACTCTTGTGCTCCCTGCAAAGTACAAGGATTCTACAAATCCTGATTTGTGCCTAATAAATGCACAGTTACAGGAAAGCATATGGGATACAATTCAGCAAAAGCAAAATGTTATTTAAGACCTTATGGAAAAGCATTGAGTAATGAATTGTTCTGAACTGCACAGAAAAAATATAACTCCCTCCCTCTTTAATCACAGCATAAAGTTTTACACTGATGAAGACAAATTTAAAAAAAAAGCCTAACTTCCAGACAAGAACATGGAGTGTTTTGGTTAATTTTACCAAAAAAGGCTCTTGGGCAAATGATACATAACTTATATTCTGTACTCATTTAAACAATTCATACACTTCCTAAATGCAAAGTACAGATTCTTGGAAGAGCCTTTTATTAAAGCTCCTCACATCAGTCCCAGGTGTTACAGCGTGGATACTGGAGACTTTGATGAAGACTGATAGAGCATAAGCAAAAATAATAAGAGATGTCAGTAAATTAACCCTTTGTCTGGATCCTGTTGAGGATTATATTTCAGATTTAGTTCCTATTGAATGACGAGTGAGATAATGAATGTGAATCAATTCATATTCTCTAGGGCTCAACTTTTAGAGTTTTAAGACAGCTAATAATTCCATGGAAGTGGAGTCATACATATTTGTCCCAACCCCTACACCTTCAGTAATCACTTCTTGCACTCTCTCTGGCACTGGTGTAGCATGGGCTTGGAAGGATAGAGACAGGAAGGACTCTGGCTTAATAAATGCAGGATGGATATAAATAAGCACTGTCTAGCACTAATAGGCTGTGCAGAGAACTCCCAAAGGATATATTGCTTGAGACTCTTAAGAAGAGGATGATTAAGGCATTGGTGAATATACTCTGGGGAACTATCCTGCAGTGGCGGAGAAATAGGCTAGTAGACAAAACAGGTAGTTTCTAGCAACTTCAAGGCATGGAATTCTATCCCCAGCAGCCATTCAGACAGCTCTAGAGAGGCAAGGTTATTTCCTATGTACATAAAATTCATGTATGGGAATCACAAACTCCTCTATTCAGCATATATAAATGCACAGAGTTGTGTAATCTTAATACAGAATATAAATAAACAGTGACAGAGATGCTTAAGATATATACCCAAAAACTGACAAGGTATTGCCCTGGATGTGTCGGAATGCAAAATGGGATATGGCTGCTCTGTATTACACTACGTTCCATTTATAAGTTTTTCCATATTCTTCAAGGGTTGAACAATTTTTTGCAATTTATTTACTCTTAGCATTAAAGAGTACCAACGGTGAATTTGCATCCAGTCCTTAATCCAAATGGACTTTCCCATCAATTAAAATCTGTATTTAAAATGCAGTTTTAATATTCTGACATTCAAAAAGCAACCAAAGGTTTTCTCTGATTTTAAGTAGAAAGAGGAAATAATGTATTATTCAAGCTCCAGAGCTTGCTTAATGCAAGATCAATTTTGTTAAGTGTTGCTTAGCAATGGATTATGAGTGCAGATCCTGAATATTAATGGAGGACGGGTATGGAAGCAATTTCTGTGAAAGTACACTTTAAAAGGAAAGGATTTTCCTGGTGAACCACAAACAAAGAAATAAATACCTCCAGAGTTCCATATACAAAAGGAGGTCACATCTTCTTCACTTCTTGCATCATTTATTGGCCACTAATAGTAGAAAGTTTTGGATGATCTTTGTTGTTTTCCAGATACGTACCCAAAATGCTGAGAGTCTGCTCCCAAACTTTGAGGCAGAGCCAAACTTTACAGTGGCACAGGATTAAGTCAAAGCAACAGGATCAAAGTCTGGGTCATAGTTTTCATAGTGTTTTATATCTGCAATCCAATACATTGAGCTGTTTAATTATATATATATCTGTAAGACTCTAATGGACAGTGGTGATGTAGCTCTCCCTTATAATCAGAGATCTTTGGCATTTAGCTACTTCTAGTTTTGGTATGAAAGAAAGTGCCCATCACCTCACACAATAAAATCCTATTTTATCTTGTATTTTATTTTTATATGATCTGTAGAAGAGAGGACATGTGGACCATGCTTTACGAGGAGAATGATGGGCCACAAAGCCATGTAAGAGTTGCAGCTGAGATGGAAGTTCCAAGTTGGCTTTGCTTTTATTGAGATTCCTTGCACAAACTGTGCCTGCCCCACCCCTCTGCAAACAGCCTGCTCTGACAACACTTTCTGACAATGTGCTTTGCTCTAAATATAGACCCCTCCATGTTCAAAGTTGCAGTAGAGTTGGTCATGAGGATTGCAACATCTAAGCACAGCTTTGGCAAACCCTAAAGATGGCAGAATGTCTTTTTAACCTTTTACATGGCACACATTCTCCATTGTTTTTATAGCATTCATTACTTGAATTTTGTAATATTTTTTATTAAATTGAAACAATGTATAGATTTTTGTCTTATGCCATCATTAAATAGTCCTACATGTATATTCTACTATGTTATTTCATAGGCTTCATCATACAGGGTGAAATCTGAAGCACACTAAAATCATTGTTCTAGAAGATTTCCTAGCATCTGTCTACATGAACCTTTTGAGACCTTCATGTTAATTTACTAAGTCTATCTTTGCTAAAGATGGGAATTTATAACAAAGTACTTATTTGACTCTCATTGATTAGTGTGTAATTTGTGTGAACAGGTCCTGCCTCATAAAAGAATAACTTTTTGAGTGTATTTGTTCCTAATTCTCCACTTTCCATGCAACTTGGGAAATCCTACTTGTGTGTTTTTCTCCCCTCAGACTCAGCTTTATTTATGAGATCTAATTTTCTTTAAATGTAGATTTAAATGAAGTGCGGATTTGGTTTTATGCATTTCTTCGGGGAACTGAGGAGAACAATATATGTGTATGCAGATGTGTGACTGTTGATCCTCAGACCACTTTCAACTCCTAATTAGATTGTAAACTTTTCAGGACAAGGGCAGCCTCATAGTCTGCATCCAGCAGCTGACTGCTATCTTCAGCCTTAACATTAAAAATAATTACTAGTGTTCATATTATAACATCAGCCAGGGGTTTCAGAATTCATACATAAAATATGAGACAGTCCTTGCCAGAGCCCTAATACCACAAGTTATTTCAGCAAAGCACTTAAACATAGATGTGACCTTGTGGGTAAACTTAGAGGCAACTTCAGGGATTTTCTCTTGCTTCTTTTTTTTCTTTCCCTGTTTGTTTTTTTTCTTCTTCCCCTCCCACTGTGGCAGGGTATTTAAGAGAAGCAGAGCAGTAGAAGAAACTCAGGAGACACAACCATCTTCCATCTTCATAGCAAATTTGTTCCTTAGCAGGAGGGAGAATTACTTGCCTTTTTATTTTGAAAATGTTATGCTAAGGTTGAATATCAAAGAAGCATGATGCCGTATCTCAGCCCGACCATTAGTGACTTCCTTCTTCCAGATTCTGCTGCACAGCTAAAATTTTAGGTAATTCAGGCTCAGAAATTCAGTAAAGACCTTCAGAGATATCTTGAGAGAAACCTTACTGCTTGAATTGGATAGCCTGACTGCTTAGGGCTCAGATAAGCAGCAGAAATGCTGATGGCTTGTTTTTTCATGCCCTTTTCTTGATTGGTAAGCCCTAGATAGCATTTATTTACCCTTCCACTCACATGAGATAACATATGGGGCTTTTTTATTTGCTTAGTTTTGCTTTCAGAAAGCTGCATTCATTCCCTGTTACTTTGGACATTTGTCTTGCATTGCAGTTCTTGGTTAGGTGACATTTTCCTTGTGTCTCATCCCAGGGGAAGGAAGTGGGACTTGGTGTCAGTCTGTAAAGTGAGGGTAACAGTTTTGCTGAGGAACTCCAGTGGGTCTGTTCAGGTTCCTCTACTGACTGAGTTAGGTGTGCTCAGCTGTGTCCAAGGCTTGCCAAGGCAGTCAGTGAATAATTTTTTATGGAAGGTTCTGCCTCAGTCTCATGGTCTGTAGAACCACAGTTTTCTGCAACAGGAGCCCAGGTTCATGGTTTTGAGTTCTCACTACCACATATAAAGAACAGGAGTTTTCACCTCAAAGTATCCTGTGACTTTCTTTACCACAGCACCACTGCATTAATTCCCAGCACACATCTGTACGTTCTTGCAGTGCTCAGCAGGCACCTTCCACACCCATCCAGCTGTGCATCACTCCCACACACACTGACTTGTTGAATGGCAAAGCTGCTCTGTGAAATCAACATCTGCCTAAACACAGTTCCTGTCTTCAAACTTCAGCTCTGCTGCACAGTTTAGCATTCACCATCTCCTGTCTTCAGCCCCAGCAGTAATTGCTGGGATGCAGCTACGTATGATAAATTTAATAAACCTGGGTCAAAGCAAGTGCTGAATATCATTATGGACAGGACTGTGCATTTACAAAAATTGCCAGTCAGGTCTAATTCCAGAATTCATATTTACAGTGTGTAATCTTACTCATGAAAACAGCCTCCCTGAAGTCATTATTTATACTCTTTTTAGTCAACATTGCTTGGCAAATATGAATATGAAAAGCAGTTTTAAAATGATGTGATTGTTCTCCTAGATAAAATTTTCCTTAAAATGTATCTGAGTAGCTGAGTTAGGGTGGACAAAAAAAATCAATCTCTGAAACCAGGAAATGCTGCTATGACCTTTAATTACACATTTCAAATTAGGACTGTGTCACATTGAATTTGCACATAATCAGACTGGATTGCAGAATTTAACTTATTATTCAGTCTATAGTCTATAACAATTAGGCTCAGAATTTGATCTCAGTATATGGGGTACACATATTTCATGGCAGGCATTGACCAGAGAGAATAGAACACAGCTTTCACTTCATCATAGAGAGGTGCCAATCTAAGTACTCCCTCATCTTACTCTCTCTTGTCATCACTTTTCAGTCACCTCTGTATCCCAGAGTGTACAAACTGCTTTAAGAACTGGCTTAAGAAACTAACAGTCCAACTCTTCTTTGCTTTCATGGGAGGGAAACCAAGTTCTCTTTTCTTTTAGTCATTCTGTCTATGAACTGTGTTTGAAGAACAGAGTTTCATTTTAATTTGTTTCTTTTGTTTTGTTTATTTTAATCAGGACTGTAAGTTGTTTGTAATTGCCATCTCTAACTGTAAAAACAATTTTAGCTGGTGAATTTTGCTATCATTTATGTTGCTGTATCAAATGTTCTTCTTCTAGCATAAAAGCATCAAACTTAACTGGATTTTTGGTACTTTTTTTCCTTTTTGTCTTTTCAGATGGAGAGCCACACCATTTTTTTTTTTTTTTAATTCATTCTTTTTAACTTTTCTGTGCTTTTATGCTTTTGAATGTTAGTTCCTATGTGTAAACATCAGATTTAGAAACCAAACCAGGTGTATTTTGCACAGCAACTAAGAAAGATTTTGACTCTTTTCTGGAGAACACAATTCCTGTCTCAGGCTGGCTGATGAGAAAGAGTGTCTAATTAACACATAAATCTCATAAAATATACTGGCATGCTTGTCTCCTGTCAGAGCAGGGATTTAGAACCAGCCTTTTATTCAATCATGTCCAAATCCACAGTGTTTCTTTACCATTAAGGAAGAAATATTAAGCATTACTTCATCAAGTCCTCATCTCTTCCATCACGGCTTGAAAAGAAGGGACCAAGCTAAATCCCAGAGACACTGAAAAAAGCAGAAAGGCTTTTACTTTATCTGGGAGGCTCAGATCCACCACTGTGTGAATACAGATTTGACAGCTTATGACTCTATCTTGAACCAGGGAAGGTTAATTCTGGAAGAAGCTCTCCTGTGTCACAAGAACACCTCTTCTGTTAAAGGATGAGATTTAGAAAACTCTTGTTAGCCCTGTGCAATGTCGCTGTTGGAGAAAATGTTACAAGAAACACAGCTGGATGCTTCCAGGGAGAAAACAATGTGCCTCCTTCCTTGAAATGCACAAGGCATCTATTGTACTATAATTCCAGGCTGGATCATCTGCCAGTATAAGAAGACACTGTACATAATTAAAATCAATTGTGATGTGTTGATTTATGCCTGCTGGAGGTCTAGTTATCTACTTCAAGCATCCAAACCCAAGAAGAAGCTTGGAGGCAATTTAGATAAGAAACACCAACTTCACTAAGAGCCAAAGTAACTGATTTCTGAGCAAAGGTATGCAGAAGAAAAGAATGAATCACAACTTATTAAGGTGCAAGATGATAGGAAAACCTTATTGCTTATAGGAATGTGTTTTGTTAAAAAGGAAAAGTAAAAAAAAAAGGAAGAGTATCCAAAAGAAAGAACAGGATGTAACTTAGAGATAGACAAAATTCAGAAGGGTTAAATTAAAATTAATAAGAGCCAATATCTTCAGTGGCTTTGGTAATTGAACATGGCAGTTTTGTTATGGATAATGATAAAGATATGCAGCTATGATGCCATGAAAGTCGAGGCAGATAAGTCTCTAAAAACATTCAATGTACGCTCAACTTCAATGGGATTTTTTTCACCTTTTATCATCTGAAAGTTTTGTGTGATACAGGATTTTATTTATAGTTTTATTCTATCCAGTAAGAGAAGATGATAATCTGTTGAAAGAGCATTTATCTGTTTTTTCTTGGATTCTTTTGCAGGCCAGCCCTCTGGGTGAGCTCCAGGGAGGACACACAGACAAGTACCACCTAATGCCCATTAATCTCCCTTTGTGAAGCTGCTTCATCATCACTGTTAGACAAAGAAAAATACTTAGAAGGTGAGCAGGGCACATGGTATTGAACAAAAGGAAAGTGTAAACCCACTTCAGGATCCTTCCAGCAGACATCCATAATGCTGAACTCTATTTGTTAGAAAGCTTGACCAGAAAAACAATAGTCTGATTTTTGCTGTAGGGTGCAAGTGCTGAGGAAAGGGAAGGAAAAGTAGAAGTGTGTCTGTGTGCCTCCCACAGCTCCCTACCATTCAGAGCCAGAAAACAGAGAGAGAAGTGTGAAATCTCACCTCAGTTCTGTTGTTCCCCACTGTTACTTCTCGTCAGAATCAAATCTGGGTTAGATTGATAAAGAATAGGATAGAAAGTCCCAGGAGCCACTGTAATTAAACAATTGAAATGGCAACATCCAAACAGCAGTAGCAACTGAATTTTCAGGATTTCATGATGGCAAGCATGGAGTTAAACGTAGAAGCCCAATTATAAAGAGAGATGGACAAAAGCCAGAAAGCAAAAATTTTAAAACCATAAATTGAGATTGTGCTAGAAGTGGTGAGATAAAAGCAAGAGGAGCACCTGGCTCTATAAATGCAGTAGTTACTTGAAAGAGAATGCCTGAGAGTGTTTTATTAAAATTGGGCTTTTATTATAAAAGCAGGGGCTTATTTAATAAGTATTCCTCCTAAAGACTTAAAGTGTCCTCT
This sequence comes from Ploceus nigricollis, assembly GCA_013399945.1. Taxonomy (NCBI): domain Eukaryota; kingdom Metazoa; phylum Chordata; class Aves; order Passeriformes; family Ploceidae; genus Ploceus; species Ploceus nigricollis. The sequence continues at coordinate 433,503 of VXBC01009447.1, forward strand.
GTCCATGCAGTCTGCATTCCAAGGTTATCAGAAGAACTGTTGCTATGGGCTGAACTCAATTTAGCACATGCTTTTTTGTGTGGTGAGTGGATGTGAAAAGGATTCAGCAACACAAATCTGTCTGTGTTCTGAATGAGAAATGAACTTCTGTTAAAGATCTTGCAAACCTCAACTACAGCTGCACAATACTGATACCGCCAGGCAAGAGAGGATGACCTATTTGTGTCTGTCTGAACTTTGTATTCATCTTCTGATCACAAGCAATGAAACCTGAGGCAATACACCAAACAGGAGAATGTAAGGAAGTGAGAATTGTGTATTTAATTGTCCTTATATGCTGTTTAACTTCAGATTTTAATCTAAGATCTTCCTCTTATAAAATATTTTAACATCTAAAAATGTATGCTCGGGAGATTTTTAATCATTACTATGAACAAAGAAAGTTGGAACACTGCAGGCAGAAGGTTAGAAAGGCCATGCATTGTAATGTAAATTTCATTGTTAGGATCCACAGAAATATATTTCATTTTTCCAAAGAGGGGGGAAAAAAAAAAAAAAAACCCTGAACCCATCATTATCTGGATCCATGGCACAACAGAATGGAATAAGACATTTTGCAAGAAGACGTATCATCTCCCCTCCCCAAGTATTTGTGCCCTACAGCATTTGTACACAATTCTTTGTCAGGAGATCAACCTGTTAAATCTGTTCTATTGGCTTATGTGCAGATTATTCAAGAACTAGAGACTGAAGAGAATGTTTATTGAAATCCTACAGTATGGTCACCACAATCTAACAGTATCTAATGATACCCTTACTGGAGTTCAAACCTCTACCCCACAGACAAGTTCTGAGACCCATCATCCCTGGCATCATTTCAACCAAGACAGGTGAGACAAAGCAGGACATATTCTCTGGGCCCAATGCATGAGACACCCCATAAGAACCACTCCAGAGTGGTTTAAAATGGTTTAAAATACGCTCCTCTATTTATACAGTCTGTCATTAGCAAAGCAAAGAGCAGCTTTGATATTTGCTTAAAAAAAAAAAAAAAAAAAAAAAAAAAAATTA
>VXBC01009447.1:434603-500085 GCA_013399945.1 Ploceus nigricollis
AAAAAGTAAAAATTGAGTTGCTTAAATTGCTTAAATATGTTTGCCACTCAGATTTCTTATTCATACTTCCAGGTATTTTCAACAGTGTTCAGTCCTCTGCTCGCATACAGCAACTCTTAGAACACAGATTGTGTCTTTCATTTGCCAGAAAGTGTAAAGGGAGAGATGGTCACAGTTCACCTAACTAGGCAGCAAAAGATAGTCTGAAGCTGTTAGCTCATCTCACAACTCTGGTTATTATTGACTTAGATCAGTGGGGTCTGGAGATGATTACCATTACAGTCTCTTGTTCACCTCAGGCACACATTCTCATCAACTCTTGTTATGGTCAAATAAGTGGCTTGAGAGGGTTCCCCCCAAAATTCATTGCTTTTAAATCAGTGTCTGTATAATCAGAGCTCCTGCATGAGCACTCACAGGATTGCTGCATTAGCCAGGCTGTTACAGAATTGGTATTTTGCTTCCTGGTTGTGTGTCAGAATTCCAGAGGTCTCCCAGTGGGCAAGGCATGACCCTGTGGGAAACCATGAGTACAGCTGAGCTGTTCAGTTGGCACGTCCAGCCCCAGTGCCACTCCTGAGCCTGGCTCTCACTTGAGGGCTACTGGGTAATATTCCCCAGCCTTTAGCTTGACTAAACACTCCTGTCCAATTCCACAAAACAGTTGGAATGAGCCCTGAAGAGCACAACATAACACAATACCTGGAGTCAACAAGGCTCAACATCTCAGTGTATGAGCTAAGCCCTGTATGTGCTGCATAAATGATGGCAAGAGCTGGCTCTTCTCCTCTCTAGGCAGAGCAGAGCAGAGATCCTTTCCCCTGTGGGCTCTCTAGCTCACTCTTTTAATAGCTTTGTTTTGTGCCAAGTCCTGTAAAACACAGCCCAGACTCACTGCAGTGTGTGAGGCAAACTGTGTACAAAAGTCACACAGAAGCTCGTAGGTATTTTTGTTAGCTATGTAGAGAATGCCATGTTATTACAAGGTAGGCACACTCATGATCATTAAAACAGTTCCTTGCAATGGCCATAATTATGTTGTGATATTCTGTTACACTTCTGAGCACACACCCATCTCAGAGTTAACATGCCTGAAGATATTTTCTGTAAGGCAGGTACACCTCAATGTTTAGATCAATAAAAAGACTCTTAAATTTGGTACTTGTGTCTTTTTGTGCATGAAATTGTACTGAGTTTCTCTCTCAATATATGTATAACCAAGAGAGCTAACGCAGTTGCTGGAATTTTAAGTACTGCATTCGCTGAAGTTAACTTATGGAAGTTGAAACTATGTAGCACCAGGGGAAAAAAATTCAAATTCTGAGAATCTCAAATCATAAGATCTCTGTATTAGGATTCTGCTAGAAAAATGCAGTTGTGAGAACAGAATGAAGCTCCTTCCTGAGAAAACAAGTGACACAAAAGAGTAGGAATATTTAGTAAGATAATTCTGTCTTCAGCCCAGGAGTAGCCTGTTACTGGAGTCACAATGTTTCACTGCAAATATTACGGAACAGCCTCGATGCCAACACACAACTGCCCACATTAACTAGAAATGCAAGGGCATGAGATAATGATGTGAAGGTGGGGAAGTCAAATCCCCAAGAACAGGCAGGAGACTGGACTCAATTACAAGAAAAGTGCAGCAGCACAGTGAGAGGAGTAGGGAAGGCTGGCTTTGACCCTCCCAACTAGAGGGAGAACATAGAGGATATAAATCTTGCAAGTGCCATGCAGGGAAATAATTGATTCAAAGCAGTGTTTGTTTTTATGTAACACAGTGCACACATAAACAAGATGGTTTAAAGGAAAAGCTGGTGTGATGAGTAGGAATGAACATCGGGAAGGAAATTGACAGTTTGTAGCCCTCTGATTTGGCTTTCCTGGCTTGCCTGACTCACCTTTTCCAAGTACAATAACTCAGAGCTAGCTGAACATGCCAGCAGTAGACTGTGGACTTCCCAACCATGACTGGTGCCACACTGTAGAATTGTTCTTTTTGTCTCTTTGAGCTCAAGGTCAATCCAGGAAGCTTAGATCACCCACCACTTAAGCAGTCCTTTCTCACTCAAGGTTACTGTGAGCCACCCACAAGTCTGAGTGAGGGGTAGTGCCAGGAGGGAGCTTGCAGCTCCCCAGGCATCCAGCCTCCAAATTCCCCAAAGGCTCTGGCCCACTCTGACTCTAAAAGCCACATATTGAAACAGTATGATATGAAATGGTACAATATGATATTGTAACCAAAGGGTGAAAGGGGATAAAGGTGAGGATAAGTGAGGACAAAAGCCTGAAGGAAGATGTAGAGGGGAGGTTTATCCTTTCATCTCTCAGCTTTGTTTCACCCTGTATGTAGCCTGGAAATAATCATGTCAATGACAGGCAAAGCTGCTGGGAGGATGCACATTCTGTTCCATGGCAGCTTTCAAGATTTGACAGTTTTATTTCACAGTGAGCAGGAAAGGGTCCAAAGCCCTGTGAGCTCTATCATGAAAAAAGCAGTGTCAAAGCATTCAGTTGCTGATCAAAACTTGAACATTTCAGCTCTGGACCATGTGAAAATGCAGCCTTCCTGTAGGGCTTGCCTTTCTTGTAGGAGCCTGAGAATTAAATTCCTGGCCTCTTTATTCACAGTAAAGCTTTTTTTTTTTTTCCTATAGTGTACAATAATCTGTCAGAAGAGGAACCCAAATCTTTTTCTTGGCATCCCATGGTGACCTAACAAGTCCTTCTTTGAGCTGTTTTCCCTTCCCCATAGCACAGGTTTCCCTCCATTGTGTACTATTCAGGGTTTCTGTCATGTTTAGATGATGTTATTTGTAAAAGAGTCTCTAAACAGAGCCTGGATTGAAACAGGGACAGGTTTCTCAGCACCTGTGTGCATTTACTTATCCATTCTCTCTGTGCCTCTGGCAGTTGGTGCAGCAGGCAGAATATTCTGTCTATGGGGTAGCAACAGTGTTTTGAAATAGGAATCACACCCACAGGCTCACAGTGGGAATTGACCTCTTAGCTGCTGGAAACCTTGAAGTCTTTTTGTGTCCACTTTGGAGCAAAGGAGGGAATTACAAAGTCTCAGCAGTGCAAGGAACACGACTGATACCTCAGAAATGTGCACATCTTGATTAGGAAAACAAAAACTTAAATAATGCACCCAAAGTTAACAGTTAATTTGCTACTCGGCAAATTATAAATATTCTTGGAGAGTCGTCAGCATCTTTCAAAAGCACAAGAAGTTTTGCTTTGTTAGGCTTGCTGCTGCGCACATATTGCAAAGCATCAAAAAGAAAGTGGCCTGGCATGGTTTCTTAGAGCTGAATTATTTACATGAAAGGCTTGTGAAATTAGATCCTTTCTCCATAATCAAAAGACTTTTTACAATGATATGAAACAAAATGCTTTCATGGAGAGTATAAGTCATTCCTGTGTTTTATCTTTATACTCCATTCCTTTAATCTCATGGCGTGATGTGGACCTCAGTTGAATCCAGAAACCTTTTAGCTCTGCAGAAACACTGCCTGGAAAAAGTGTATATCTGTGATGATGTGCACATAAGAAAAAGAGAGAGATATACTCATTTAGAACTCTTCACTCCTTTGACAATTTTCTTTGTTTCACTACTATTTTGTCTCCATTTCTAGACATTACTAGTGGTGTAACACAGTACAGAAATATAACTTGAACCTTTGTTAGTTGAAATAAAAACTTTAGTTTATTATCCCTTGGTATTAATCCTTTGATATATATAATTCCAAAATTATAGCACTTAGTAGATGTACAGCTGAAGGTTGATGGTTGTCATTTATAAGAGCACCCTTTTGATCATCATTTGATCTCAGCAGCAAACAGTAAAGAATATCAGCCTAGAGCATTTGCATTTCTATGAATTAACATGATCAGGAATCAGAGAAAGATTCCCATAAGTAAACTTTCAGTCCTTCATTTATTCTTATTTGTACCAGATTTGTAGGACTTTGGATCAACTTGGTTTGCATTTTTTAATATTTTCCTCCTCCTCACACACCTTTGCAAGCTTCTGTCTTATTTTTCAGTAGTCCTGGTGCTGCTTAGCTCCCAGGCAATCTGAATGGGAGCAAATTCAACCCATAAACTAGAAAAAGGAATTTTACCATCAAAACACTGGACTTTCTAAAGTGAAATCTCTTCAGAAGAAGAGTGCACTGGATGCCCAGAACATCCATTTTTCCAGGCACAGGCTGCAGTGGCTTTAAACAGAGACTGCACATGGATGTAGTGATGTGGTCTTCAAAAAGCAATGTGTGATGCAGTCTGTGCTTTGGAGAATCTTCCACTGCTGTGCAATGTCTGAAAGTTTATTGTATGGCTATTCAGAACTAGAGCAAGATTATTATCTTTTTAACGTAGTTTAATAATATATTGAAGTTTTTCTGAATCTTGGAAGCTGTCAGAAAAACTCTTCATGCTTGGTCAAGCAAAACATTTTAGGTAGAATAGCTAACATGTAGAGTATGATTATTCAGAAGTTTTGCTTTTATTTTAGTATTTAGTCACAAGACTTGACAATTTACTACCAAAGATTTACTTGAGAATTAAACAGATACATTTGTGGTGACAAACAGTTTATGAAAGCTTTTGCTAAACTAGGACATTGCTGTGCTGGTTTGTTGTGGTTTGGGAATTTTTAAATAATTTTTGGAACTTTCTAAAGAGCACGGAAGTCTGCTTTGTTCATCTTCTGCAGATTCATCAGAGTTGCACATATAGTTTGCACATTTGTCATTTATGACAACTTCAAACATTTTTTTAACATCTATTGAATCATATAGTGAGTTATGGCTCTGGTGACTTACCCAGAAGTCATGCCTCTGAATATATATAAGATCAGGATGGAATGTCTTCTGTCTTATACGTTTCCAAGGGCAATTGCTCATTAGCTGTTTTCAGATCTGGTCTGCAGGTATTTGCATTTTAAGGAAGTGAGCAGTCTTTTCAATGGGCCACCATCAGTCTTCATGGCAGCTGCAGCAAGCAACATTTCCCTGCATTGTTTTGTGGTGATAACTAAGGTGTTCACTTGGGACTGCATTTATTTAAAATTGTATTATTTCTGAAAGAATGATGACAACTGACTTGGGTGCAGCCTGCCCAACTTTATGATGCCCAGAATGTTAAAAATCTCATTCACATTGCTGTAATGGAGAATGCTTGGTAGAACAGAAAGAGGGTGTTATATCCTCTGTAAGCAAAGGTGAAGGCACTAAAAAAAAATTTCCCTGGTTCATAAGACAGTGATGGGTGTTTAGCCAAAGACAATTATAAACCTTCCCTCAAGAATGGCTCTTCAAATGCTGGGATAATTCTGCCCACTCTCTCTACCATGGATGAAATATCCCCTTTCTGAGTAGCTGAACCATGGACTGATTACTAACAAAGGAAAGTAATTTTCCCATCCTAGCACTTTCACAGGTATAAGAAGTAGTTTCTTAACGTTTCTGTTCGTTTTCCACTTAATTTTCTTCTGTCAGAAACAGAAGCTCAACACAGTTTGAAATTTCAACATTTAATTCAACCTGTTTTGAAAAGCTGTTATCACCTGTTAAATAGGTTTTACTACAGAAGGTCTCTTAAACAGGCAAAGAGGGACTATTAATGCTGAACATAAAGATTGCTTTTCATTCCCCCAGTAGTAAGATTCCCTTCAACCTCCAGTTTTTGACTCCCTGACACAGCATTTCATATGTTGGTTTATCTTCTAGGAATTGAAGATACTTAATGGTTACTAAGCTTCCCTTCAAGGAGAATAAAAAAAATTAATTGAGGCTGAGCTAAAATATAAAGACATTTGTATTTAAAGAGTCCAATTTAGTCTTAAGGCTCCAATAGCGACTAATTACTCCTCAGTTAGAGGCAATTGTTAACAGTGAGTTTTGTCTTACAAAAAAAGTGAGTTTTCTCCATACAAATGAAAATTTTCATTACTTATATATGGATAATCAGCTCCTATTGTGCTACAAAATAACACAATTTTGTTGAAATTTTGCTTGCTATTCTCAGAATAATCCATGGTTACTGCAGTAGGAGGAGTATGTGCAGAGCGGCAGTTGGGTCACTGGGTGGTGAGGGTCTTAAAACCAGGCTCAGTGTCAGTGGGCTTTATTTAGGTCAGTACCTAAGGCTAAAGATTTACCAGTGAGTATTTCATGTGCCATTAATTTTGTGTTGGGTGCAATGAAAGGTCAGGCCCCAAAGCAGCAAATAATTAAGCAACTGAAACACAAATATCTGCTTCAACACATCAGCTCTAGTACCAGTGGGGGAATTACAGTTAACTTAAGTGTGAAGAGAACAGGATCCCACCTTCTTCTTCAGTAACCCACCTTGCTGAGAGAGAGCAGTAAACAGAGGACTTATTCTCACTATATTTCAGTCTCTTTTGACATTTTATAAAATTACTTTTTTCCTTGGCACAGTGTCATGCCATGTCTCATCTGAACCCCAGCCTGTGTTTTTGTATGTCTGACCTGGGAGGGGCTGATGGTGGCCTTTGTGGACTCACAGCAGGTATCTTGTGGCAGACAGGCAGCTAGAACCTGGCAGCTGCAGCTCACCTGTTACCTACTTGAGGGGGCATCATTTGCACTGATTTGAATTAAGTTGTTACACTACTTACTGAGATGGTGGAAAGATAGCTACATAAGCAGAAGGCTATAGATCTAATTTTCTATAAATTTGTTTTTGTACCCTTCGTAAATCCAAACTCTGAAAACAGTAATTGTGAATGCTACAACATGGACAGAACATCTAAAGCACCTTAACAGCCACTGCGATGTCTTTGGCTGAGTCAAGCACATTCTTGACAGAAACATCAACTCTACCTTCTCTTCCCTATTAAAATAAAAATAAAATAGTTTTAGCAGTGGAGGCACATCCAGAGATTAAACTCAAACTCTTGTGTTTACTTGAGATGTCTCAGTGAATTAATCATCTCACTTTGTTAATTAACCTTGCTAGTACCATTAAATAACAATGTGGTTTCTGTTCATCCATGGAACCAAGGCTGCTTGGTACTTATTTGACTACAAAGACTCCTGCAATGACTCCCCAGAGCTGTTTTATGAGAGGGACTGTGAAAGAGCTTAATCTTAGCAAGGTGATTTATATTGGTCTGTTTACCATTGCTAATTTCAAGGTCAATAAAGCAAAGCAAAGAAACTTGAGTCTGGACTCAGAAAACAGATTGGGAAAACAAAGAGCTAAACCTTCTTGTGCTCTTGAAACATTTGTTCCCTAGCTTAGTGAGACTCAAGTACTCTTGTGAGCTCTTTTGTTCTCAGCAACATATGAAAACACTAAATTGTGAAACATTGCTCTTCCTTCCCTGTCCAGCTCCTTCTTACAAACCCGGAAAAAAAAAAAGCATAATTAATCAAGTACCAGCTTTTTTACCCAGAACCCATTATTATTTTTATGAATAATTGCTCCCCTAGAAGTGATTTGTTAGGTATCAGAATCTCCTGGGTAGGAATCAAGCAAGGAGGGTGGTTTTCCCTTTAAATACACAGCCTCAGACAAAAGAAATGCCTAAGCCCACATGCTTTGAACCAAAGCTTTCCAAAGAGCATCTTCGGGTGCAGGCTTAGGAGGATGCCCAGGTTTACATCTTTAGCAGGTTTGAGACTGGAATGCCAGGAGAAGTCAGGTGTCACAATGAAAATGTCTGCAAGCTGTTACAGTACTTCAGTCTCCACAAAAATGGGAAAACAATCCCTCCTGTTTATTGTAAGACTCTTGCTACTCTCAAACACAGCATCAATGGCCCTGCTGATATCTTGCCTTTCAACCAAATATTGGAGCTGCAGCTCAGATCAAATCAGAAACAAGCTCCAGTTTGCTTGGGTTGGACTGTACCCAACCTGAAAGAGCAGATTCCTGATTAGGTCTGGAATTTAGTGTCATCTTCCTCCTCAATAAGAAACCATGGGATTTGTATCAGAATGTTTTGTTTTGCACCCTTCTATCTTTTCAAGGTAAGGCTTACTACCAATGGTTTTGCATTTCCCTGTTGAAGATTTAGGTTTTTAGATTTTCTTCATTTTCACATGGCTGGAAAGCTTCTAAGTAATTATTTTTGAAAGAAGCTTTTCTGCTTCACCTCCTTTATATGGACATTTTTAGCAAAAAGAAAAAGAATATAAAAATAAAGAGAGCAAAAAGTGGGGATCCAGTCTGTCTCATTTTTAAAACAGGCCAGAGGAGGCCGTAATACTTACATCTGTACCCCTTCCTCCCTGGCAAAATCAGCTGAAAACCACAGCAAAAGAAAGAGGGGGGGGTGGGGAAAGAAGGAAAAAAAAAAGGAATGATTGGTAGGAAATCCATTAATCTATTTTAAGAGAGGAAAAGACTGAGTAGCATTGAACAGTCAACAAAACAAAAGTCAAATTGAAATTATTCTCTTGAGGTTCTATTGAAAAGTTTGTTCGGGATAATCCTCCTCAAAGACTCATCTTACTCTGCAAATACAAGGAGGTTTCCTCTCCTCCTGTATCAGTGTGATGCATCTACAGCTGTCACAGCCATGACTGCAACAGAATTCCTTGGGCCTGCTCTGTGTTAATGCTAAAGAATTGAGGTGCTGGTAGAATCCAGCAGAGAGAAGAGGGCAGGATACTCAATTCTCAAATAATCTCTGCTGAAGTAGCAACAACAAGGTCATTTCAATAAGCTAGAAGAGCCATTAATATCTTGGCACCATGATATTTCCCTAGCAAGTCAGAAGGCAAGCTTAAAGTAGGGATTATCTGGAACCAGTTGAACTGAAGCTGTGTCTTTTTATTACCTCCACAACAGGACTTCCTGCTCAGCACAGATGGCTTTGTCAGTCCCACTCTAACAGAGCTTTTCTTCTAGCTCTGCAGCAACCCATCTGCCGGGGTTATTATTCTTTTGTCACAAAGAAAATAATGTTTCTTTCCCAGGCACAGCCATGGATAACTATTTTTTAAAGCCAGCTCCTCATTTTTAATTACAATACATTTCCCAACCTAACACCCCAGAAAGGCTGCAAGAGTAATGAAAGATAATGCAGCTTTACACAGAGTGACTGTAAATACACATTATTCATTCAGTCTGAAGAAGAAAACAAAAGTCCAAGACATTACCTTGAAAAGTAAACAATGGCTCTTTTTAATAAATAGATCTCTTCCTCAGCAAGGAGTATTATGTTTATTAGAAAATCATAGTTCTTGGGTAAAAAAGAACATCTCCAGCAATTATTTTCATTCCACATTTTACCTGTATTATAGACTCATAAGAAAATATTTGAATAATTTAATGAGAAATTTTTCACATGATGTACTTAGTTTTCAAAAAGAGCATAAAATAATATAGCAGCAAAGTCAAAATAACATCATACAGCACCATCTGGAACATCAAATTACTGTATTTGAAAGCTTTGACTAAAACTATTTGCTACCTGCTGCAATCTGCAGAAAATACCACAAAAAATGATCCAGTTAGAGGAAGGTCATCACACAGACCTCATTCCAGGGATAAGCCTGCTGTAGTTTAGAAATGCACATTTCTGCTTCCGACTGAAAAAGGTATCCTGTTGGGAAGCTAGAGGAAGATAAAATAGGTACAGCTATTTGTTTGAACAATCTTGAACTGGGGAGCTATAGAAAGTATATATTTGCTCTGCCACCATGAAGCCTGGAATAGAAATCACATCAGCTCCTTTCCCAGCCTGGCTCTTTGCCTGCCCTGCAGGGATGCCCTGGAGCCAGCTTCAGCCAGGGACACTGTGGAACTGCAGCAGTCTGGAGCAGTGCCCAGGGGCAAAACAAACTTTTAGTCATTCACAAATACTTATCCTGTATATTTAATTTTTTGTCCTGATCTGAGAGTGGTCATGGACTAAAGTTTGTGGAGCTGGATGGTCCCAAACCCAGCCCTCTCTAGTCCTTTATGATCAGGGCCTTGGTTCCCCTTTCTGCCAGCAACAGGAAATGGAGACACTTTCCAATGAGGTCCAGCATCCAAATATCTACATTGATTAATTCCCTAAAGCAAGAGTGCAGAGAAAAAATCCAATCTGATAGTGCACTGGGAAACGAGAAAAGCCCATGTTAAATAAAATACATTCCTTTAAGTTTGGTACACAAGCAGGCAACCACAACATTCCAAATATCTTTCCAGTTGCTTGAATTTTCCATAAAGATCTTTTAATTGGTAGGAATTAAGCCATAAACTTTCTAACTTTGAAAATCTCAGCTGAGACATGTCCCTCAGGCAGGATGGGAGAATAACCATGACCTAGTATTTTCTGCAGAAAGTAATTCTGCCTGGTGTTATCTGCTGCTCAAGCACTGCCCTCATTGGACAGTGGGAAATGTTGCTTCAGATCCCAGCTATACATCAAACACCTCTGAGGGCAGCTTGCTCAGTTGGATGGAAAATGGCTCATGACCTGAACACTCCCTTCCAGGGCATCCCCTCTCTACAACAGAGCAGAGCTCCACAGGACTCCAGTGCTGGCAAGGGGAACAGGAAAATGCATTTCTCTTGCAAATGAAAGCAATCTCTAGTGGTCCAGTCAGCTTTATCAGCTACTTATAAGCTAACTTGATAAAACAGTTAAAACACTGATATAAAATATTCTGCAATGACTCCAGTGTTTTGGATCAACAAGAGTAAATCTCGATGGCAAAAAAATAGAGGCCATCCTTGCTGGAATGTGTACTTCTACTTCATCCCATTTGCCTTGAGTTCACTCACATCTTATGACTTGTCTTCCTAGAAGCAGCTATATGAGCTAAAATCTCACTGTTCGTGGGAGCAAATACCAAGTTCTACATACTAGAGAGTTTTATAAATAAAGACATTGCAGCCTTTGCAACACTGTCATATCTACTCTGTGTGAAAACTGTATGTCTTCATCTACTGCTTTTGAATATTATATTGTAATTCAGAATTCTATTTGAATCACAGCTTAATCAGACTATGATACTTGTATCAGCATGCTCTCCCTTATGAACTCCTCTGCAATCCCTGGTTTATTACATTGGTTGAGCTCCTTATTTTTTAATATGTTTGGGGAGGACAGGACTTCCCCACTTTAATGGCAAAGACTGAGAGTGAGTGAGACCCTAGGAGTCACTATTAAAGTGTTTGCGTTTGCCAAGAGAGGAGCCTAGTAGGGATTTTCACAAGTACTTAACAAAGTCCTTTCATTCCCAGTGGATTTAGAATCCATTTCTCTAGGGACGTTTCTGCAGGGAGTGATCTGAGCCCTTTCTTCCCTCAGGCCAGCAAGCCCTGAGGTGGCTGGAGGTCAGGCAGTTCTGAGCAGAGCACTGTGCTCCTGCTGAGAGTCATCACGGATCTGCTCAGGCTCAGCCTCCAGTCTGGCTCTGCCAGACAGCTCATTATGGTGGCTTGGAGCACTTGTATTTGGGTCTGTCAAAAGCCTTTTTTGGGAGATGCTCCCTAAATCCTTGTCACTGAGCCACCCTCTTACTCTGAATTCACAAGTGAAGCTGTCCCTGCTGAAAACCCAGAGAAATTTCTGTAGACTGCAACATGTGTAGAATAACTTGACCCTTGGGTCTTCTATCTCTAAGTAGTAGCAAGACCTTAATGTGTCAGAGTGGTTTAATGTCAGATTTTAGTGATCTATTAAAAAAGGGGAAATACATTTTGCAAAATTGAAATCCACATTTAGACACGGTTCTTATGTACAGTGTCTCATGACCTGGGTGAAGACCTTTCCTCTAACCCAGTCATTGAAACAACACAGCTGACTGCAGAAAATTACTAATTTATTTCACTCTAATAATTTAGAGCAATACTTTTTTATGTTTTTTTTTTAAATCTGCACAGTTTATGCTGCTAAGGTTTTCCCATGGACAAGGTGGTGTGTTCTCTGACATTACAATTCAACCTACTGAACCTGCCTGCTCAGTCCTTTCTTCTTTTGTCACACTGGGACAGCTGAACAGACCAAGAAACCTGTCCCTTAAGAACAGGGTGACCCTTCAATTGGCTGGTGGAGCTGAAGGTTCCAAAAGCAGAGACCTGTTCTCCTGGGGGAGTTTATTATGTGAAAGAAAGGTTATGCATGGTAAATTCCACCAGCAGAGAAAGAGCCCTTTGCACACACAAAAGGAGCCAGTCTTTAGAAATGTATAGCTCCATTTAAAAATAAATTAAAAAAAGCTCTTAGAGATATCGAGTACTCTGTGTGTGGAGATAAAGGTATTAACTTTCTGGACTATTTTTTTGACAAAGGAGGAGTTCTACTTTTGTCTTTGCAGAGACACTCTATCCCTCAGAGGCTCAGGAAAAAAATGAGTGTGACAAGCAATGGAACTTTTTTTCTTTTTTTTCCTTCTGATGAAGTCTTCAGGGATTCACAACAGAGATTCAAATAAAAAGTGCTGAGAGCTTCCTGTGGGATGGCCAAACAGAAAACTGTGATTGAGGCTGCTCAGCACTTTGCTGCTTCCCAGGAGCTTTTCTCTCTTCAGGCCACCACATTGTTTTACTAAAAGCCCATCCTATTAAAGTGAGGGATTGTGCACATACACATCCACAGATCCCTCTGCACCGAGGAGGGAGACTGAGGAATCTCCTTGAATCTGCAAGAATTGCACAAACCCAAATTTATGTCTGCATCTGCTGCTCTGCAACTTTTGGTTTGGTTTGGTTCCTTACATCCTAAAGAACAGTCAGGTCTTTCAGCCTTCAAATTTCCTCAGTTTTCAAAAGAAGGAATAAAATTTAACACCAACTGGAATTCTGATGCCTCATCAAAACCTTTGATTCCATCTGCCACTGATGGATGTGAAATTAGATTAACCTTCCTGGATTTACTATTTACCTACATAGTGATGCAAATATGTATTTTAGCATTTAATTTACCTGGTGCTGCTAAAGTCCAGTTTGCTCAGAAAGCACATCTCTTCCTTCTTTCCCTACACATATGAACATTTACAATGCTTATTTTTGTTACTTACAGACGAAATCCAACTCATATTTCGAATAGAACAGTACAGGAAGTTATTTTGTATCAGCACTCAACAGAGTCTGTAGCACCGATTTCTTGTCCAAATCCTTACTGTTATTGAAAAGTAGAGACCATATCCAAATAATCAGAGGTTGGCCCCTTTTGAAGCAGTATTTTCCTGTCTTTAATATGGATTGCTGTTGATGCTGGGCATCCACAGCCACACATATGCCCATGGAATGGGCATGAGTCATGGAGAGTGATGAGTCAATAAGACTCACTGCTGACCTGCAGCCAAAGACTTCAGAGTCCTATAAAGGACACCTAGAAAACAACACAGAGTAAAAGCCCAGCAGACTTCCCAGTGGGAAGAGAGTTTTGGGAGTATGAGAAACCTTTATTGGAAATTATCAGTGTGAGCAGACACTGGTTGCCAAGGTTCCAGTTTGCCCTTAGGCTGATTTCTTAGAATCATAGAATGATTTGTGAGGGAAGGGACCTTGAAGATCACTTAGATCCAAGCCCGTGCCCTGGGCAGGGACAACTTTCACCAGATAAGGTTGCTCCAAGCCCCATCCAATCTGGCTGTGAACACTTCCAGGGATGGGGCAGCCACAGCTGCTCTGGGCAACCTGTGCCAGGGCCTCACCACCCTCATAGGGAAGAATTTCTTCCTAATATTTAATCTAACCCTGCCCTCTGTCAGTCTGAAACCATTTTACCTTCTATCACTCCATGCCCTTGTCCATGCCCTTGTCTCAGCCCGCCTTTGTTTAATGTCTCTGTGCTGCTGTACAGAGCAGGGTGGCCTCAAGGTAAATGAGTCACCTGCAGCCTCCCAGGAAGCTGTGGTGAATGGGATATGTGGGGGAGAGGGAAGAGGACTCTTCATTTGCAACCAGCTGTTTAGGAATGCTCAGGTGTTAATCTAAAGCCCAGTTTGGCCTCTGAGAGTAAGACACAAATATCTTTAGAAAAGAAAAAGCAGCTTTGCACAGCCTCTCAGAAAAGCACAGTATAGTTTTCAAATTCTCAGTTCTTAAAACATTTCTTATGCTTCAAAGTACTTTCCTTTAAAGAGTCTCAACTCCCCCGAGAATCTTAGCTGTCATTATTTTTAAATGCAAATTTCTATCTTCTAAACTACTTAGATTCCCTGAACCCCATATCAGTAACTTCTAATACCTCAGAAAACCAAAAGGCAACCCAGCTGAATCTAATTTTAATGGTTTTTAAAATCCCCAAATATCTTGCTGTTCTGGGGAGCTTGATTCTCAAATTATTTTAGAAACTATTCTTTGTATGGCTTAATCCATAACAAGGACAAGGGGAGAGAGATATTCAGAATAAGAAGGACAGGTGCTGGACTGAAGGAAGGCAAGGAGCATCCTCATGACAGCCTGGATGAAGAAGCTGGGGCAGGGAACTGAAATGACCTTTCTACTATGCAAGAGACTAATGTCAACCTCATTAACAGAGTCCCCAAATCTGGTGCCCTCTCTAATCATCCCTGTTGCTTCCTCTAGAATATCCCAACAGGAAAGTATTCCAATAGCACTCAGGGCCTTACAGGATAAAAATCTTTTCTCTTGAACCCTATTACTTAGCATTAATCTTCAGTGGAAAACAGATGATTAGAAGAAGTTGTTGATAATTCTGGCATTACAAATTAAAGGGCAGTGGTAGAGAGATAACCCCCATGTTTATTTTCTCCTTACATCAGCTCCCAATTGATGCAGGTACATTTACACTAACAGAGCTACTCCTGGTTTGCTCCAGTGCAGCTGAGCCAGAGCTCCTGCCTTGTCTTTCTTAGATCTGCAATACCATTTTTGGGATGTTTGCTGTACAGCTTCTGGGTGGAAATAGCCTTTGATCATTATAAGATCATGAAATTAAACCTGAGGCAGCCTAGTGATGCCTCCAGCTGACAACTCTTCAGAAGGTGTTTTACTGAAGGCAGCTGAGGAGTCTGCATTGTAAAAATCAACACTAAAAAGTTAAAAAAAGAAAACTAATGGGACACGTAATGGATGTGCTTTCATTTAAGTATTACAAGGACTTTCTAGGAGATCCAAACTCTATTTGAGACAAATGGGTTTGAAACTGTTAACGTTTCAGGGAAGATGTGGCTGCAGGGCAGCTTTCAACACAGGGAATCTGTCTCAACAGATTTATCTCCGTGTTTTGAAAAAGGATTTGGGGATGTAGGGCTGGGAACTCCAAGGTTTATTTATACATTTGAAGTAATTAATCAGTTTTCTTACTACCATGCTGAAGCAGAATGCTGCATGTCTGATTGTCTATATGAGAAGGCACACTGGTGTTACTGCTGATGTAAGTAGGAATTGGTCATTGTAAGCAGTCAGAAACCAAAATAGTGAGGAAAATAATCTATTTCTTTCCTTGTCACACAAAATTATAAGATTATGTATTACAAGGGTGATATTTCAATGGTTAGAATTAGTTTCTTTGGAAAAAGTCACAATATAAATCCAGCAGCTTGGAGGATTTGTGTTGACAGAGTATTCTACAACTTTTGAAGTGCTTTTCAACTTGGACTCCATTATTCTGCATCATTCATGAAGTGCTTTGAAGTGCTGGCTTACAGAAAAGATCACACATACCTGCAGAGGACCAAGTTATCTAAGCTGACTAAATTTTTTGCATCCATGACTTCTGCTGAAGAAAAAATTAGTTTTCAGGCTAGAAGAGTATAATTTGGTAAGACATTATAAGGCTGTAAAATAACAGCAGCAACCTTTAAATGCTAAATATTTGCAGAACTTCTAGCAAATATACTCTTCTGGCTACAGTGATTACCTGCCTACTGAAATGTTTGCATACTTGCCTGTATTTAGTATCACCCTTTGCTCAGTGTAATACAGTGTTAAATCATTTTTCAGTGTAATCTTGTAAAGGACAATTGCTGTTTGAGCCACAGCAGTTAAACCCAAGATTAATTAGAGAAACCAAAAAAATGGTGGGGCAGCCCAGGAAATAACTCCCTGGGAAGTTTGCCATCACAGTGACTGTCACATTTGTAACTGTGGGGGGCTGCAAGGTTGGCTGCAAGGTGAGATCCTCACATTCCCAAAGAGGAAGCAGGTGAGGAGGGTTCTACCTGCAGCTGGACAGGGCTTGGTGCAGCATCCAGATGTCAGCACCATCACAGGAGTGAAATGGCAGACATAGGAGGAGGAGAACAATATCTGCACACATGTCCTCTCCTTTCCAGAGCTGTCCAAGCGTTGGTTTGTATGTCCATTTGTGTTAATTGTCCCAAATCCAGCTTGAAGTTAAAGCTTGTTCTCTTCCACAGGGGTTACACCAAGTAGCTGCACAACCAGCACCCTCCAGCACTTTCCAGAGCTGTTGCAAAAAAGAAGAGGAGCCCTGTGAAGCTTTCTGCAGTGAATTTTCTGTTCTACCAGCTGTATGCATACTTTGAAGAGTGGATTAAATGATAGAGTCCCACTTCTCAAACCCTATTTACTTGACAGGTATTGACTAAAAAATTTTGAATCTTTTGTCCATGGATACAGCTCTGATTATACCTTTTGGGTCTCAGATTGGTGGACAGTAACATTCTGGTGACAAGATGATAAATTTGATATTCTTGGAGTACAGTTTAGTGTGCAAATTACTGCACTATAACATACTGTGCCAGATGAAATAAATAGACCATACTTCCCATGCTTTGAATCTTGTACAGTTGTTAACACTTATGCAAAGTGGATATTGAATGTCACTTCTTTTTTGACATCTAAATCACTTCATAAAGTCTCTGAAATGTAGAGGCTTCTGCCTCCAATACTGGTGTATTAGGAATTTTCATGCGCATTTATGTTGTTAAAACATTTTTAACATGCTTCATGTGCAAGATCCTTTCCCTCTTCAGCCTCCCTTTCTCCACACCACTGCTGACATGCATTTTTCTTCCACTTGTCAAATGCAATTTCAGGACACAGGATTCTTTATCTGTTACACCTTGCAGATGGGGAATTAGAAATTAATAATGGTATACCAGTTGGAGCTTTTTTGATTCCTAATTCAGCACAGCTTTTGGCTTATGACCACATGGATGTCCTAAAACATTATGCACTTATAAAATGTTGAGGGGCAAATGTTATGGAATAAATGTTGACTGAATTCCCATCAAGTGATCTCATTGCATTTTTAGAAGTAATATAATTTTACCTTCATTTAAAAATACATCTCTATCCAGAACTTGCACAGAGAGGGTTTCAGTGTTACTACCCTTAGAGAAATTGTCCCTGATGCTGTTTTTTCCATCCATGATTTATAGCAGCCTATGTCACAGATGTCTTATTCAGGAGACAGATATGCCAGAAGAAAAGTGTCAAACGAGTTCTGAAGCAGGGATGAAATACACCCTCTGAAGATGCATAATCTACATCAAAATAAATAACTTTGTAAATAACAGAATAGCCCCAAACCATGAAGATTTAAAGAAATGAAATGTGTGGCTTGGTGGAAAGGCAGCAAACAGACATGCTTATCAGCAAGAACAGATATAGGCTACTGGAAACAGAAGTTACCTACTTAATATTTAATTGTTGCAATTCTGCCTTATATGATTTCCAAAACAGAGATTTAGCTGCCCTAAAGTACCAGGGCAGCACTGAAACAGCAGAGATGACATGAGCTGCCTTCTCTTCTCCCTTTTGTTTCCCATATAACACAGTGTAGTGTTTTTCTGCACAAGCACCTCATCACTAAGAGAATCTTAGAGGGAATCTTCAAATGCACCTGTGCTGGGAGCAGCATGCAGGTGGTTCTCAGAGGCTGGAAATGGTGCTGGTGATGTACTCAGTCCTCTCACATTACCCTTGTTCTGACAATACTTCAAATCCAAGTTTGTTCTGAGCATTAAATTGGCCTTGAGATGAAGCAGCTGTCTGAGTTTCCTTGGAAGGAGGCCAGCTGGCTATTAAGGAAGGCATTGGATATCCTAAGCAACGTTCCTGATCTTGTCCTTTCATCTGGTGTCCCCTGACACACAATGATCTCTTTCTGGGAGCTGTCTTGCAGCTCATGAATGTATTAGAGGTGCTGGTTGAACAACTTCTCCTCTTTCCCCCAGCTCAATAGTCCTCACTCTGATTTTTAAAGCAGTTCAAAAAGCCACCCAATAACATCAACATCAAGCAAAGGCTTTAGCCTAGGATTCTACAGATACCACATTCTCAGAGTACCCACATGATCTAAATATTGCCTTAATTAAAAAAAAAAAAAGGCAAAAAGCCTGTAGGTAATTAGGAACCAGGTGTACTGGAGGAGCTTTGTGCTCTCACATCAGATGGGGAAGCAAGGTGAGCATTCCCTGATTGTTCCCACAGCACTCAGTGCCAGATGCCAGCACCTTGTCCCACCCACTGCACCCATCAGTCTCACCACAGCTGGGCCATTTCCCCTGGATTTCCTTTAAAAATAAAATCCACAAGTTCAAAACAAAGTAATGAAGTATAACACTTCCTTTTTTTTGCTGGAGCAAAATATACAAATGCATGAGTATTCCTTCAGAAATGTTGACCTTTTCTGCTTTTCTTTGGATCCAGAGTAAAATCCCATTTCATATGATTGCCATCCCTAATGAGACAGAACTGCTGTCCCCTTCACGGCTCCCTGCAGCTGACTCAACAAGTCACTGTGTGTGATGGCAGCATTTTGGAAAAAAGGCAGGTTGAAACACTCTGATACTTCTCTCATCATAACGGAATCATTCCTGATTAAAAACCACTCTTTTCACAAGTGCAGTAGTTTAGTGTTTATTAAAACCCAGAGATCAATAGGTTTTCTTAATATATAATGCCTCTGGGTATCATCTGCCACCATAAAATAGAGGAATTCCTATAAGCTGTGTGCTTGATACTCAAATGAATATTTTAACCTTTCAGGAGGAAAAAATCCCACCCCAGTTCCCCCCACACCAGCTTCCCTCAAGAATCCACTTAATCATATTTTGAAATTTAATAAGGTTTTAGGAGTGATAACAGTGTGCTAGGTTACAGCAATGGAAGGGAATGGATTATTCTAACCTTTAACAAGAGCAAATGTGAAGGGCGATTAATTTGGGAGGTTTTCTGAGGTTGGAAACAATATCTTAGCTCCTTGAAGTCTATTGTTTCATCTTCTATTGAGGTTGCACAGCCATCTCCTGTTTAACTTCCCCCAGTAGAGCAGCCTGGAGTTATGGCACCACCAAACAAGCTGAACCCACACATGGAAATTAACTTATTACACCTCAGACAGGAGGTGAGAGCTAAAACAGAACAGGGGAAGGCTCCTGTGCTGGGTTCTGCCACAGATCAGAGCAGATTATCACCATGGTTCTTCTGGGTTTAGCCCACGAACAGAGGAATCCACTCATCTCCCAGTCCCAGGGGGTGAGACTGCAAGAGCTATTGTGTAACAGCAGAACAATAATATGCAAATAACTGCTTTGGAACCTTGTTCTGGTCTGTGTTTTCGTTCTCACCAAAGGGCACTTCTCAATAGAGGCTTTGATCAAGCAGGCTTTGGTGATAACTTTGATAATTCTTAGTAAATTATTCTGTTGTTGGCAGTAGTCTGGAGCTGCCTGCACTCACTTGGTTAAAAGTTTCCATGACTTCAGTGTGTGTTACAGAACTTCTCTGACCTGAGCTGAGGAGAGACAGGAGGGAAAGGACTGGGGAGCATCTGGTGTGGAGCAGAGGGTTGGTTTGAAGTGTGTTCCTTCTTTCTGCCTTTTAGAAGGAGAGGAAGGTGCAGATCTACAGAAAACTCAAGTCACTCTTAAACCATGAATTTTCAGAAACTGAATTGGGGCTGCCATTTTTAACACGATGTGCTATTTTCTGGTGTGTTGTTGACTACAGTCCACAACAGTTTTTTTTTTTTTTATTTTTTATTTTAAATAGCACAATTACAGGAGCCTGTGGCTCTTGATATTTATCCTACTCAAGTCACTAGAAATGTATGGCAGACTTAGAAAGCAACAGTGTGAGCCCTTGATTATAGATACAGAGAACTGTCACAACCTCTGCCTGCTGAGAGAGCTCCTGGAATAAATGTGTTTGTCTCTCTCTGTGTTTCAGATACACCTTTTACCTCTGCATCTCATTTGGATCCACCCTGGGTGCCTGGGTTGAAACCCTGTTGCATCAACTTTGAATAACATTCTTTACAAGGCAGAATTGTCAGGTTTTTTAAGAGCAGGAAGAAGATAGAGCAAAATGATATAAAAAGCTTGGAATTTTTTTTTTTTAATTCTAATGGAAAGGGGATGTAGCACACAAAGAAACACTGAGGAGGGAGAAATGCAAGGGATGGACTGTGTTAAATCAGCATGGATAAACTTTCTCACTGAAGCTCACACATGACACTGTAATCAGTCTGCACACATTTTACCAGTAACCAAGGCATCATAGCAACCTGTATATCAGCTATACCCATGTAAGCAAGCCTACAGTTGTTTTGGTTTTTTTTTCTTTTTAAAGCTGACTACATTTAAGTGTTTAGGCTCATTGTAGGTTGCATTCAATATTTTTTTTTTAGAAATATTTAATTTAAAATTTATTTAACTTTTTGGTGACATTAAAATGTTCAAGTCAAAAACACCTCATGTGATGAGTACAGCTGTAATTCTGTTTTTCAGTCCAGCAAATCTGTAGTTTCTCAAACTGATCCCTATGGAATATCACAGCAGACTGAAATGGCTTCAGGCCTTTCTTTGTCCACTGCAAACAGTAACAGTGACCAAAGAGCCACAGGACAGGAGGATGCAAATATGTCAAATATTCATCTTGCCAGATACCAGCCATTTGTTTAGGATTTTGCTTGGGTTGACTGGATCCCAAGATCCCATCTGGGAACCATCAGACTTCAGGACTGTGAAATTTGGCTTTTGTAGCTTCAATGATGGAATGACCTAACACATTGCCCATGAAGTGCTCTCTCCCTGGATTTAATATAGATTTGCAAAATGATTCTGCATCGATGGGAGATGAGGTGTGGTGAGCAGGAGAGCACAAGAGGCAATGCATGCAGCACGAGGCACTGCTGCTGCTCACTGAGGACAGCTCTGCTGGTTCATTAATTCTTAGCCCGTTGTTAATCTCAGATGCTCACTTGATTTTGCGACCCTGCCAGGTTTCCATTTAACACCACCCTCTGTAATGTTCCTTTTCCTGCTGGTTTTCTCTTCCTGGAACACTACTGCTCTCTAGCTTTCAAAACTCCTTGTATCCTCCACTTTTCTCTCACCCACTTCACTGCTTTCCTGTCTAAATTAAGTTGAAAACATATTATTCATGTCCTAGGCAAAGATATCATGTTTCTTCTGGATGTTTTTAAAATGCAGGAGCAGAAATTACTCTCCTCTGAAAGGAAGGTCAGCAAAAGCAATCTATCTCCCAGGAGCAAAGGTGTAGTGGAAGGACAAATATTTACAGCACATGGGAGACATGAAGTGTCTTGTGGACAAGGTGCCCTGCAAAGCTGGAAATGTATATACAGGCAAAAATCATGGATCAAGCCACACATGAATGTCTTTACCACTCACAGATTCATACAGCACCATCAGTGGGCAAGAGAGGGACTGATGAGACTCTTGTGAGCAGTGAATTGTTTTTACTATTTCTCTTCTTTCCTCTTATGTAGGAAGAAAAAGAACAAACAGAAAAAACGTAGAACATTTAACCTGTGTGAGAAGATGCTGCTGTGTAGAAGAAGCTCTGATAGATGTGGATGGCCCTGGGAAGGAGCCTTTGGCTGCGTGTGGGAAATTCCGGGTGCTGCTGGAATTCCAAGCTGTGACATCCTCAGAGAGCCCGGGGATGGCAGGGCCTGAGGGTACTTGGTGTGTTGGGGGTGTTTGTGTCAGTCACACCACGGACAGGGCATAGGAAACACCAGCAGCAGGAAAGTCAGTGCTTTTGGAATAGGTGAGATTTGTAGGAGGAATCTGGCATGGCCAAACACTGTCATCTCCAACAGGTGTTGGGGTTTTTATCTGAAGATAAATGTACAGCCTCTAGTAAATCATCCTTTTAAGGCAACATCTGCATAAGAAAGGTCTGCAGCTTGGTCAGCTCATTACAGGAAAATTTCAGCAGGGCTCTGGATATGATGCCTTAAGACTTTAGCTTTTATATTTTTCATATATTTGTAATTCTGTAATTCTTTGGTGTATAACTAAACTCCATATACAGTGTTAGCTACTGTTCTCCCATTTTGGTCAGATGAAACAATTCCTCTCTAGGCCTGGGCATCAAGGACACCTCACTGTCTCAGGGCTCAAGAAGTGTAAACAAAAGTGAGTTGGGGGGAGTAAATGAATTCATTACCTGAAGCTGTAATTGGAACTTTAACCCCCAATATGCAAATGGACCAAACTTAGAAAAGTATAAAACCCCATGACCTGTCATTGATTTTTGGGTGTAGCCCCTGGGGGGACTTCGTCTGTCTGAAATGTACCTGAAGGCTCTTCAATAAATATAACCACTTTTTATTCCCTTAATTTTGTCTGGCCTCTGTTTTGAGGTAGTCCCAAAAAGGCATCAGCTATGGCACTGACTGCCCTACCAAGAGAGATGCACCACTCCCCCCTGCAAACCTAAGGAAATTCTCCCTTTCACTTCTACCTGCTCAAAGCTATGGTGATGACCTGGAAATCACTGTGATCTAAAGGCATATGATCAATAAACTGCCTTTGATTTCACAGATCTAAAGACAACTTCAGAAGCCTGAACTTCGGAGAGAGGGGCTGTCCTTTGTGCAACCAGATTTGTCAGCAAGGGAGAGCTCTTTGATCTGGGCCTTTTGCAAAGGCTTCTCCTGACCTTTCCTCCCACACACAGGCATCTCCTGGGACGCATATCCAGCCAAGCCTTTGAATTCAATTCATATTCTTAGACTTTTCTTGTGTGTTCATCCTGCATTTCAATGATTAATCTGAGAGCAAAATTCATCTTTGCTTAAAAATTTCCTGTGAGAGGAAGGGTTCAGTTTTGTATTTGGTATCTGGCTGCTGTTTCCTTTAGACACAAGGAAGAATTTATTTAGGAATATCAAGAGAGGAAACTGTGCTATGCAGCCCTCAACTCACCTGTGATTGGGGCAGCTGTGGTCAGACTCTGAGGTAAAGGAGGGAGGTCCTGGGACCTCAGTAACCATGTGACCATCCACATCCACCCCTGAGTTTTGTAGCACAAAACTTGCAGTGAAAAGGCTCATGGAACTGGGACCAAAGTGCTTACATGGCCAGGGACCCCCTGCTTCAGTAATTTCAGTCAGGCAGAGCATTAGCTGGGCTCCTGCTTGCTCAGCAGGGTTTGGGAACAGAAGAACTCAGAGTTTAGGAGGCAGGTATGTTTATCACTGACTAGAACTGACTTAACCAGGAACACTTTTATTAATTGTTACAGCAACGTGTAACTGCTATTGGGCAAAGGCTGCCAGCACCACCTTTAGTTACCTGGCCAAATGTAAGGAGGGTCTTCCTCTAGGGGCAGACTTGGAATGAACAGAATTTAATAGAAAGGGCTCTTTGCAACTTGAAGCCTTAAGGCAGCCAACAGTGCCCTCTTCGGGGTTCTTGCTGAATTCCTTCAGTAAAGCAGGTATTTACAAACTGCTGGCTGTAAAACATGTGTTTTACCTTTACTTTACTCCTCTTTGTATGCTTACACACATGATGTGTGCAACACTAAGCACCAGTGGAAAACAAATAGCTTTTCTAATTGTTATTTTCAATATTAGATACTGACAGGTATCAATAAGACTACTTGGTCTCTAGACCATGGTCCAGCATGCTTATACTTATTTTTAGCCTATATGAAGACAAAGAAAAATTTCCAACTGAAAATAAATTACAAAATGAACTCACCAGGAGCCAGTTTAGGTGCTAAAACACACTGGACTTGGGTCCAGGTGCAATGTCATAAACCAGAAATTGTCCAGACTTAGCTGAAAGTCTGAAAATTCCCCTTTGCCCCCTCTGTATCATCACTGACCCAAGACCCCTGTGAGCCACGACTGGCTCCAGCTTCATGCCCACCCTGATTCCCCTCAGAGAAGCTCCTGCTCCACCAGCACCACCTAGAAAAGTGTCTCAGGAGCCCTGAAGCACTACTTTAATATACATCACTTGAACTACAGTTCAGATTACCTACTCTGGCTCTTTGCCACTTGAGCCTGTGCTATCCCAGTTCTTCTTTACAGTGGGAAGTCTCAAGAGAGTTTCCTTAGGTCTTTCTGAGCAACTCTGCAAAATTCCTCTGAGGTTCCCCTTTAGGTTGTGTTAAAACAACTATAAAGTTCAAGTTTGTAAATCAGACCTTAGTTCTAAAATTTTCAAAGCTTAATTAATCACAACAGCAATAGACAGCCTTTTCAGCAAGTGCCCAGCAGCTGTATTGATCTCACATGTGTACTCAGCATCACTGAAACACCAGCAAAATAATTTATGGCCAGTGACAGAATAGCTGCTACCAACAAATTATAACCAGAAATAAACAGAAAATGCAGAGTTATGAAAGATAAAATAAAGTTAGATGGGCACAAACCAAGTCTAGGGAGAAATAATCACAAATTCACACACCTGGTTTCAAATAAAAAAGCCCTGGAGCAATAGGAATGGTGCTTTACCCATGGCTACAGACAACTGTGCAAGAATCAATCTGAGGAAGGGCAGAGGCTAACCAGGAGAGGAAGGAAAAACAAGGAAACATCTGAACAGGTAAAATTGCTTGAGATAAAAGAATTAAGGGGCTTGGTTGCTTTTCCTTCAGGTTTTGGAGACCAAGATGAAATGGAAACTCAGGATTTTTGCTTTGTGTGAAGAGAAATAAGAAAAACACAGAACTACTGCAGCACCAAGGACTACTGATCTTTCTGTAATAATGCAGATGGTGAAGGATGCTCAGATGGTCTAGAAGACAAGGAAACATTATGAAACATAGTTGGAGTATTTAATCTGCAAAGAAGAAGAATAAAGCCTTTTTTATTTCCAAGTCTGTGATGCTGTAGCTCGAGCAGGCTGGATACAGCCACAGAAATGCAGCTGGCTGTGGCAGAGGAGTCACTGCCTGTGTGCTGGGGGTGCCTGAGGAGGTGTAAGAAGCACCTGCTGCTCTGCACTGCACTGCTGTGTTTGGTTATGTTCTGACTTGCCTTTCAGACCAGAGTTAATTGCCTTTTTTTCTTCTCCAAGGCTGCCTGTGTAGAGGTTCCATGCCTGGAGATGACTGCTCTGGCTCCTTAGGAGCCTGACAAGCAAATAGCTGAAGGTTCATCTGCTGGCAGAGGCAGTGATCTGTGCTGGTAATCTGTTCAGATTCTTGTTTCCTGAAGTTTTGTGAAAAAGCACAAAGTACTGTACTCACGGAACAGTTGTCCATTGTCAAAAGCAAATAAAGCCCATCTTTAGCAAAAACTGATGATGTGTTTGCACACTCACTATAAAAGCAAGTGGTGCAGTCAGGCCAGATTACAGATTATGGAGATCTCTTGCAGCTGACTTTGCTTTAGAAGAATGAATCCAATCTCTCTTCAGCAAGGGAGGAGACACCACCCAGTCCCAGGCTGAGCGTTCAGCTCCACTGAGGCCCAGCCTTTGTATCACTTTATGAAAGCATAAGGAAGAAAAGTTCAGTGATAAAGAAGTTTTACAATTACATATGCTTCTGAATTTTCCAGTACTGTGTGAATCTTTTCCCTTGTTATCTCCTGGAAATCTATCCAACTGCAAATGCATCCAAGGTACCCCTGGCATGGACTAGACAGAAGGAAAACAAGGTTTAGCTTAGGCCTAATAACAAAAGCATTTCTTCCCCTGTCACTAATACTTTCATGTGATACTGCACTTCTTTTTTTATTCCCTACTGTTTTTAATACACAGGTTACACATAAACACTGCTTGTGCCATGTAAACACAGACCCTATCAATCAAAGCCCGGCAATGAGGTGTCTTTTAAAGATACAACTATATATGTTTTTGTTTCATGTTTTGTTTTGGACTCTTGTAAAGAGCTACAAGACTAAACCATCCATCAAGGTCAGCAGCCAATGGTGGCCAATGTATCCAATCTCCTGAGCATCACTGGGAGCAGCTTGCAGGGTGAAATGCTGGTGACAGACCTGACATATAACATTATATCTGGTGACTGCAAAAGTTAAACATGCTGGTGCTTCTGCACTAAGCAGCTTTCACATTGCAAGTAGGAGGGGGAGTTATTTTTAGCCCCAGGTATTACAGAGAGACATTAAATGCTGATGTTAGAGGGGACAGTGCATGATTAGCTGAAAGCCAGACAGGAGGGTTCTTGTAATGACAGCTATCGTACTGTGTGTCACTTGCAAATGGAAATGTGGCTAAAAATATACAGCAATGGGATAAAAATACACTGTGCAAAAATTACAGAGCTAATGGAACACCCAAAAAATATGGTAAGACACTGGAATCTTTCTACAGCAGCACAGAATCCCCTTAATCAGAAAACAAAGTGTCATTCCCTTCAATGGAGTCCTCAGAGGTGGCTTTAACACTCTCTAACAGGGAGGGCAGGGTGGCATTACAGCTCCAGGACTTTTTGTAGGAACCAGCTGCTTTTAGCTTGACTACACCTGACAGGTTCCTCTGTGGCCTGTGGCAATGAGTGTGACCAAGACACAGCTTGACAGGACCCAGTCCAGACTCTCAAAGTCCTGTTTGCACTCAGACACTGATCCTGCACAGCTGCTGAGGCAGACACACCTCTGTACTGAGGGGCTGGGGCATGTCCAGGAAGGGCAGCAGAGCTGGGGAAGGCTCTGGAGCACAAGTCTGGTGAGGAGTGACTGAGGGAGCTGAGGGTGTTTAGCCCAGAGAAAAGGAGGCTCCGGGGGCACTTTCTCACCCTCTAAAACTCCCTGACAGGAGCTTGTAGCCAGGTGGGGGTCAGGCTCTTCTCACAGATAACAAGTGACAGGACGAGAGGAAACAGCCTCAAGTTGTGTCGGGGGAGGTTTAGGTTGGATATTGGGAAAAATTTCTTCACTGAAAGGGTTGTGAAGCACTGGAAAAGGCTGCTCAGGTCAGTGGTTGAGTCACTGTCCCTGGAGAGATTTTAAAGGTGTGTGGATGTGGTGCTTGGGGACATGGTGTAGTGGTGGCCTTGGAACTGCTGGGGTAATGGTTGGGCTTAATGACCTCAGAAGGCTTTTCCAACCTAAGCAATTCTGTGATTCAATGATGTGGTGGTTTTAGGAGTACAGTAGTGACTGTAGCATCCCAGCCAGGTAGTAGTGTCCATACCCCTACATACCAGTCAGTAAGACAACAGTTTTTAATTTACTGGGGATATTTCTTTCCCCAATAAACTTAAAACTACTTGTTGGAGGAATTCGGGGAGTTAAGTTTTGTTAAATTTTTCTCAACTACTAAGGGCATATTCCTTTCCATCATAGTGTGCTTCTGTCCCATGAGGTTTAGCAGGGGAGAGGTGCCTCCAGGCAAATGTCTCAGAATTCAGACACAGCAGTGGTGGGCAGAGCAGTAGATGGCACCAGCATCCTGCCAGACAAAACAGAGCAGCAGCAGAAATCCCTCCTGATGTGTTTTTCAGTATGCAAAGAAAAAGTATTGCAAAAAGAATAGTGATATCAAAAATTGAAATTCCAGTTCAACTGGCAGTAATACTTCTTGATCTACACATGCCTAACCCACAGCCAGTGGCCTGGGATGCACCTTGTGTCAGAGGGGTGGAAGGTAGAGATCACAAGTGCTCAAATGCAGCAGGTGTTTAGGGGTGCTGCCCGCAGATCTTTCTGTCTGTGCTTTGGTGTTTTGATTAGAGCAATAATTTCCTCAGTTCTGAGAGGCCTTCATAACAAACACAGAACAGTGACAGCAGGAGGTCAGGCAGAGATGTATATTTGATCATCTTTTAGCACCTGAAGAATGGGCCTGCGGGGAATCTGTCACTGCTTACTTCTATTCCTTACTAGACATCAAGTGCTGGAAAATGCTGTGCTTTCCTGCTAAGTGACATTTCATTCATCACTCAAACACCCAGTTCTGCCAAGCAGTCCCTGCCTTCCACCCAAAAAATTATTCCTCAGATCTGACCCTTTGCTGCACCAGAGATAAATGGAAAAGCACAGCCATGCTGCTGCTGGTACTTTGTGTTTCCCTGTCCTTTCCTTGGGCCCCTCTGCTCTCTGCCTCTGGCTGTACAACCTGCAGTGAGGTGACTGTCCCCTTGCTGTGCACCCATGGGGCACCTGGGGAGGTGTTCAAGGTGCTCTGCAATTACCAGAAGTGACTGCCTTGCACTGAACCAAGTAATGGGCAGGAGAAAACCTGACAAGTCCTGGGAGAGCCAAGGCTATTAACAGTGTCACAGTGGCAGTGATCTTATTAATGAGTGACCTTCCAGAGCAGAGCAGAGCAGTCCCTGGTCTTGGAAAGCAGCCAGTCCCTGCCCTTTGCTCCTCTAAGAGCTCTCTGAGCAGCAGAGGATGCATATGTGTCAGCAGAACTGCTGTGATCCTCCCCAGGGCTCACATCACCTCTGCACAGCTGCTGCTCCAGGGGTGGTGACAGCCCCAGCCCTGATCCTGGAGCTGGCAGATTTCAGAGCAGGATGCTGGCATGCTGCCTCTGATGCTTTCCAAATATCCAATTCACTCAGTGAGCTTTTCTAGCCCGGAGTGCAGCCCTTTTACAGGATAAAGGTGAGAAGTAATCACTCCTAAGCCCTGCACCTTTTCTATTCTACTCTAGGCAAGAGCTTCTTGCCCCCTCTTTGTGTGCAGTGAGAGCAGGACCATTCCTCAAAGAGGAGATAACCCAGCTGTGCTGGTCACATTACAGTTAGAACAACTTAGTTATGGGAATAAAGCAGGGTTGTATTAATTATACAGATCTGAAATTGCTCACAAGCAAATAGGTGACACTTTGATTTCAGTTATTTCATCACAAATCAAATGAATTGATGAATTTCCATTGAACTAAAGAAATAATTTAAAGGTGTTTCAGTCAACAACTTGCTGTCAGTTTACACAGAATCAGCTGAAACCAGATGCTGCTGCCACCTGGAACAAAGGGCAGAAACAGTGACCTTTACCTAATTATTTAAATTAGTTTGAAGTATGTGAAACTGAGAGATAAGAAATTCCATTATTATCAAAACTGTTCTGCTTCCTTCTATTCATTAAATATTCAACTTCAGCACCAAACACAGTTAACATTCTCCTTCTGAATTTAAGGATTTTTAATAATGCATTAAATTATTCCTTGGGGTTCACTGAGGCTTCATAGCATATACAATGGTTTTCTTCTATGTTTATATACACAAAGCAGCTGGTTGGTTACCCAGGAAGTGTCTGACTGACACCCTTTACATCTTTACAAATTAAAATTTTGCATTTAATGGCCAGCAGTCACACTGTGATCCTAATTGCAGTGGGCAGTGCATATCTGTCTGGAGCCTCTTCCCTGGGCACAATAAAAATGACTTCAAAGTGCTGGGTACATGTCTGGAAAATTAATTCCTTATTGTAAACAATATGTCAACTAAAATGCTCTCTCTTTCCTTTTATAAAGGATCCAGGTATGGTGGGAGGGGTGACTGGGCAGCACAGTTGGACCTGTGTCCCTGGGCCACTCTGTTACCCTGTTGTCTGACCTCAATTTCATACAAGAACCTCCTTTCAAGCCATACCAAAAAATTATTGTTTAATAAAAAAAACCCCTCTTTGAATGCCCATGACCATACTGCAGTTAAGCAAAGTCCTGTGAGTATAAAGCATTGATAATGATTTTGGGTTCCACAATTATGCCTGAGACTAAAATTCAAACTGGTTTTGAACCTGGATAAGTGGGTTCCTGGCAGAATATCCCTGAATCAATTTTTTCTGTATCTCATCGTTTTTGGCACACACTAATACTGCTAGCAAGAGAATCTTTCAGTTTTTGGATATAAATGTCACTCCTGTCTCAGGCCTGGAAGGGGCAGTGACAAAATGGTGTGAGATGCTTTAGTTAATTGCTTCCTCTTGCCAGTGAAAGTGAAACTGGTGACCCCACAGTTAAGATCATAAAGGCAAGACAACATGTTCTGCTTGCCTTTTTCTACCCCTTGCCCTGTCTTCAGGAGAAGTTGGACTACAGTACTCTTTTTCCTCCTTTTTCTGGATTCCAAAGTAATAAAATGTCCTTTGCCATGTTCCATAAGGGGCCTCTTATTCAGGAAGTAAAACCTTTGTGGTTTCAGGTCCAGAACAGATAATTTATATTCAGACTCTCCAATTCTGCTGTGTGAAGCCAGAATTGATCTGGGGCCTCTCTGAGACTGCACAGTTACAGCAGCACTGTGCCAGGAGCTGGGAGCCTGGGGCCACAAGGGTTTTAGGTCAAACTGCAGCAGTTTGGGGACAGCAATTTCTGCAGCACAGATGAACTCTGGATTTCCCTTTGGGGCAGGTCCCTCAGACAGGAATCAGCTGGAAAGGTTCATCTCCTGCCAGTGTTCTCCAGAGCTTTCTGGGACAGAGCTGCTTGGGAGATGGGGAGCTGTGTGATAAGGAAAATCCCTATTTTTCTGTAGGAACAGGAATGCCTTGAGATGCAGGACTGGCATCCAGAAAGGCAGAGGATACTGCCTTTGTGTGCTTACATGTGCCTCAGGATCTCACATATGTGTTTCAGCCTGGAAATCTACATTTCTGCTTTATTTCTGCAATATTTTATCTGGGAGTGTTACACAGAAATGTTGCCATCTTTGCAGAAGCTCTGGAGCTGGCAGTAAGGGAAAGTACAGCTGCACCTTCCCTTGGGTTTCTAGAAAGGCAAACAGCAAATCTATTTATATCCCAGCTCTGAGCCTGCCTGTACACATCTTCAGAAACTTCCAAACTTCATTCCAGCTTTGAGCTCCCCTTTCATTTCCTTGCCTTCTGTTATCCTCATGGGACTTCTCAGATTTACAGGATTGTCAAGGATATTTGCTTTTGCTCAGTTATAATTATTGCCATTCCTGTATTTTTAGTACAGGTGGCTCTACTGTGTGCCAGCCACGCTAAAAAGGGGCAAGTGGGTTGTTTGTAAGCCACACTGTGGGGATGTCTCATTAAGGTGAATTTTAGGTTTAACAAAGCACCAGAGAAAAATATTAACCTTATAACCAGATACTGTACCACATTACACTGAAGATCTGGGAAAGATGAGCAACACTTCCAAAGGGATAGTCCCTATTAAAGGGAAAACATATAGAAACTTGCACAGATGACACTAAACTTTAAAATGCATAATATTCAACCAGCCTGCCTTTTCTTGGGTGTCAGAAAGTTACAAATAAACTTCTGGACAGAGATCACCATACTGGTTACAATAATAATACAATATAGCAAGAACAACAACAACAATAATAATAACGAAGTAATTTAAAGCATAAAATTTAAACCATAAACCTTTCTATTTTTACATGTTGATTACTTCTAGATGAGATTTTCCTTCTTCTCCAAGGTTCCCAAATCTCATGAAAGCTTTGAATATCAAAAATCTTCTCAGATACATCGTGTGACATTTCACATGGGAACTTTTGAGGACAAGGCTTGCTGAGATTGTGAATTAGAAAGGTTAAAGCTGCCCAGGTTTGGAGGAACAGGGTATTTAAGGAACAAGATGAAACATGAAAAATAGAGTAACTTGCTTTTTTTTTGTTCTCTTAAGAAGAATCATACCTAGAGAGTACAACCAGTCTTTATCCTAATTTCTCTGTCATTTATCAAAAAGTCAATCTTGTCTTCTATTAATAAAATTAAAGCTCTGTATTCTTAGAAAGCTCATCTGTAATTTCTGTCATTGTGATTCTTGGACCAATTTTTGTTTTCTCTGGCATTAATTAACCATGAATATTTTTTTAATAAGCCCACAAAACAAAATCCAAATAGGTGTCTTATCACTAAATGAAATCCTGCCCATAATTCACTTTTTTACGCTTTTTAGCCTTTATACTTTGCTTTCTTCTCCCTCAAATGAATGATGTGTGACAAAGATGTTGCTATCCCAGAGAGAAAAAGTCTCTGCAAGCTTTGTGCAAATGGACAGCCAGGAAGAGAAGGGAATTTTTAA
Source organism: Ploceus nigricollis (assembly GCA_013399945.1). NCBI lineage: Eukaryota > Metazoa > Chordata > Aves > Passeriformes > Ploceidae > Ploceus > Ploceus nigricollis. The sequence continues at coordinate 466,712 of VXBC01009447.1, forward strand.
TGCTTCTGCTATGGAATGGCTGCAGCAGGAACAATTCTTCTTGGGGATCAGAAAGCCCAAAGGAGAGACTAGAAAATACCCAAATACTGAGACAATCAGCCATCCCTGTTGGAGTTTATGTGAAGCTCACTACTCAGACATGGGCAGCTTTTATTTTTTGCTGGATAGTGTCTCTGATACCTAAAGGGGCTGAAATGATGTTGAAGCTTTATTTAAATTGTGCTAAGAAGAAAAGGCTTGGTTTGCCTGTGTCAGCCTGGCAGAGTGCTGGAGCCCTCCCTGCTCAGCAATCAATAGCTCACCTGAGGGAAAGTTCCTTAACACAGACTTTCCCCATACTCTGATTACCCAGGGCTGTCTCCTTGGCACAGCTATGACATCCATCACCAATAAAGAAAGGGAGTATCCACTTCTCAGATTCAGGAAGAAAATTACAGGTTTTCAAAACAGAGTAATCATCCCCCAGATCTTCTCTCAGCCTCTCACCACTGCCTGGATCTGCCCACCTGTACAGCCACAAGCCCAGCTGACCCATTTGCTGAATGTACCTGGACAGAGAGCAGTGAGCTGCAACTAAAAATGTTCCCCTATATGAAGTGTTTCAGTGTTGGCAGTCATGGGAAGTTATTCCACACAGCTCAGGTTTGAATTCTATAGGCTCTGTAAGAGATCTGGGTCTGCAGAGGTGAAGGATTAGTCTGGAGGAACTCACTCCCCAACTGATTTGCAGAGGGGTAGGGTGACCTATGAGTCCTGTTCTCATTTGTGTTCTCTTCTAGGAGGAGTACTGCAAAGCTGGGAATTCCTGCAGTTCACCACCTGGAGCTGACTTACAAGAGCTGCCTCTTACTCCATGGCAGCAGGGAGCAGCACATTTCTGCTTCTCTGCACACCTGAGTTATTTCTCAAACTCATATCTGGCAGAGAAAACTTGCCAGGGTAAGCTGTCAGAAACAGATAAGAGGGCAAGACCTGAGAGAGTTTGATACACTTGCCCTAAGGAGCAAGAGCACTTGACTTACTCATGTCGACCTTACATAAATCCCAGGGCAGAAAGAGCTTACAAACCTGTCTTGGCTTTTACTAGGTTTGACAGCACTAAGCAGTCAGCTTTCAGAGCAGATTTCAGACTCCAAGGGATGTTTTAATTCCTGAGAAATAAAAGGACATAACCTATAATGAGGAACCAAGGACATGTCCAATAATTCCATTTACTTCAGTACTGGAAACTGAGAATGATGTCCAGGGCAGGCTCCTGTGGCAGGCTCAGAGGTGTCTGAAGACACACTTATTACTGCTCTTTGTTCATTAGGTACTCTTATGCTTTGATGCTTTGAATAACATCTGCTTTTTCTGACAGGATACCACGTCCTCATTACCCCAATCAGAGACATGGTTTTACATTGCTCATGTGAAGGTAAGCAAGCGGAGCACAAGGAAGCAAAAATGAGAAACCTTGCCAATGCTCATAACACATTCCTGCTCTTTCATCAAATTTCTAGTCTGGAGAGCTGCCAGAGTATTGAAAGGAGACAGAGAGACATGCAAGGAGTGAGGAGAAAAAAAGGGAATTGTCACAAAGCTGATTGTGTTGGATTTCCACGAGAAGCCTCGCTGTCTGCCTTAGCAGATGCACAGGCAGAATACACATCAGGAGAAGCAGCAAATCTGACATCACATTTCATCCCCACCCCAGCATATGGATGTCTGTCTCCCAGAATGAAGCAGCTGGTTTTCCTTTAGAAAGGCAAGTTCCTTATAAAATCACAGAAAGAAAGGGGAGGAAGTAACCTCTGAAACTCTCTGTCTGAAGGTCAGCTCCCCTGAGCCACTCCTGGGGGAGGCTTAGGGAGACTCAGTGATGGCAGGGGCCTGCAGCCCCAAGGCACAGGAGCTTGGCACTTGGCTTTGCTCAGCCATGAGCACTTTCAGAACAGAATCACACCTGCTGTTATTCAAACTCCTTCTTTCCATACCTGGAAATTTCCTGGCTCAGCAGAAGTTCCTATAAGCTGGAATTGACCTGTGGCTGTAACTGTTTAAAGCCAAAGCACCATGGTTCAAATTAATTCCAACATGTCCACTCTTCAATCTCTGCTTGCTGCTCCCCTTCCTTCAAATGATCATGAGAAAAATGACCTCTTAGTACACACTGTATCACAGCTTGATAGAGTATAAAGTCTACTGGTCAGGTAGTACAAATTAAATTAATTTCATTCATGGGTTTTAATTTACTTCCTACAGAGAGATTTTTTGCATCCCAGCAAGTTAGTGCCAAAGTCAATAATGACTGCCACCATAATTTCAACCTTTCAGCTGAGTTTCCTGAACCACATCTGTAAATGGAATCAGTTATTGCTGTGAAATGCACGTGCTGTTTATTTGATTAGCTCTCTGCACAGGCCCTGTCATTCCCTACCACAGAAGTAATTGCAGATATAGCCTGTTAAACCAAAGCTGACTTTATAAGTCCCTGTGCTAGAGGCTGCACAGCTTTCTGTTGCTTTCCAAGCCATCACTGAACTCATCTCCACCTGTTCTGTGCCTGATGCATCAGCCCAGCAGTCATTACAGAGCTCTTCACCAAATGCTTGTGTACAGGTGAGATCAGAGAATCACAGAATTGTTTAGGTTGGAAAAGCCCTCTAAGACCATTGAGTCCAGCTGTTCCCCCAGCACTGCAAAGCCACCACTAAACCATGTCCCAGGTGCCACATTTACACATCTGTTGTGTAGATCCCCTCCAGGGATGGTGATTCCAGCACTGCCCTGGGCAGTCTGTGCCAATGCTTAATGATCCTTTCAGTGAAGAAATCTTTTGAATTATCTAATCTAAATTTCTCCTGGCACAGCCTGAGGCAATTTCCTCCTGTCATGTCTTGGGAGAAGAGACCAACCCCCACCTGGCTTTCAAGGAGTTGTAGATCTCAAGAAGGTTCCCCCCAGCCTCTTCTCCTCCAGACTGAGCATGTATTTAAGCCAAGGGGGAATTTTGTTGGTATAAATGATGATCTAGAAAAGATGAAGGATTTTTAAAGGAATTACTGTTTGCAAATAATGCACAAAGCTAGCAAAGACATTGCTGGTGATTTTCCAGCAAGTGATATGTACAGCTACCAGTGAAATAAAACCAAATTTTACTCCTTTTTAAAGTGTTTGACATGTCTTTTCCCACTTGAGACATTCTGGCTGAAGAAGCACAGTACAAATCCTTCAATTTGAATTCTGACTAACATGATGTCTTCTGACATCTCTAGGTCTCGTGGCAAATATGAATTATAGTCAGGGTCTGTACACTTTGTTCTCTGGTACAGTCAAAGACACATTTGCTGGCATGGAAACCTCCCTTCCTCTGCACTCTTTACCAGGCAGCACACCACTGCTGTGTATCAATTCACAAAATGTTTCAGCACTTAAAATTGATTGCTGTTCAAATTTCCTAAAACCCAAGAAAGAACATTACCAGGTTGTAACAGGCACATTTCAGATTCTCATCTCTGCTTGCCAGTTGCTTTGCAAGCCTTTAAAGTTCATAAATAGCACAGCAGCAAAGGAAACTGCCCTTTGCTCCAAACCAGGCTGGTTTACTTAAAAAGTATTAAAGGTTAATCAGGGCATGGCTATAGGGATTTTATTTGTGGTTCAATAACAATGTTTGTTTCTCTGAAAAATGTAACCTGCATTTTCTTATCACAGGCCTTTTTATTAATAAAAGATCAAAGTAAATAAATGATATAACACTCCCCTTTTTCCTATGCTATAGAAAGTAAAAAAGCAGCCAGGAGCCACTGCAGCACATTTGTGTTACAGGCTAAGGTCCTAGACTCCCTGACCCCCTTTTGACATCAGAATATTTAATATTATATTCTTGAATTGCAAACAGGTAACAATATCAGTATTTCAAGGGTATTGCTACTTCTTCTGCTTTCCTATATAGGACCAAGTACACAATGCCCTTAAAACCTCTACAGTTGTGATTAAACATGTGACAAATTTGTGACAAATATCCATTCTGTGATTTTATTTTTATTTTAAATCTCATAAGGAACACCTATACAGCCCTTACAATGCTGTGTTTTTGCATGCATTCGCCCTGGTGAGCAGTACAGCTGCATCTACAAAGATGACAAAAGAAACATCATCACTTCCTACCTTTCTTTTTGGCAGGTACAACGTTCTGCTTTAGGGAGATTCTGAAATAACATCATGGCACTGCTCATTTTCAGAGCTCAGTGCATAAAAGCAGAAATCATAAAACTCAGCTGCATTTAGATAAAACATTTTCTAGGGCTCTTGAACTTTTCAAGTAATCCAGGCCTGATTTACAGCTTCCTATAAAAGTCAAGCAGCATTTCAAGGTTTTGTGTGTGTCACCAGTGAAATGATCCCATTTTGACTGCAGTTTGCTTCTCTTTTGTCACCTTTGAACCCTGATTATAAAAATACTCATTTGTGTTAATCAAATGAAACATTCACCCAAATCTCTCTGCAGCTTTGCTGCTTTCATTTTCAGGTACCTTTCAACCTTCCTTAACTTATGGTGCTGTATCAGGATGCATTCCTGCTGTGACCTCTCCATGCAAGGCAGACACAAAACACCCACTCTGACAGTGAAAACCCTGAGCTTTTCTCATCCCTGCCCCAGGGGCCACATTTCCTCAGCATTTATGCAAACCAATTTAGCACTGCTGACTCCATTGGAGCTACTTTCAAATTGCTCTGATGTTGTTTCTTGCTCTGATTTCTAGATTTACAGGTTAATGATTAAAGGAACAAAAAAAACTCATATTGCCAAACAGCAGATGACAATATTAATTGGTATCTCCCCATTTGTTTTTCCCAGATGAATACTAGACTTTTCACCCCTTTCACAACATATTTAGCCTCCTTCAAAACTGAGTAGTGAAGGTTCTCATTTCCCTTCACTTTGGTTGCAGTAGATGCCATTAATAGATTAGCTACCAAAATATTTACCTATTGTCATATAATAGTTTGGTAAAGAGTAGAAGTGATGTAGACAAAACCCTGCCAAAAAGGAGATGGTATTAACAACCTCAGCATGTTGTTCCAGGAGCTGATGGTGCACACTGATAAAAACATCCATCACACTTCTACATTGGGTTTGCTCAGTTTCAGGTTCCAATCACTGGCTCTTGCCCTTTTCTCCTAGATAAAGGAGTACTAGTGCAGAAGCAACTTTGTCTGGTGATCACATCCCCTCTCACCTTGCTGTATTAATGGAAAGAGCCTTTGTTGAAGTTTTGTCCAAAAAGCCTTGACTTTGAAACTCTTTCCTGTGACCACTGTTCAATCATCCTACTTACAATGTGGACAAATCCACTGCAGTCAAAATTTACCTTAGTTAATGTAGTTTGCACACTGTAAGCCTTAATTCACACTTTTATCTAAATGTTTTGTCCTAATGAGCTGCATCTATGATTTTCCACTGTGCCTTAGTAGTTAGTGTTTGTGAAACCCTGAAAGTACATGCAAATATTAAGACGTGCCTTTTTTTTTCATCTCAACTATAAACACACATTTATTTCTATGTTATCATCATTCCCACCAATTTTCCCCTCCTGTGGACAGCTCATCTTTGTTTATCATCACAAGGAAGTCTAAAACTTTCCTTCTGATGACTCTTTACTGTGTGAGAAAATGCCCACATTTTGCATTTAGAACGGTGATATCATTAATCATATTTTACTGGTGAATACAGGTGATTCCCACAAAATCATATAGAAACTGAAATCCCTCACAGTAATTGTGTTTCCACACTGGAATTCAGAACCTAGAATACTTCCCCTGGCTGTTACACAGGGACTGCCTGCAGTATGGCTGGAAATGCAGAGCATCCATTAACACCCAATTGTTTTATGAAGTATAAACTGAGACAAATCCATAATAGACCCTTTAGAAAATTGGCAACGAAAATGAAGATTTGGAAGCCTCTTACAGAGACTGTCAGCAGGGAGTAGGGGTTAATTAGTGAAGAGTCTGGCTGAGAGATAGAGATGTCTCTCCTGTCCTGCAGCAGTTGGATTCTTCAGTGCAGGTTCAGTTACCTGCTACACTAAACTCACACTCAATATCAGCTTTTTGGAATTCTCAATAACTTGTGGCCTTTCAGCACCAAAGGCAGGGAGGGAAGAGGAGTGAACACAAAAGAAGTGCAGCAAATGCAATGGGAAATCTGTGGAAAGTTGGAGAGCCCTTAAAACGATCATCCAGAGTGTCATTAAAATTACTGCCTAGGTTTTACCCCAATATATCTAACAGTCAGACCCAAAACTTCAAAACAAACTATCCAAATTACAAAGATTATTTCTTAATAAGTACATTAGTAGCTGCTGTAATAGCAAGAGGATAAATTTCAATGCAAGAGAGAACAAAATTGTAGATAATGTTTTGGTAAGATCTTTTAAATCTTTCCTTCTTTTTAAAAAATTCTTCCAGACAGTCAGAAAATTCTGGACACTAACTGGAAGCTGTTCTGGCATGTTACAGGAATTATACAAATAGCTGCTGTGTAAAAATTCAATATATGCTTAAGAGCAACAAGCAAGACTGCCAAATGTATTAAAAAATCTCGAGCATTAGGGTACACTGTGTGGGGAGATTAATGATCTGGGACACAAAAATATCTTCCTGAGGAAGTGAAGAAGCACTGAGGTATGAATGCAAAAGAATTGTAGAATTTACATAAATGCTGCTCAGGCTCTAAATCATCCTTGGTCAAGGTTTCTGTGTTTGCAAGCACCTACAGGCATAGATCCTCTGTTTATTCCTTCTCCTTTTATCTCTGCAAGGTCAGCCCTCAATGAGTCCTTCATTTATTGTTTGCTGAACAGTTGCTGAAATGACTGCAAAATGTACAAATAAGCTGAACAGAAAATGCCTATCCAGAAAAAAATTATTGTAATGGCTGCTGAAAATTATTCTAGTCTCCACAATATCACAGAATCCTAGGATGGTTTGGGTGGGGAGGAAATTAAAGATAATTTAATTCCAATGCCCCTGCCATAGGCTGACAAACATTCCAAAACACCAGGTTATATAAACAACAATATAAGTAACCCCTATCTCTATCATTTTTGGGTCAAAAACATTAAAACCACAAGCATACACACTGAATTTGGCTGTGATTTTGTTAGTAAAGTTATTGTAACATTTTTGCTATGAGACGGCAGCTCAGCAACCATCTGAGAATAGCTGGAGGTGACTCTACATCCAAAAGTTTATGGCTCACACTAAGTATAAGAAAACATGCAAGCCCTTGTCATATCCTACTTTGTGGCAAAGCAGCTGGCTCAAAACTCAAAAAATGAAATGATGTAGCCAAAGCAAGAGCTGGAACCTGGGCACACCCTGTGCCAGCAGGCTGCCCTGTGGAATGTGCCACACAGCATCAGATGATGCACAGGAGCCACAGGTACCACGAAGGATTCCAGGTGAGCAGGGATTTGGTGTTGCTGGTAACACAGGGTTGTTAATTCCTCAGTAACACCACTTCCAAAGGTCACACTGATGCTCCCAAGAAACAACAACCACCATCAGGGTGATCCCAGTGCAGACATGGCCTGGCTTATCAACCTGCCCAGGTAAAAAACTGTTGCTAATTCTTGTTGCTAACTGTTGCTAATAAATGCTAATTCTTTTGGGGGGAAATTTTATTTAAGTATTTAAGCCTCAAGTATTTTGAGGCTAAAATAAATCACAAAACTATGAAATAATGAGAAACAGTGGGGCATATAACTAGGTATAGCATATTTCTATGTCTTTGCCAACAGAAGAGAACAAAAAGATTATAAATCCCTTCCCTCAAATTACCCAGAGGTCAGGAGGAGTGAGAGAGGTTTCTGATGTGCTTTTTTTCCTGGATCTATTTCTGCTCACCATCTTCAGCTGAAGTCACTCTGCATCTATTAACTCCTTGGCCTTTCAACTTTTTGTGGAGGGGCCTGGGCCTATAAATAACTCCAGCCAAGGGAATGTGGTGCTTTTTGCAGTGGCAGAAGGATGCCTTTGAAGGGCTGAAAACTGCCTGGCTCTGAACAGTGTCTCCATGAAGTCACACAAACAGAGGCAGGTGAAATTAGAACATTGAGAGATCAGAGCAGCCTGAGCATGAATATTTGTGGAGAGGGAAAAGTGGGTTTAACAGGTAAAACTTATTTAAAATGTACCAGAGGAAGACCCCAGGCTTCTCCAGCTACCCCTCCTAGTTATCTCTGGGGATTAAGACAAAGAGAAAGGCAGACACTCAAAGCAATCAGGGTCCAACACTAATTCTGCATTACCCATGAGGTTACAAGGAAAATGCCTTTTTTAGTTTTTGGCATATTCTCATGTTGTTCCTGTCAGCCTGATTCTTTGGATGTGGATGTCTGTTTTCATTCTGTCACTGCAAGTGAAAATGGATGGGGAATCAAACCACTAATCCCAGTATTTCCCCCAACACCAAGAAAAATCAAATCTGCATTGAAACTTGCTACCTCAGGCACTTTATTAAATGCAAATTATTCTCATTAAAAGTAGTATACCCAAGACTGATCTCCAGACATACTATTGACTTGATCAAGCCTCCTGCTGAACAACTCTATAAATGTGATTATAAATATTAATGAAGTTCATGTAAATAACATCTCCCACAGTGCTGCTGCTACACAGGTAGAGTGCACAAAAAATTTATTTATTTATTTATTTATCATCTTAGGGAGGTGGACCCCTTCTCTATTAGAGGGAAAGAACAGAGCCATGAAAAAACACAAGGGGTACCTAGAGGTGAGGGAGAGACTGAGTCACTGGCAAGGCCAAACCCCTGGTATTTGAAACAAATTGGTCCTGGACAGCAGAGATGGCTGTCCCAGAATCCAGAAAGGATTCCCACTCAACCCTTGGCAGGAGCCTGCTTTGGGCAGTGCTCCACAAGGCTGATTCAGCACCTGAAACCCTCTCAGGACAGTGAATGGTTCATTTTGCAGGGGTACCTGAGCACTGCCCAGACATCTCTGCCCAGGGAGGACGGTGCTGCCCTGGCAGAGGGAGCTGCCCATGGACTGGCAGATGCAGCTCCAAACAAGCTCAGTCCACTCAGTGTTGGGCTGCTGTGGGGAGAGGACCAGGTGGCCTTTAGCTGACCTTTAGTTTAGACCCTGCCTCTCTGCTTCTTTACCAAAAACAGGCCACACACCCTTGTAAGTAATTCTTGGCACAACGTTGGGTAGGTGATCAGGAATATCTTCCCAAACCTGCCAGCCCCTAGTGCTGCTCCATGGCAATGCCAAGGTCAGAGAGGACACATTTCTGCCCCAAGGTGTGTTACCTCAGCTGCTGCATGGCAGGGTGGCCTCAGTGGGCAGCTGGCAGAGCCCCAGGGTCATCTCACAAAATCCTGATGGGGCTGCAGATCAAGGAGCTGTGGAGCTCAGTGCCAAGAAACCTAATGCAGAGTGAAGGGTGCCTAGAGGTTTTCCAGAACACTGAGTTCAGCACCATTAAGAAGTCTGAAAGGGAAGATCCAGGCCAGACAGCTCTTACTTCCTCTCCTACTCTTTAAGCAGACAGCTGCTGCTGGGGAGTTTTTCAGATCATCTCTCTGATCTGCTCCATAATGAAGGAGCAGCTCCCACACACCTTCAGTGCACACTCGGCTCAAGAGGTCACTGAAGTCACTCTGCATCTGCCAGCAGGAGTTTTGCCATGACTGAGGCAGTTCCTGGATTATTAATGCTGTGATTTTTATCTTTTATTTGTGATTGTGTTTTGTCCTATTTCATAGGGCTCAGGATGAGAGAATAAAATCTCTTCAGGGGAGGAGAAAGGGAATTTGAGGCAAAAGTCTCATTAGTAGATCATTCTGGTAACACTACTCTGAACCACTCTCCCCTGGACAGAGTAATGACTACAAAATCTTCCCTCTTATTTTATTTTTCTATCAGAAAATCTTCAAACTAAAAAGAAATCTCATCAGTAGGGAAAAGAATGTTTGGTGTGGCTTGGTTTTGGGTTTTTTTTTCCTAATGAGAAGTTTTGCCTCTATTTGTTTATTATTAAAAGTTACCTTTCTTATTTATATTTCAATCTTGCTGTGCTGATCCTCCCTGCACATGACATGTTTCCTTAGTGATCAACAGGCAGAATATGTATCTATAAGTATATATCCATGAGGAAACATTGAGCTATAACTCATTAGTGAGCTGCACTAGTTTTTCATTTTGAAATTGCCTTGTAAATATTCAGGAGCATGATGCAGAGCAGGACCTGCCTACGTGCCTCTTATTCATATCACTGAGGTGTCTTATTTTGAGAGTTTAGGACTGTGTGCAATGTGCATGAAAGAGATGAATAATTATCATGATGATTGCCAAGAAAACAGAAGCAAAGCTCATGAATGACAGTCAAGATACACAAGGAGTTGTGTATCTTGAAGAGCCAGCACAAGCCACCAGAACAAGTAGCAGCAATCACAGTTCATTGCTTTGGGCTCAGCATCAATTCTGTTTTCCATGGCCAGGGTGCCCCTGAAGGAAGATGGGCTGAGGAAAGTGACTGCCTGACTACAAAAATTTTTGGTTCCAGTTTTTCTCACATAATAAGAGGGAAAAATTCCTCAACCCAGAACTGAAATGTTACTCCTTGCATAGAGGGGATGGGATGCAACTCACAAGGGGAGTGCTCTGGTGCTGTCACACTTGGCAACTCTTCATCCCTGGGGAATGTCCCCTGCAGACAGCCCTGCAGCTCTCCCCCTGTGCCTGCTCTTGTCCCTCTGGCTGTGGTCCTCAGCAAGAGGACAAACCTCTCTACCCACAGCCCTTGTGCTCTGGGCTGGTCCAGGATCAGAGGGGCTTGTGTTTGGTGTGGTCTTTCTTCAACATTTTTTAATTTGTGGAGATGCTTCTTTTATTCTCCTCACTATGAATGGGAAGATGGCATCTGCTCCCCCTGTTCCATGTGTCACAGCACAGACTTGGCTCTTGCTATCTATCAGCAAAGTTTGAATTAATCTATTTCCTGGAATTTGGAGAGAGCACATGTAGGTGGCAGACAGGACTGATTCTTGAAACATCCTCTTCTTCATGTTAACCAGTGCTGTGAATGTGAATGTGCTTGATTATCTGCACTCAGACACCTCCGTGTCTGAGCAGCTGGAGCAGCAGCCAGCCTGGAGGAGGAGGTTCCTCCTCTCCCCTCCTCTGCTCTGCTCCCCACAACACTGTCAGATGAACCTGCCTTAGCTGTTCTTAGCTGGATGCTCTCAAGACTTCTTGCCAAAAACTGACAAATCTTTTTTTCATCTCCCTAGCTGGATTCTTGGAGTGAAAACAGGCATTCCTTTCAGGGAGAGAGGCACTGCCTTGTGTGAAAGATTGATACTGTAGGAGCCTAGAACTGAAGGTAAGCGCTTCAAAGGAGAAGTAAAAAGATTTGCAAAATTTAGAGTGAATCTTACTGCTAAATCACAACTAGTTGAAGCACAGATGTTTAAAGTGGCTTTAATTCAGAAAGCATATCAAAGAAAAAAAATCTACAAAGAACACTAAAAATCTGTTGTAGGACAATTGCCTGAAAGTACTGATCACATTCAGCTCAAGTTATAGCATTTATGGACAGGAATAAAAAGAAAACAGATTCCTCAAGACAGGCTGATCTGGTGCAGCCCTGAAAGAGAAGTGTCAGGACAGAAACGTGGCAGTGACAGAAAACTGCCATGGTGTTAGTTCTACACTTGGCCCTTCTGCACAGCTCTGCAGCTCCTAATCTATTCTGGCATTACATACATAAAATGGGCTATATAAAAGCAAAAATATGGGATATAGGCATAAGGGGTCTGTAACAAAGGACAAATAAGTAACTGCATGAAATAGAATGTGATTAATTGCAGATTTATACATCAATACTGGATATACTAAACAATGTAATCTTTTAATGACATGACATGTGTGCAGGCACATAGCCACACTTTTGTCCCCAGCTACAGATTTGCAACATAAATTGGAAAATTTTTTGTCCATCTTCTCTTGCAATGCTTCCCTCACTTTACTCACATATGAAGGAGTATGTCACATTTGGTGTTGCTGGAATATAATTGAGAATTATTTAAAAGCCACTGGTAACTGAGTGACTTGCTGCAGGGTTTCTTGGGTTTAAGGGTTGAGGGTGTTTTTGTAACAAGTATTTGTTCTGAAAAATAATTACTCTGTGTCTGTCTTTCTGAAAATATTGAAACAGACAGTTGTGGTCTTGGCATTCTAATAAGGATGTGACATTTCACAGTTTAATGCTTATTCTTGCAGGGGAAGATGGGGAATTCAATTCACTTTTCATTGACCCATGAAGAGTCTCACAGAAATTGCACTTTTGTCTTAAACTCATGGAATGATGAAAGATGGGGCAAGAAAGTATTTCTAAAACTATATTTAGCCTATTCTTCTGTCCCAAGACACAGCCAAGTATACTACATCATTCCTTGAAAGTCCTTCCTTTAACATTCAGGTTAAGTGAGAAAAACAACAGTGAAAAATAACCCAGGGAAAAAAACTAGAGAGAAAACTGAGCAGGGAACAGACAGGCTGTCTGAAAAGATGGGAAGGCATGCAGGTGAGAAAATAATCCAAGGCCAGATCTCAGCAGGAGTAAATCAACCTTGAGTCCCTGCCTCCACACTCCTGTGGGGCAGAAGCTGTGCAGTCCCCCTCAAGGCTGATGACTTACTTGCCACCCCAACTCATAAGCTTACCAAAACTAAATTTCTACCAAAACTAAGTTCTTACCAAGACTTTTGTGCAGGCAATAGGCCAGGCAGGAGAGTGTCTATCATGTGTACCATGCTAACAAGGAGACCAAGTTTTGGGGAGATAACTTGTCTTTAAAATCTTAAGTTGCATGGGCTCAGAGATTGGTTTGGGTTGAAAAGGATCTTCAAGGATCACCTATTCCAACCCTTCTGACCATGGGCAGGGACACCTTCCACCAGACCAGGCTGCTCAAAGCCCCACCCAGCCTGACCTTGAACACTTCCAGAGATGGGGCAGGCACAATTTCTCAAGACAACTTGGTTCATCTCACAGTTCAGTTTGAGCTGTTAGCAAGGTTGTTCACAGGGAGGAACATCTGGTAGCAGGAGGAAGGTAAAAATGCAGCGATGAACAAAATCAGGTGGAAGCTGAACAAACAGGGCTGAATTGCTTTGTTAGCATTTAGCCAGTCTTGTGAACCTAGTGACTCATCTGGCCCTCAGTCCTAAAGTTAAACCTCAGTGAAGCTGAGCAGTTAAATATGCAATTAGCTTCCAACATCTGACACTTCAAATGTATTCCCAAAAATCACACCTAGTTCCTGAACAAATCAATCAAATGTACTACTCCTTTTAAATTTTCTATGTACAAAGAAATTGTAGCTATTAGCCCAGAGGGAATAATCCCAGCAAATCCATCAATCTGGATGTAAGAATAAGGGATAAAACACCTTATGTGAAAGGCACATCAGCAATATCACTCCTGTGTTGGACTGAGAGCTTTTTTTGCTAATGTCAGTCTCAGGTACTGCTTCACACAATAGCCAGAGCCAGCAGCCTTTTCAAGCATTGCTCATTAAAAATGTCAAAGACCACAAAATATCTGGATATAAAGATGTGACCTTCAGAGGGGAAAATACAGAGGCTTTTCCTTCTGAATGGCTGGTACTCATAAGTGGAAACTAGGGCATAAAGAAGAAACTCAGCAAAAATTACATTTTATTTAATAAGAACAATTACCCAGGATACCTGTGGGCCTTCCAGGAGAGCAGGCTAACATTGCATGGCAAGGGGTGAACCAACCTGTGGTCTGCCAGATTGCTTCTCCCTTTGCTCACACTCCTGAGCAGTGGGAATAATTGTTGGGTTTTTTGTTTGGGGGGTTGGTTTGTTGTTTTTTTTAACTGGGATGGGGTGTTTATTTGCTTTTGAGCTGCTCAAGGTAGCATGCACTTGTCCTTATGTACCTGGGCAGAAAGGAATTGCTCTCCCTGCCTCTACTGCACTGTTCTTTAACAGTGTTGAAGTGTTTGGAGTTCTTTCCAATCCTTTGTACATTTCTTCCCTCTCCTTCTCATGCAGGAGCATTTGTATTGAACAGCATGTTCTTCCACCCAGGACAATTCTCCTGACTGTACCACTCTTTTGGCACCATGACTTTATAGGCCAGCAGAAGACCAGAAGGACTCATTAGACAGATCCCCAGTGGTGTTTTTAGCCGTGTGCCCTCGTCCTTGTGGGCGTCCTGCTTGTGTGGGAAGCACATGGGACCCCTCCTGTGCTGGCAGGGAAGCTGTGACAATGTGCTGCACTGAGTGCTGGCTCTGAAAGACATGGGCTTTTCACCAGGGTGTGCTTGTCTCGAGGCTTGTAATCACCCAGGGAGTAGCCAGCAAAGCACACAGACCTCTCAGTGGAGACATTATCACTGAGAAGTGCAGAATCTTCTTTCACATTGATCAATTTTTGTTATATACACAGAAATTATTCTTGTTTTTTTCCTGGAAATCAGTGATTCTATCAGCACAGCATACTCACTCTGAGTTGGGCCTTTAGGTGTCCTTTTTTTCCTCTCACTTTACCAAGGAAAGACAATTCAACTCATTCTTGCTACCAGCAAGTCTACAGTTCTACATGTGGTGATGCTTTGTACATTCAGTACTAAAAATCTCCTGCTAGAGGGATGAAAACATGTTATAAGGTTTGAATAGTTTAATGTATTTCAGAGAAGCTTTTATATTTTATGACTAAGGACATTTCCAGCAGGAGAAAGCCAAGAAAAGACAAGGCTTTTAAGTCAGTGCAGAATATTCTATAAGTTCCCACAAGGAAAAGAAGATACACTAAACTGAAAGAACAGAAGATACCTTCTCACTCTCCATCACACCCCAAAATAAGGTGCAAATGCAAAGCCCTCTGCTTCATAACACCCACATCTTCAGGGCAACACAGGCACTGGTGGTTACAGCTCCCTGAGAAAGAGCAGCTACTGCAGTCTCCAGACACAGCACAGACTTTGCAGAGTACAAAGGTAAGATGAAGGTCTGCATCATTCCTCCAACAGTCTCTGTTTTCCTGAACAGTCAACACCTTCCTTCAGGGGAATAACAGGGTGAGTCAGCTCTGAAGGGGAAGAACAGAGCCAGAGGAGCACTGGGGAGTAGTTTGTGAAAGCCTCTGAGCAGAGCAGCTCACACAATGTTTATGCAGCCAACACCAATCATTCCACAAAAGATTTCTTACCAAAGCAGGTTCAAACCTACACAAGAGGATGCCAGCAAGCATTATTTCTTTCCCCCACCTCATTTAGCCTGCTCTCTGCATCTTATCATGGAAAGAGTAGAAAAGATGAGCTTTTCTGCCCCCGACGCTTCCTTTTTTGGTGAGGCTGGCAGGGTTAGTACAGGTCAGAAACTCACAGCAGCTCCCTGGGCCAAAAAGGTTTATAACAGATCTGATAAGGATATTCTTGGTGTGGGAAGTCCAACCCTGTGATTTGAGAACATTAACAGTTGTCTTCTGAAAGCACAGAGGGCTTTTCAGCTTTTACAAGAGACTGATGAGTTCAGCAGATCATATTCACAACCTCATCTTTAGGACTGGAGCTAAGATGATGTTCCAACACAATTAATCCTATTGGAATTAATTACCAATAATTATCCACTTGCTAATGATAGTGTTATCTGGTAGCAAGATCTTCTGGTCTGAAACAGGCCTAGTTATGCTCTCTTTATTCATTCTCTAGTGGGCTATATATAATGACATGGGATATTTACCAAGGAAATTATACAAAGTTATAGACCTTTCAGCCTCAACATGAGCATTTATTAAAAATACTTGAAGTAGTACAAGGCAGGACTTGTAGTCCCAAACTAGTGCTTGAACTTTATGCCCCTTTTACCCTCTTGTGTCTATAAGTTTTCTTTTGCTAGTTTTTAGAGATATGGAAGAAAACAAAAATGTATTATCTAGCATATGTGATTTCAGAATATAAGATGTGTGCAGCACTACTTTGCTGTGCTTCCCTGACACATCTTCTACTGTTACCCCTCTGTTGAAAATCTACATTTTTAAATTTCTTTAGTTCTAGAATACATTACTTCAGTGACTCATTTGCTATTAACACTAAATTTCATATGTTGCTAAGATAAACCTGTTGGTGTTAATACTGCACAGAAAAGAAGCTGTCACATCTTTTGGATGTCTGTATTAATTGTTTGCACACTTCAGTTCAATGGACTGAGTCCACACTATATTTAGCTCAAGGATCCTGTATTGCTTTTCCTTATTCTCTCTCTACTTTTTATTCCCCATTCAGGGGTAACAGCTCATTAGCATCCTGTTAGTAATAATAAAACCTTGATCACCTGGATGTGCCCCTTTCTACAGAAACATGCAGAGCTCAGCCTCTTACAAGTCCAGAAAGAGCATTAATTGTAACGCTGCAGAAAGAAGTGGAAGTCTATTAATCTGTGATTTAACAGCTATTTTTGAAATTTTGCTCTGATTTTCATACATAAAATAATACACAGGAGTGACAGACATTCATCATGAAACAAAGTTCTTCTTGGGTGACAGGTGAATTAGGAATTCAGGCTGTCAGTAATCCAACAGCATTGGGGATTTAAAGGGATTTTATTCTTGTCAGAGTGATAGTTTATAACAGGTAGATGTACAGAGTCAAAAAAAAGATTTTGACAACGAAAACCTTTTTCTATGAAAGCTTATCCCATTACAGAAGCCAGGAATTGGGGTTGGCCACTGAGATAAGGATCAGTGGGATGCTTTGTGCATAGCAAGAGGTGCATTACTGTTCCAGCATGGATTCTGTAACCTCATGGCCCTGCAGGTCTCATTGCCTAGTCTGGGTGGACACAATTCACAGAATATTCTGACTTGGAAGGGACCCACAGGGATCATTGAGTCCAACTCTTAAGCAAATGGCCAGTACTACCACAGGGGGAAATTCACAGCACAAAGTCACCAGACCAGTTGATTAACTTTTTAATTTATGCCAAATTAATTTCTTACCCATATTCTGTACAATATTCTGTAATGTGTTGAGAGAGCATCACTGAATTTCACACTTGCATTCACCCTCCTGAGACAAGGAGATCATCTCCTCTGACACTGATTAATATGTAAAAAGCTCCACAGTGCTGACAGTCAGACTGTGGGAGAGTTTTACAGATATCTGAGCTTACACTTGTGCACATTTTCCTTCAAATTCAGGCTTGAGCCATTGTCTACAAAAGATTGATCCTGCTTGGATCCACATCTCACTACTCTGGGGGGGATCTGCAAAGCCAGAGAAGCAGCCTGGGGCAGAGCAGCGATGGAAAGTCACTTCTGCCAGCAAAACTCACAGGAAAATCAGAGTAATGAGTGGCCATAATAACTTCACAAGATGGTGAAAAAGGGATGAGAAGGAACATTGTCATCCTTCTAAGGCTGTTATCTTCATTACCCTACAGGTTTTGCCAGAAAATAGAAAATAGAACTTTGGTTCCTGTGTTATACTTGGGAACACACGATGCCAGAGTGAGAAAAATCACTGCCCCAAAGATCCCTAGTTTGAAATAAGAAAAGAGGGAGATGGACACCAATTCTCCAGAAAGAGACTATAGGTGAGAGTGGAAGTGGTTTATGTACTGCTGTAGATTTATATACAGAGATATTCACAAACAGAAGGCACAAGAATTACGTGAATTTCAATGCCTTCACGTTTTACTATTAAAATGAAATGTGAAACTGAAGCTGCTTGCCAGATGGCCTGGGCAGTTCTACCTGGGGCCAGACATAAAACAATGTGAGCAAATACAGAAGTTCCTGACAGAAGGAGCAAAAGAACATGGGCACATGAAAACAAGTCCTTCTATTAGGCTAAAAGACTCCTGCCTGGGCAGTTTCCCAAATAAGAGCAAACCTTGCTCTGGGCTCCCAGGATTCAGAGAGCTTTAACCCCAACCTTCAGGTTTGAGTCAGTTTTGCTTTCGTTTAACATTTCCAGAGCAGTAACTAAGTCAAATAAAACCTCTTGGTACTGTTTCCTGTGGGAATTATGGTAATAAGCAAGCATATTAATTGTTTGGGTATTTCTCTAAAAGAAGTTTTAGCAGATTGAGTTTTTTCTTCAGAGGAAAGCACCTCTTGCCCAGGATATCCCAAGACACACATATTGCACTGCTGCTCTAATCAGCCTAGGGACAGCCTGAATCACAAAGAATATATTTTTACCACTGAAAATCTTTAGCAACTGTCAAAGCTTGTTTCAGTAAAACACACTCAGAGGGAGCTCATAAACATTCAGTGTGTGAATCACGCCTGAACTAATACAATATGTGTTGTGATTGGAAGGGTAGGAGGAACCCAAACTGTGACAGTTTGCTTCACAGTTTAGAGAATTAGGCTGTGTTGTATTCCAAGGAGTAGCTGTCACAGAACTGGATGTGTCTTAACTGGTGAAACAACCCAGTCTGAGAACACTTAGGAGCAGAGCTGTGATCTCTGACCTGCTCTCACCTCAAACACATTGCCTGTGCTAAAATACAGCAGCACAAGGGAGACCCAGCAGTCTGAAGCACTGCACACCTCATCTTCTGCTTTGGAACATGCAAAATTCTTTAAAGTTTCTATCCCAACCTATGCAGACTTAGGAAATAATTAGGATTTTTTTTACTTGCAAGTGAAGGAACCAGCTATAGCCCAGAGCTGCCAGAGTGCTGCCTAGGGAACAACCACACAGTAAAAAAAAAACCAGGTTGTATGCTGTGAGACAGAAGCAAGAAGTGACTTCTAGAAGTGAAGTCACCATGAACAGTTATCAGTCCATGAGAGCTATGATGCTGTGAATACATTTTAAATATATTCTTCCACTCCAGCATCTTAACCTGTTCTTTGTTTAACCAGCCAGAACACCACTGCCACTGCCTTGTTCTGCTCCAGTGCTTGATCATTTGTTATCTCTGGAAATGATTGCTCTTTTAGCATGTTACAGTGGATGGTGTAAAGCCAAAGGAAGATTCTGAAATGCTTCTGGATTATTGCTCTAGTGAGAAAGGGCTACAAAAATGGAACATGTACTTGAAATTGGTATCATTATCTCCTTTCAGGGTAAATGCAAAATTGAATAATGTCTCACAAATATCTCTCACAGATAATTAAACACAAATATTCTGTTATATTAAGGGAAAAATACCAGCAAGATGTTCTGATAGGAAGTTTGTCTCTAACTTATGGAATCTATTGTGTCCTCAGATTAATGTTATGATTCAGTACTTTGTGTTTTGTCTCCTTTTTTTCATGCATTTTTACCACTTCTCCTTGGTTCCCTGATAAATCAACATAGTTACAATGAAAGATTTCATAGAGGAAGAATAGAATAATTAATTGACTGAAAATCTTCTCAAGCTTTATTCTAAAAGTGAGTGCCTGACTTTGCATCACAAACTGCACTCCCCTTGCTCCCATTTCAGCCAATCTGTCACAGGAACCAGCCAGAACAGACAGGACTGTGACAGCCCTGGATGGTGGCAGCAGGGAGCTGGAGGTGACAGCTCCACTGCAGTTCAGCTGGGGAGGACAAGGGCACTGTTATGTCCTCAGGACCTATGGAAATTTGTCCCATACAGGTGACAGGTATTTGTCACCAGGCTGGTAACACAGAGACCCTTTAAGGCAGGGAGCAGCTGAATGCTCCCCAGGATGGGAGAAAGCCCAAAACAATTCCTGAATTCAGCTTAGCTGTGCCCTCCCGAGCTGCTGCAGGCACAAAGTGCCTTTTCCTCAGGAAGATGTGCTGTAGGGTTAAAAGCCACGAGGGAAGCCCTCCTGTTTCTCGTTCTACAATTGCAAATATTAACTCTGAAATTACTTTTGCTATGATGATGTGATGGGAGCAAAGGGACTGCCTTACAAAAATATAAAATAGACTGGCTCTATTACAGACAGTTAATAATGTACATAGTGCTTGCAACAGTCATATAACTACAGATTTATAATTCAGCTTCAAAATTAAAAACAATGATATTACTGAGCAAAGAGAAAGAAATTACTTGGAGTTCTTTTTGTCCAACATTCTTTTGGGGAAAAAAAATTCTTCCTGAAATCTGAATTACCTATAAAAAAATTAAATAAAAATGATTTTTGGAAATAAGGTATTTCAAAGTCCTGGATTTTTTTCTTTCAAGAGAGCAAAGATTATCCATCCTCTCTGAGTTTTCCTCAAAGTCGTGTTGCCTGTTCTTTGTAATGACAGGAAACTGCTGTGAACAACCCCTGGGGCAGCAGCAGCACATATTTCCTAGGCAGAGGAGGTAGCTGAAAGAATCTTATTTTCCCCCAAAGAAGTATACAAGCACTTTTCATGTGAGTGGGAAGAGGAGCCAAATTGTTTTGGGACAATTATTTTATCTTTCTTAAGAGTTGTTCTGATGCTTCTGAATTCCCTGTTGACTGTTCACTCTGTCTTTACAAAAAACATAGATGAAAGGTTAAAGCCTTAGAAATTATGCAGCTTTTCTCTGGCTAGCCACAGCTGTTTGGGGAGGTGGTCACACAGCATGTGCTGCAGTTCACTGGAAATTTATACTAGAAAAGACAGAACTAAGCTGGGACAGAATAAAATCAAGGAACTGCAGCTCAAGCTCTGCCAGTCCTTCCTCCTCTAAGTTCCCCTTCATCCATCTTCCTTCTCACACCTCCTCCTGCTTTGTTAATTATCATTTTGCAAAGAGGTTCTCATGTTCAGTGTGTCCAGAGCAAGCAGGATGAGAAATCTCTGCCATGAGCAGAAGCAGCAGGTCACTTCCCTGCCCTCCAGCCCATCTGCCTCCGAGAGCCCTGGCTATGCTGAGGCACCACTGGTGCCAGGATAAGGTGAAAACACCACAGGGACAATTTCAGGCCACTGAGCTAAGTTTTAATCATGTATCTTCCACTAATGTCAGAAGAAATTACATGGCTAAATCCCTGCAAGCTGTTTTGGATATGTGAAAGTTAATTTTACAGCTATTGCTGGGGCAAAGGAATAGGACTGCCTGCTGGCAGAGGCAGCAGCTAAGAGAGACTGGCAGAGCAGAGAGAGATGAGCAGCTGGAAAAAACACACCCTCTCCATTATCCCCCCCAAAGGATGTCAGTGCTGTTGGCACAGGACACTTTACTGTCACCCTGGTACAGAGGAGCCATTGCATTGCACGCACTCCAGCCCTGCTTCCCTCCAGGGAAGGATGGGGATGCAGGATTGCTGCAAGGACTTCAAGCATAAGTTCTTTTTTGCCTCTGAAACACTTGGGCAGCTCAGTGCCAGGACAAGTTACTGCCTCTACCAACAGCCTCTGGCTTTCCATGTCAATTACCAGGGACAGAAGCATCCCAGTACCTCCCAGTGCAGGACTGACACAGCCTGATCCCTGCCCCTGCAGCACCCCAAGTAGCTCCCCTGGCTGGTGAATGTCTAAGACACCTTGTGCCTGGGGCAGTGGGCACAGCTCTGTTGAGAAATGCTCTTGCAGACACTGCAGGCACAGCACAGGCACTCAGGACGTGGAGCAGGACAGGCCAGACTGTCTTACAGTAAACAGTGTTCCCATTCCACTCACAGGTAACAGATCTAGGGTTGGGTTTGTGGTGTTGGTTTTGTTTTCTTTTTTTTTTCCCCCCAGTAAATTTTAGGAACTTGTGCCCTCCCACTTCTGAACCTGCCTGAGGTCACTGCTGTGCTTCCATCACTGTCCCTGCTGGAAAAGGCTCTTAAACATCCAGGAACCTTTAAAAAAGGAGAAAGTGAGCAGATAGATGAGTTTCTAGATGACTAGAAACTCTACAGAGATTGCTTTTAAAGGCTTTGCATTTAAAAATGGTTCAAAATAAGGTATAGTACCTTCTGCATGCTTCATTCAACAGCTGCAGGATTAATGCCACCACAGCTGGGAAACACTTAACATGCTTCCATCCATAGGAACCCAGAGCACTCAGAGTCTCCCTGGGGAGCATTTTTGACTGTTCAGGAGAAAAAGTTCCATGGGATAACAGCACTTTTCATCTAAGCAAAAAACATTACCTGCATGCCATGGATTATTTTAGCAGCTGTGAGCCTACCTGAGCCTGTCAGTCAAATTACAGCAGAAAGAATTAGAACTAAAGTATTTGGTAAAACATGAAGAGTATTGTGGAATGAATTCATCATGGCAGCCAAGCTGAATGTTGGTTTTCCTGATCACAAAACCAACAGACAAATCTACTCCAAGCAGGGATCTCACTCATTCCTTCATATCAATGCTTCAGTGGTGTCAGTGGTTTTGCACATATGGCAAAAGCAAATTTGGCTCTAAATATGAATTTAAAAACCTTTCTCAGAAAAATCAGTGATGGCAAAAACCACAGCAGAGCTTTTCACATATCTTTAAGCTGAGACAAAGGTGGTGAAGATAACAATATTTACTTAGCTGCTCTCTGTGCTGATTAAACCAAACACTAAACAAGGACACATCCATTGCAGATAATGTTTTCAGCACTCACTGCTGAGGCCATTTAATTAATTGTTCTCTTGGGGTCAATATCAAGTTATGTCAGTAAGCATTTGAGCTCATCCAGCACTGATAGCTGAATCTGTTTGTTTGATCTAGCAGTTTTATCTTGTGAACGTGGCTCTTGCTGCAGAGTCTAACCACAAAAACACCTCAGGAATTTTTATTTTTATTTTTTTAGGTTTGTAGAAGAATTGAACCCATGGAAGTTGAAAACTACTGTTGTTTTAAACAGTGATGGAGTTCCCTTCAGATAAAAAAGATCTGGTGGAGAAAGCAAGAGATTTTGATGTATTAATGGCATTTTTTCTAGCTGAAGTAAGGATAATCCACAAGATTTTGACTTCCTCTTTGCAGAGAAATGTTCCAAAAGCAGATTTCCCCCCCTTAAAGGCATCTATATATATTCAAGAGAAAAAAAACTCTTGAGTCTGGCAAATCTGAAGCCTTTTTGTGAATTATTATAAGAAAATAAAGTGGTTGATTATCTGTCATAAGGCCTAGAACAAAAACCACCTGAATTTAAACACATGATTTTGACATTCAAGATATCATTTTCAGGAAGGAGCCCTCATTTCTTTTGGTGCCAGATTTTATTTTTTTTCCCCTGAGATAGCAGCCAGCACTGCATCTGATCAGCACACCTCATAGCACACAGAAGATCTTTCCTGCCTAGGCAGTGTGCAGGCAAGCTTGGCTTAGTGCTCCTGGCAATTGGCCACATGAAATGCCATTTGAATGTGGAACAAAGCCAATGAACTGGAAGTTACAACAAATCCTTTCATAATGGGGATTATTTGCTTATCTTATTCACAGAGATTGGGCCACACCATGGGAACTGGACACTCTTCAGGTTACACCAATTAGCCCCCAGTTGCTACTACTTTGGTTTTCTGGTGTTCTCCAGAAAAATAGCAATAGGAGCATAAAGCAGGAAGGCTGGCTGGCACAGAACAGCTTTAAGTACTAAAAGTAGAATGAAGAGCACAACAATCAGCCATTTTAAATACTTTCCATAGCAAACCTTCCCTCTGGTGTCACCAGACAATTTCACCTATGTATCCCTTGTGTGCATCATTACAATGCTCAGGAATCAGGAAAAGGTGAAGACAGCAGAAAATATGAAAGTGTCCAGGGAAGCAGAAGGTTATAGGTGAGTGCAGATGCTCAGTGAGAAAGCAAGCACAAATTGTCTGCTCTGATTTTACTGAAAAATCTCCAGCCTAAGCAAGAATGAGTATTTTTGGGATAAGTGGGCTTCTTACTTGATAGCTCTTTCCTACTCTATGTGGTCTATTCTAATTTTGATATAGAATACCACTAAGTAAAGGATAACATGATCACTTGCCTTTATCAAATGGACTGAGTCCTCCCAAGGGAGGCACATGCTTTAAATTCCCCAACCACTGCTGCCAAGTTAGGTGCCACCAGCCTGGAATACATTACACAGCTGACAGGAGCCCAGAAAGAGCTGAGCTTTCACATATCCTGGTATTCTTTCAGCATGAGCATAGATCTTTTTCAATGAGAGATGTCAGGCACCAAAATCAAGCAATTACTGGTTATAAAGCTATTAGCCTGGAAAAGTGGACAGTCTGTGTGTAACTTGTTGTTAAATGACCCACTCTGGGTACATCATTCATCACTGTGCAGAAAATGGTCTTTGTTACTTGAAGCAAAGCTTAGACTTTTAGTATTCATCAGGGACAAAACCATTCCATGAAAGAAAGCATTTTAATTTGAAGCACTAGATTATGTGGTTTTCAAGCACATCATACAGTGCACTGGGAAACCCAGGATGTGGGAACATTTTTCTATTAATATACAATAACCTCTTAATAAGGGAGGAGATGGATCTTGCTCCTCAGATCTATTTACATCTCACTCCATTGGACTGAAAAGAATTATAGAACAGAAACTTTCTGCCAATACCATGAATTATTTAGCTGCTGGGGTGTAACACCTACTAGATTGTAATTGGTTTGGTTTTGCCAAAAGGAAGCTGTTTGTCACTACCATCTCTGCATTAGCACAACGTTTATGGCACTGGAGTGCCTTAAAGAAAACTACATCTGTCTTGAACTGCTGTTGTTCTGCTTTGATTTAATGGTTCTGGAAGCAGTAAGAGCTGCATGGTCCCACCAACTGCTGATATCTACAGAAATAATAAATGCTGCATTGAATTCTATTAAGGAGTACTAAATATTCAATGTGACAGTCGAATTCCCCTACAACGTCTAGATGGATTTACACTTCCACTATGGAAACTGAAGTTCGCCTAAGGCAATTTTCTGTTCAGGATTCACTGCTGGTACAAAGTAAGTGAATTCAGCCACAAGCAGGGCACTAATGAGCTCTGAGCAGTGATAATCACAAGAGCAAGAGAATCGTGTTACATGATACTGAAAATAACAAACTCAGGAATAATATCTGTTGGACTGGCTAGGAGTCCTTTTTCTTCATCATCATCTGAGCTATGCAGCTTACAGAGTAAGCAGAAAAATTGCCATTTGTCTTCATTTTTATGGTGGGGTATATACACTCACATATGGATTACATGCAGGACCTCTGAAGATCATAAAATAGATATAAAAGCTGTGCAGAACCCTCAATTTTATTTTTCTATTGCACTCTTTTAAATTGTAAAATGCCTATTCAGATTATTACAGCATGTTGCTTGCTCATATTCCAGAATGTTCATTTTCTTTTCACATTTAATATACTGGAATATGTGCACAATCATGCTGAGCGGGGTAATTGAACATTAAACAGAGAATTACTCACAGCAGCAGTATTTTAAATTCAAATAAGTTTCACAACATATGGCCTTTATAACATAGTCTAACAAAAATTTTGTAGCTGCTTAGATGAAGCAGGTGCTTTCTTTTTGTACTGCTGGATCCACACCTGTATTGTCTGAGGCCCAACCCCAGGCTGCTGCCACATCAGGGACAGGCCTGGCCAAACAGATTTCACAGCCAAATGCTTCATCAATAGCCCTATCCCCCTGATAGACTCTCCAATCCATCTTAGATGCCCAAAAATTTTCAAGTCCCTTTTTACAGAAAGCTGACTTCTCCAAAGCCAATTGTTCTCTGAAATTACAGCAGCTGACAGGATCTTCATCTGTTTAAGCATTAGGTCAAGATGGATCAGGGCTGGTACAGATCAAGAAGACATGGTATGAGTGACCCCATCAGACCAAAATTCCCTTTTTTCTTACAGGGTGCAGCACCTCTTGGGCATTTCTGATTGTGGGATCCCACTGTTGTCAGAGAGCTCAAGCTCCAAACATTCAGCACAGAAAACACTTCTACAGTCTAACCTTAGCTGTGCTACAGCTTGGAGTGAGTTCTGTTGCACTGCACAAAGTTTTTGGAGGTCTTGGGGAAGCCCATCCCTTTCCAGCTCCTGACACAGGGAGCAGCCCAGCTGATGCAAACATCCTGCTCCCAGACATTACTAAGGGAGGGGTGCTGGGACATCCCAGTCACCTTCAATAACTACAAAACTCATTTCAGTTTGAGATGGAAGGGAAGCCTCCTCCACAGAGCAGCACAGAACGCTCTCATTGTGAGCTATAACCTCCCCAAAAAGGAAACTCAAAGAAACAAGTATTAGACAGCTCCCTATTTCATACTATTTTCTGCAATATCAGAAGCAGAAATATCTATGTAAGAAGCAGGAGTTTTACACCAAATAATGCACATTGTAAGTAATGATTTAATCTTTCCTTATTTGCTCACTCCAGAGATTATTCAGAGTTCTTAGAATTAAGATGCCATAAATAGTGCACACCTTGAATATTTTAAAGGAGGTACTAGTAAAATCTCTACCTTCACACATGTAAACAAAGATTACTTCAGGACCTCTTTCATATGTCACAGAACCATAACTTTCCTCTGTATTAAGAGGAACCCTATCAAGTTATCCAATTATTTACAGCATCACCCAGTATTTGGGCACACAGCTGTCTGATCACTAATTGCACACACACCAACACAGCCAGGACCACTGAGGGAAGGACCCTGATTTTAGATCCCTGGATTTCGTGAGCATGAGGAATCAAGCTAAAGAGCATTAATTACTTTCCTCTTTAATGACAGGTAGCATTCCTCTGTCATTTGTTGCTCTCTATTCAATTATCTATTTGTGGGAACCTCCATAATACCAATGCTCTTTGGCTGGGAAACAACAAGATGTAAAGTAGAAAACTGATGCTCTTCATTACAGTAATTTTCAACCGGTCTGACAGCAATAGGAATTCAATTACAGTCCTCCAGTGGCAATAAGCTCTGTGCACACTAGATCTTAATTGTTCAACCATCAGTTTGCAATTTGCATTTTTAGTATAGTGACAGCTGACTGTTTCCATCAGTAGCAGACATTTATATTCATGAAAAAATAAATATATTGTATATCTAACTCAGCTAGGAAACTTTCTGTAATGAAGGAACCAGCCTATTTACTTAAATGGTTGCAATAATTTGCTGCTCTGGAGTCTGACATAGAGCTTTTCCTTGGTATTGCAAACTAGAGGCACAACTGTGCCCTCTGAGGGATAGTTTCATTTAGTAACCATGTAGATCACATTTCAGTTCCCCCTCCCTTAAAGAAATCAAGTTTAATAGGAAAAGGCTTCCAATATAAATGGGTATGTCCTGAGCACTACACTTTCAAAGCCTGCATGCTATACATCTGCACATGTATAAACAGAGATATGTGAATATTTATGAGGGTGCAAACAAACCCTTTATCTTGTACAGCTAAGCTACAAAAACCACTTAAAAATTGCTCAAGCTTTTCTGGCACAGTGATGTAGGTACAGGGGAAGCTGTATGTACATCTTCTTCCCTCCAAGAAGCTTATGGAAATGAGGAATTTTTGGAGCATCCAAGAGGGCTTGTCAAATCCTAACCAGTGCAGAACTAAGGAAGTGTCTCCCACTTGGGGACTGCCCATCACTGACCACAGCCAGGGACAGGTGGGTTTTCACTGATGGCTGCAGTCAGAAATTCCTGGGTAAAGAGGAGTTTGGCAAGAGCTTGGCAGCAAAGAATTGACCCAATCAGCTCATGGCTGATTGTCCTGTCATGTCACCCCTTAGGTGTTTGTTAACTCAAATTTGCAATCACTGCCAAACAACGGGGTGAGAAGGCAGGACTGTGTCACTGGGGCCCAGCACAGGTACGAGCTGGCAGTGTCAAAGAGCTCTGTGCTGCAATAAGAGAAATTCACAAGTAGGAAAGCAAAGAGCCAGGATTGAAATTCAGTAACTGAACAACCTGAGAGAATTAGGCAAAGTACCTGCTTTTACATCACCTTGATTTGAGAGCTGGTATCATTCTTCATCACTTTTTTAAAAACAAAAACATGTTTTTAAGATCTGGGAAAACAATGACAACTCAAATGTTGTGTCCCACAGGCAGCTCCTGCCCTGATGAATTACTGCTGCCTCTCACCACACATCACTGCAAGGCACAGGGAACGAGGGAAGCATTTTTGTGAGAGGAGGTGTCAGAGATTTCTATTCATGGCTAAAAATCCTTTCCCTTTCATGCAGACAGCACAGCCTGGGACTGGTAGCCTTGGGATGTTGTCCTGCACAAGCCTCTCAGCATAAAGGTGCCAGGTGCTTTACCAAGCTCTAAGGACTTATTCTGGTGGATCTGCATGAGTGTGCTCAGGACTGAGCCTGCCTGTGACAGCCCTTCAGGAGTTTCCACTTCATTATAGATTTCCCTGATGTGGGCACTGTTTTCCTTCTTGCTGTTTGTGTCAGATACATTCTCTGGCATCCTAAATCTAAATAGCAATTTGTTAGTGACAGTTTTAATTTAATGGAAAACATTGTACCTGCAATAGTAGGAAAAAAGAAGTAGAGAAATTTTCGACTGATTTTTTTCTTTCTCACTCTTAGAATACATAACCCTCCATTATATTGATTCAAGGCAGTCTAAATCAACCTGACTTCATTTTCCAAGATGAATAACATCAGAGCCTCAACCAGTACAAATAGGGGTTGCACCCATACTTCAGAAATAATAGAGTTCAGATAATTTTTATACATTTATACACATGTAGTATATGTTATAATTATGTATGTATTATACAAATATATATTGCTTATATTAGAGTTTTAAATATGTATCTGTTTTCCTTCAAAGGCCAGACAACTCATGGCACCAGACCAACACAGATTTCTAGGACACAAACTGTTTTGATTTATAGGGCTATCCCTATCTTAACATACATTTTCTTGTTAATTAGGTCACAAGAATTCAGTTCACTTATCCAGTTTTCTGATTGAACTGAAGTGGTAGCTGTACTTTCAGGGAAACTTTTTTCTTATAGGAAAGAGGAGGTTCAGCTCAATTTCCAAGTAGATCACAATCCAGATCCTGTTGTTGTAGAAAAATAAGTCAATCACTGTCCAGAAGGAAAAAACTCAGACCCTGCTTGTATTTACCTGGGTGCAGGATAAACAAACATGCAGGTAACTGGTTTAGGTTGGAGATTATACTCTAAAAGGTTCTTGGCAATCCTAATTTTATTATCAACCTCCCCACAACTCTTTTCTTACAAAAGCAGTGCAGATGTGAACCTTTATGCCTGGAACAAGCTGCCTTTCAGATGAGCAATAAGATACTGTATAAATGTTATATGAGAGCACTGCAAGAGAATTCCAAATGGAAAAAGTGCTGGTTTGATCTACATGATCACTTTGGAATGGGTAAATCTCTCTCAAGCTGGGGTTTGCAGCTTCAGATGTTATTGTCAGCTCACAGCTGCCTGCTGCGAGCCCGATAACAGCCAGGAGCTGCAACGAGTGTGCTGCAGAAATATTACAAGCAATAAGCTCTGAAAATCAATGAAGCATGTACCCTTCAAGCCAGCCTGGTGTAAGCCACATCAAGTGTTATTTCAGGTGTTATACAGCTTTGTACACAATGTTTACTTGGGCTGATTTTGTAAGACAAGCCTTTTCCCAACCCCAAAATATAAAATCAGTGTTATTGAATGTAAACACAAACCCTGCTTTGTGTTCCTTAAAAACCCCACCTCTTTCCTCCCTCCTGTTATTAAAAACAAGCAGCCAACTAAAATGTCTCACCTCAGGGTTACCTTTTAAGACAGAAACTCTTGTATCTGCATTTTCTATTTTGCATAAACAGAGATCTGCTTGACTATGCATCAAGTATTTATTCCAGGGATCTTTGTCTGCAGAAGACACTACCATGATTCATCGTGCATGTATGCTTACTAAATTTTATAAATACTGGAAAATAGGCCATAAATGCTGTTTTATGTTTTAAATCACTGTTTTGTCTAGCCAAAATATCTTGAAAGTAGTAGTGTTAGGAATTCAGATAATGAAAATTAAATAGGCATGTGCTTTGCCTTCATACAGCAAAATATACACTGATATAGAAGTAAATCTCTATATGGGTTAAAAAAAAGTTATAGCATGATACAAACTGCAGGAAAAGAGACAGATTCCACAACTTTTATCCTGAGCTGAGCTCTGCTGTGCAGAAAAGCACTCAAAGGCTCATGATCTGCCTTTCCCAGACTGGCAGGGCCAAAAGAAGATCAGCTAGACTTTATTTAAATAACTGTAATTCAACAGTAAAATATTTTTTAAACATGAACTCTGCCTCAGCTGCTGTGCTGCGGTGCCAGAGCAGCTGAGGCTGTGCTGCAGGCAGGGCCCTGCCCAGCACGGAGCTGTGCAGGGATCCACAGGCAGCTGCCTGCTCCTTCCAGGCACCTCGCCAGCCCAGCAGGGCTGAGCAGGAGCACACTGTGCCAGCATGCCAGAAGAGCTTCACAGGATTTTTTTTTCCCCTCTCCCCTTTAGAAAAATATATATATGGACAAATCCCCGAGGCTTCAGCGTGAGCTGTGAGAGTTCAGAGGGGGATGTCAGGATTTTTCAGCATCCAGGTAGTTTTATTTTCCCTTAGAATTTTTATGAATTTTGTGGGTTGCAGAGCACTGCTGTCTCACTCTCTTACCAGGGCTGGCATGCTGAGGGACCCACCACAGCACAGGCACCCAGCACGTGCCATGGCAGGGAACTCTGTGGCCACCAGCCAGAGCTGTACCCCGAGACTGAGCTGTCCCAGCACAAGAGAAGGGCTTCAGCTAAATTGCCACCAAACAAGAACAGGATCATTAACACCTAAGTACAGCCATGTCATAGAATCATAGAATGCCTTGGGTTGAAAGGGACCTTAAAGACTATCTCCTCCCACCCCTCTGCCATGGGCAGGGACACCTTCCACTACACCAGGCTGCTCAAAGCCACATCCAGCCTGGCCTTGAACCAGCCAAGGTTCAAGGTTCAAGGTTCTTCCAAGCTCACTCAAAACATGTTATGGAAAATATAATGGCCATTCATACACACAACATAATGGAGACTTCAACAAACTGAAAGCTTAGCACTGGAAGCTACTGGTGAGTAGTCTACCAAACCCCAAATATGAGACAAGCAAGGAAGTAGTTTTAAATAGTGTAACTAAAATTTTGCCAGCGGCAAATTTAAACCACTCTTCTTCACTTACTGAAATTTCATTTCCTTCCCTGGAAAATTGTGTAGGTTCAGGCACAATCAAGATCTCCTGAGCACCAAGGACTGTAAGGATTTCTCTTTCCTTCTGGCTGGCCTCCCAATTAATTATTAAGTTATACTTAATATGTTGAGCTTCTCTATCTTGCAGGTGCCTCTAGGACTGGGCTCTAGAATACATAAAAAAAGACTGCCCAGTGCTTCAAGAGACACTTGACTATCAGTCAGTCAGAATTATCAGTTCTCTCACCTCAGATCTGCCACAACTAACACATATTTTGCTGTCTGTGAGCAAATCTACTCCTCCTCTTGTGTCCCAGTACAACACATCACAAAGGGTCATGTCCCCAGTCAGGGAAGAATTAGTCTCTCTCCCAAGAGTTTTGGTGGTAGTTCCACCTCATTAACAGGAGATGGACACACTGGGGGTACTGAGAGCAACATGAACTGAGGCAGATGGAGGTGGACTGATGCACTAGAGAAGATTAAAAGAGTAAAATCTCTGTAGCTGGGTCCAGTGACAGACAGTGACCATAAAAACTTGTAGGGCATAAAAGTTAAAAGTGGACTTTAGACCTAAGAAGAATGTGTGGTACTAGACCCAGTAGAAGGGAAAAGCAGACACTCAAGAAATTGCTTTATCACTGTTAGTTTGTGCAAAACAAGGTTTGCATCTACTACAGATAGTTTTTGCCAATTACATCTCAGTGATTACACTGATGAATTTGGCCTTCAGAAAAGCTCCAATGAAGGACAATTTTAGCATGCATAAAAAGCATGTTTTTATGTTAATTATTGAAATAGTAGCTGAAGGTGGAAATACGGGTCTCTTTTCCAGGCAAAGAAAACAATATTTTATATATATATATATATATATATAATTGGGCTTTCATCCTAAAGAAATTCCTGGTTTCCTGGCAGACCCAACACTTTACCTCACACCTGAAGTTTGGTTTAGTGCTTTCCTGTCTACTTCTATGTTTTTATTTCAGTGGCTGTGCTGAAAATTAAAAAAAAAAAAACCAAAAAAACAAATAAATTGTAGCTGGCTCCATTCCAAGAATTTCCTGTACAATATTGCAAAGGTTTTAAGGAAAAGGAGAAGTTTGTGTTGCTTGGTGAGCTTGGATTAGGCTATAAGGCCATTTTTTACATCTAATCTAATAATCTGGGGTGACTGCCAGAGTCATTTACCTGTTGGTCTTTACCCTGCAGGTCAGGACACCTCCCTTTTAACATTAAAATCTCAGGCAAATGATTCTGAGGTGATTAATTNCAAGATCTCCTGAGCACCAAGGACTGTAAGGATTTCTCTTTCCTTCTGGCTGGCCTCCCAATTAATTATTAAGTTATACTTAATATGTTGAGCTTCTCTATCTTGCAGGTGCCTCTAGGACTGGGCTCTAGAATACATAAAAAAAGACTGCCCAGTGCTTCAAGAGACACTTGACTATCAGTCAGTCAGAATTATCAGTTCTCTCACCTCAGATCTGCCACAACTAACACATATTTTGCTGTCTGTGAGCAAATCTACTCCTCCTCTTGTGTCCCAGTACAACACATCACAAAGGGTCATGTCCCCAGTCAGGGAAGAATTAGTCTCTCTCCCAAGAGTTTTGGTGGTAGTTCCACCTCATTAACAGGAGATGGACACACTGGGGGTACTGAGAGCAACATGAACTGAGGCAGATGGAGGTGGACTGATGCACTAGAGAAGATTAAAAGAGTAAAATCTCTGTAGCTGGGTCCAGTGACAGACAGTGACCATAAAAACTTGTAGGGCATAAAAGTTAAAAGTGGACTTTAGACCTAAGAAGAATGTGTGGTACTAGACCCAGTAGAAGGGAAAAGCAGACACTCAAGAAATTGCTTTATCACTGTTAGTTTGTGCAAAACAAGGTTTGCATCTACTACAGATAGTTTTTGCCAATTACATCTCAGTGATTACACTGATGAATTTGGCCTTCAGAAAAGCTCCAATGAAGGACAATTTTAGCATGCATAAAAAGCATGTTTTTATGTTAATTATTGAAATAGTAGCTGAAGGTGGAAATACGGGTCTCTTTTCCAGGCAAAGAAAACAATATTTTATATATATATATATATATATATAATTGGGCTTTCATCCTAAAGAAATTCCTGGTTTCCTGGCAGACCCAACACTTTACCTCACACCTGAAGTTTGGTTTAGTGCTTTCCTGTCTACTTCTATGTTTTTATTTCAGTGGCTGTGCTGAAAATTAAAAAAAAAAAAA
>VXBC01009447.1:500772-612953 GCA_013399945.1 Ploceus nigricollis
AAAACAAATAAATTGTAGCTGGCTCCATTCCAAGAATTTCATGTACAATATGCAAAGGTTTTAAGGAAAAGGAGAAGTTTGTGTTGTTTGGTGAGCTTGGATTAGGCTATAAGGCCATTTTTTACATCTAATCTAATAATCTGGGGTGACTGCCAGAGTCATTTACCTGTTGGTCTTTACCCTGCAGGTCAGGACACCTCCCTTTTAACATTAAAATCTCAGGCAAATGATTCTGAGGTGATTAATTGGAAATTATCTCAGATTCATGGAAAGCCTGCCATAATCAGGGGTGCATTTTTACTGCATCTGTTATATTTAAGAGTATGCCCATACACTCAGTTCACTGATCTTTTCCACAGAAAGGTTGCCTACTTTGCCACCTATAAATTGAAGCCATTTATTGAGCTTTTAGCAAACCTTGGGCATTAAAATGTAGCATATATGATACATCATAAAATGTGTGATCAAAGAAGGCCAGCTCCTACTAAATTTTCTTTTCTAATCTTCCCTCCTCAGGCAAAAACCTGGATGAATAGCTAAGTTAGTCCCATGAGGTGGATGAAACTTTGATAATAAAGCTTATGCTACTTACACTGATACTCATTCAGTTTTCTGAAATCCATTTACACAACGTGATTAAAGAAACAAGACTTGGCTTTCCTCTAACATTCAAGTACATTTTGTTCAAAAAATTAATGCAAGATCATACCCTGTGTGTTTTTTGGAAAGTAGGGAAAATATCAATATTATCTCCTGTAATTACAATGGAAAAGATGTAGAGGTAGGAAAAAGTCTTTCAGACTGTGTAGAAATTAAGCCAGTAAAATACAGCAAGGCAGTCCAGGATAGTAATTTTAATATATTTGAATATGTAGCCAAAAATCAATGAAAATTGTTCATAAAGAGCCTCTGATGCACTTAAATTATACATCTCCCAATGTGGCCTTGTTGCAGCTCCCCAAGTAATAGGAAAATTAATACTCTAGGTACTTCTTCTGATCTTAAAAAGACCTAAAAACTAGTCCAGAAACTGTAATGACATATTTTTGAGACAATTTAATGCTCTTTTGAAGATGGAGGCACAAGGGACAGAATCTTTGAACTTCAAATCCCTGGCAGCAGTTTTAGTGAGTAAATAAACACGTGGTTTTTTTGCTGTTACCACACCAACCTGAGCCAAGGTATCCTTTCATTCTACACAGATATGCAGAAAACACCCATGTACAAAAATAATTGAATTAGTCTTTTACTAAATAGGTGTAAATACTCTCCAATTACCTCTCAGTTGTACGAAGTTTTGGTTGAAGAGGAGTTTTTTTGAGGGAGTGGGAAGGTTGGGCAGGTGGTAGTTTTGGGGTTTTTGTTTGTTTTTGTTTTTCCCTGCACACTAAAAAATCCACAAGTGCACTGTGACCTCCCGGGACAGAGAAAATTTCTGCCAAAGTTTTCAGTACTTCTCTGGCTCAGCAGGTTTATTCTTTAAAGTCTCATCTATGCTATTTCTGTATTCTTTGCTGCACATCACCAGGCAGGTAGAGAGGTTTTTCTTTGTGAAAGATTTGGCCTTAGCACAGATCCTACAAATTTGTGTTTTTTACAGTGCCAGACCTTTTCCTGACACAAGCTTCAGAAAAGCCAGGTGTGGTCAAGTACCCGAAACCCTGCCCAGGTGATAAAGTAAAATAGTTCTTATGAAGAGGAAAGAAAGGAAGAGAAATGAAGGCCCTGTTGATGCCCCCCAAGGGCTGTTTGTCATCAGCTTCAGCTGGACCCATCAAATTCCAGCAATTTCTTTATCCAGGAGGTAATGTTTTGAGAAACTAAAACCCAAACTGTTCCTTCCAGGCTGAGATTATCTTGTTGCAAGGAGAACTGCCTTTATAAGAGGATTTGCACTAATTACGTAAAGTATGTTATAAAACACTGTTCAGGAAATAATAGACTAGAAAGTCAGAAGGTTAATAAGCAAACTGATCCTGTACCTCTCCCTGTCCTGAATCCCCATGTAGGAAATGCAGTCAGGATGCCTAGTAAAGACACAAACCACAATTACTTTATGGAAATTATTTCTCAGCAGTGTAACACCCAAGAGTTCCCTTCCACACTCATTTAAATGACTGGTGAAGCAAATAGCAAAATCAATAGCCACAAAACTCAGTCTCATTTTTGCAATTAAACCCCCGAGAGAGAACCCATCCATAACCTGCTCCTGGCAGTCACAGGGGTGATTGCAGCCTGCCTGAGCACCTCATTCCCATGCAGCAGGTGTAAGGGAATATTTCCTACACACACTCCATTTAACCTGCTGGAGTGGGTGCTCTGCAAATGCCCTACATTCATTTACACAGCCCCCTGTATTCCTCAGCTCAGTGCACACACATTAATTACTGGAATTGGAAACAGGCTTGGTTTAAGCAAAGGGGATGATTTAGTAGAAATTTGCCAGTCTCAGGTAAGTGCACCCCGTGGTGGAAACTCACATTGCTGTGGTGGCAGAGTGTGGCCACGTGTGATTTTATAGCTCTGTGTAACAGCCAGCCATGAGAAGAAACTGCATCCCTGAGGGGATGTGCAGGGTCAAGAAGAGATGTGATAAAAGCCTGCTCTTTTTACAAGAGGCTGAGAAAAACCATTTTAGACATTGCAGCAAAGGAAAAAATGTTCCCTTTACCAGCAGGGGCTTGGGATGCAAGTGCACAGAGACAGGCTTGACTGCACCAGATCCATGGATCTCCCTCTCAGTCCCAGCAGCAAAACAAGTGGAATTAGTTTAGTCTGTGCAGGAGAACCTCAGATTTGATGCATTTAAAAAAATAAAACCCCAAACACTGAAATAGCAGCAATAAATTTAAATCTCCAATTTTCAGCACATAAAAGTTATGTGTATAAAATGTTAACATCATACAGATTTGCTGAGCTTATGCTCCCACACAACTTGAAAAGTACTAGAAATTACATGTTTTGATAATGTCAAGTTAAAACACCCAATAAAAATGAGAACATTTCTGCAAAAACTCCTGCTTTCACTAAGACTACTCTTTTGGAAATAAGATGTTCACCAGAAATTTTAAATAAATTTTACAAGGGCCACCTATACTATGTATATATACCACGTCTCACATGGGTATGTTTTCCCTCATTCTATGGAGAAGCAGGATCAATTACTGAAATATTGGTCCTACTGAAACAATGGGAGTTTTGCCATCTGACACTCCTGAAGTCCCTTTTTTCCCCTTACTTCAAAATTTACTAGGCTTACACAGAGCTGATTTTTCTAATGGGTCTTTCCTATAGGCAAGGTTTGTGGAATAACACTTATGCTGTTGCAGGGATCCACTTCCTTAACAATATTAAGGAAAAACAAGGTCACACAAATATTTACATTATTCCACTGAGGCACAAATGACCACCTATGTAGTTCAAGGAGGCATTGGGGAAGTTTTTCCACTTCTTTCCATTTTGACTATGTCCCCATGTCACACATGAGAAATTAAATATTTCCCACAGGAATAAAAGCTCCTTGGATAATGTTCATTAGTGATTAGGAAAGTGGGAGAGGAAAACAAGTCCAAAAGGCTCAGCAGCTTCCCCCACCTGGCTGTTATTGGTGGTTTATTGTTTAAAGTATAAACAAAAGCTACAGCAAAATACACATATGATGACAAAAGAAACTGTAGTCCAGCTTTGGTTCTGCACTGCTTCATGTTACTTTGGGGCCAAATTGTCTCAGCCTAGAGGGGTCTCCTGCTGCTGGGTTGTACCCACATGAGGTATTCTCATGCCCAGGTTGGATCTGAAACCCAGGGCAGCAAAATAATCAGAGCAGAGTCTGTGTCCTTAAGGAATAGGGAAAGCAAGTATTTTTAGGATGGAGTCCAAACCGTACTGTCATTTTAATCTTGTTTTGAAATGTGTTCCATGTAATATTTTAAATTTAAACCAATCTGGAAAGGCATCACACAACTATAAAACTAACCATGGAGGCAGAGGAGCAGGACTAACAAGGCAGATGCATTATGAGTTTGGCCAGTTTCCTGCTTGCAGCTCAAAACTGCCAGATGCCTCAGTGAAGAGAATTCCTTCCTGGGAATGCTGATTGCAGAGTTGCAGGCCTTAATATTGATCAGACAGGAAGATCAGAAATTAAAGGCAAGAGGAAAACCCATAGCACTGCTTCTCTAAATCCATACATTCCTGCTTGCCATGGCCACTCTGCTAAGAACATGTCACAGTGTGTAGTTTGACAAATGTGCCCTTGCTACCATAAACTCCCACTTTAGAGCTATTGACACAGAACCTCCATACCTGATAGAGAGCACACTTCAGGAAGTATATGGAAATTAAAAAAAAAAAAAAGGAGAATGTTTCCTGGCAGAAGTTATCACTGAACAACATATGCAATTGACTCTGCATGATTTACCCTTGTAGCTTAATAAAAACTGGGGTTTGAACAACGGGGTGTTCAGAGGACAAGAGGACACAGCCCCGTGTTGCACCAGGGAGGTTGAGGGGTCACCATTCCTGGGGGGATTTAAAAACAACTAGATTCTGTGCTTAGGGACATGGGTTAGTGCTGCACCTAGCAGTGTTAGGTTAATGGTTGGACTGGAGGATCTTAGAGATCTTTTCCAACCTAAACAAATTTATGGCTATGAGTGTAAGGGGCAAGGCAACTGCCAAGGAAATTCATTTATATGAGGGAACTTTCCCTCAATACCAGGAAAACCCCATGGGGAGAGCAGCATGCACCACAGGCAAGCAATGAAAATCACACTTTGCTTACAGCTGCTTAAGGATATTATTTTATAGTGGCTATCTACAGTTTGGGTTGAATCTCATAGCCAATAACAAACCAACAACATAAAAAGGGATCAGAATCTGTCTCATTGCAAAGAAGAACCCAGGACAGACAGAATGAAGGATAGATATGCAGAAGGGGTTAGTTTTTTGATAACTGGAATAAGTTACCTGCCTTGGCTGGCTGCAAGGAATAAACCCATTAGAATATAAATACCAAGTGAGAAAAAGACTGCAAAATGGCATTTAAGAGTTATGGACCAGCCTGCGTGGACTCACATCCACTGCACTTGAACACTTAACAAGTCACATTTTTCATTGATAGGACAGCTGTAAGGAAGCCTCTGCATGGAGAAGGAGACTGCTTGGGGGTCTCAGAAATGGTATTGAATGTAGAATCAGAAAAATATATTTATTTTAAAAAAGAGAGAGAGAAAAAAAAAAAAGAAAAAAGTCATTGTAGCAGTGTAGCCTTCCTAATGCCAGCCTGTCCAATTGGTAAATT
Organism: Ploceus nigricollis; assembly: GCA_013399945.1. Lineage (NCBI taxonomy): Eukaryota > Metazoa > Chordata > Aves > Passeriformes > Ploceidae > Ploceus > Ploceus nigricollis. Next base: position 506,075 of record VXBC01009447.1, read on the forward strand.
GGTAGCAGCTGTGGCCCTTTAGGCTGTTTTGCATAAAACAAAGGAAAAAAACCCACCAAAAGAACTCAACAACAACAACAAAAACAAAAGCAAAAAATACCCTACCCCAGCGGTGGAAAAGAAGCATTTTTCCAACAACACATCCTATAACCATCCCTACCTATTTTTCTTGTTCTAACTACAAAACATTTACAACACATTTCTGGAAAATACATCTCAAAGATTGCTTTAAACCTTTAACTGTAAGAGCCCTGTTAACACCACAAAAGCAAGTTTCACATACATTTTGTCTCTTCCAGCCACAGACAAGTCCCTGCACTTATGAAGGATGAGTGTTTTTGTTAAAGTGTGCTTTATTGATTAGCCACTTTATTCAAGAGCATCATCATAAACTCATCTACTTATTAATTTCAGCTTTATCTGAACACTCTCCCCTAGACACTACTTCTTCCTCAGGCATATCTGTCATTCCTGTCAAGAGTGCTTCCAATTTAGTGGCAAGAGAACCTGGGAAGTACTGACTGTGGAAAAGTGACATTGGCATGGATTTGTGAATTGCAGTAGAGATAGAGAAAATAATGAACAGCAGAACAGAGGTAAATTGGTGTTCCTTGCACCAGGCTGTATCAGCATGGGGACAAGTCTACAAAACATTAGCTGCAACAATGAGAGAAAACATTGGAAAGAAACATGGTGTTAACAGAATGCAAAATTAGGCTGAAAGACTCCTACACACACCCTGAGAGTGAGGGCAGAGTGCTGCTATTAGGCAGTGTCAACTAAGCAGAGAAACAGGACCAGGATTTATCTGTTCTGGGAGCAGAAAATATAGTTTATCTGTTTTATACAGTTGCAACAAACAGAATGAACAGCTCATTAAACACAGCATTATAAAATACATGCAGGGCCACACAGATTTGTTCAAATCCATTCCCGGCTGAACCACAGGCACTGATCTTGCAGCCAGGTCAATAATAATACACTCAGTAGTATTTACCATAGTTTCAGACTGAAGTCAATTATAAGGGCTGACCACAAGCCAAAGTTCAATGTTTATCTCAGCATTCCAGCTCTTGTGGACATCAGGCTAAGCTACAGAAGATTAAAAGGCTGGGTGGAGCCTGTGCACACTGGCATGAACATCATCACCTCAACAAGCCAGGATGGGCTGGGACCACCCTTCTGCTCTCTTCCTTTCCAGCCAAGGGTCCCAATAAACCCAACAGTGGCAGAGATCCAGCACATCTCAGAAAAGCATCAGCAGAAAGGCTAGGAATGCAGTGGCAATAGCATTTAACTTTCATTACACACTTATTCCCAATCCAGCTCATGTTCCTGCAGCTAATTCATATTTGAAAATGCCATCCAGACTCATGGCAAGAGCTTCAAAAAGCCAGAGCAGAGATCAGCCCTGCTCCCGCTGCCTTGGCTCTGCTCCATCACTCTCTTTGGAAGGTGCAGAGAACAGCTCAGTGCAAGGCAACATCTGGATTTTAATACTCATTTTCATCTTAAAACATGAATCCAAGTTACCCCTACTTCATGAATATTTACTATCAAGGAAGTCAGTAAGTTCAATGAATATTTGGCAAACCTCAGTCAGATATTATGGCTGTTAGACCTCAGATATTAAATCATCCAAATATTTAAATACAGCTAAAAACTTGCAAGAGTAATCAAAAACTGCCTTAGGACTATTCCCTGATTGCTATTGAAGCATTTGCAGGTTAACTGAACATCACAAGCTATGGGAGATAAAACAAGCTTTTTGAATCTTTAGAGTCTGATCTTTTCAGACTTCCAGATTTGTGATTAACTGCAAAAAGTTATTTAATTATTTTAATGCAAGTAGTTACATACTCTTACAAGTACACCTTTCAGAGATAAGCTTTGAGAAAAGACAACAGGAAGACTTTTTAATGACAGCAACAGCAGGAAATACAAGAAAGTACATTTTATGTCTGTGGTCTTACTCTTAACTGTGAACAATCTAATCCTGAGTATTGGAATAGCTGGAAAGGGGGGAGAAACCAATCTCTCTGCAGAGCTATTGTTGCAAATGCACACAAGATTTATTGTAAGAACAGTGATAAAATCCATAAAAGCAAAAGCAAGGAAAAAACCCAAGAAAAGAATGGGATGTATTTACTACTCAGGGGAACTCTTTAGCCAGGAAATGCTCTTCTATATGCATCTATGTAGTTGGGATAGAAAGATCTATTGAATTTTTCAATTTTCAAGATCACACTAGGGAGATCAAGAGGGTTTTTTGGCATACAGATAATTCATATTTGCATAAAATGGACCTAGGATGTCACAGCTATGAGGCTTAAATTACAGCAGCGTAGGAAGGTGCCCCTTTAAAGCACTTGATGGATGAAAACATGTAAGACAGTTGACAGCTGGATAACAATCTTTTTCTTGTGCAGCATCATTGTATCATCACCAGCTGCTTTGTGAAGTAGCTTTTAGAACCAGCTATGCATTGCAAATGCTGTAACACTTCTCAGGCAGTTAACCCTCTGATTTACTTACTCATCTGAGCATCATCAATAAATGCTACAATATTACTTCGAGGATTTAATAAATTAATCTACGATTATGAAGAATTCCCCCACTGATCCCAGAAAATAAGTAAAAAAGAAAGCAAACAATGGCTTTGGTAACTCTCATTTTACATGAGCATGTTAAAATAGGCAAGTACAAGAATACTATTCTATTTAGTTTTTTCCCTATTTTGCTGTTGCCAGGATCTTTCATTCCCCTGCACCAGGAAAAAGCAGCGTGGGAGCCCAGGACCAACTGGTACCTCCAAGGCCCTGGAATCCAGGCCTCAGCAGCCAACTTGTGTTACTCCTTCTATAAATTAAACTTACATTAAAATTCCTGTTGGAGAGCCTGATTCCAGAACCTCATTCCCCAAAACCTACTTCTTCTTTCAAAAGCCCCAAATTCCCTCTAAGTGATGAACAATCTGCTGTGAGCCCCATGGAAGGTTCCTGCATTGCCCAGAGGGGGAGGGCAGCATCCTCCTCACTGCTCCAGCCCTTTTCTCCAAGCCAAAGCTGGGGTTGATTTTGAGCCATCAAACCTTTGCTTTTTCAGCAGCAGCTTCCAAGTGCTCAAGCACAGAGGTGCAGCTCTGCAGCTGCCTTTGCTGCCATGCTCTTCCCTAACACTATTCTTTGTTTCTTTAAAGTTGCATTTTAGTAAAGGAAACAGAGTGAAAACCTAAAATTAAGGTTTCACCTTTTAGTTTCTTCATTTGCTCCCTTAAGAAACTCAAACATTCATACAGACTAAATATAATAAAGTTTGATAAACCTCCTTTTTAATAACTAATCAGCATTCCTTGTTATGGTTAAAAACATGTATCCCCCTTGAAAATTTGTATTAATTTGTTGCAGTTTTCAGCAATACTACCATTTCCAAATGACAGGAAAAGGAACAAAGTACCAACCAAACAAAGTAAATATTTTTTTGCATGAAAATTACTGTTGTCCTCCTGTTGGGACTTGTAATAATCCAAAAACATTGCAGTTCTAGAGCATACAATACATAAACACCCATGAGAACCTGCAGAGCTAGGAATTTTGTATTTAGTTTGAACATTTGTCAGATTACAGGATCACATTACTTACTATCCTCCCACAAAATTATAAGTCAGTTTTAGTCAGACATTTATTTAAAAGCAACACTCACTCAATCACTGCTTCCTGGTGGGAGCAGACCCCAGGCCAGCACTCTGCCTTGTGCAACAGCAGCTCCCTGCAAAGATCAACATTCTCTCAGACTAAATCAAGGATTTGTTAGAGTACAAATCAGGATAATTCACTTTTTAAGTAGAGGAAACTCGAGTGTCTAAATCAGAAGTAAAAGGGCTCCCAACCAACTTCTGCCTGCTCACCTCATCCATGCAAGCAGGTCAGTGCCTCCAGGCTTTGTGCCACTGAGCATCCAAGGGAGTGCTGAGCCCAATCCCATCCTGAACCACCTAAAGCATCAGCACAGAGCTGCCAGCAACCAGAAAAAAGCCCACAAGCCCTCCCCAGGACAACTGCCTTGCCAGAATTAATCACAGGTGTTTCTTAACAGCTAAAGGACATTTTCTGACTCTTTTTTTGTCTGGGCTTTTTTTTTTTTCCTATGTTGTTCATTTTGTGGGGTTTTTTTTTCCCTTTTAAAACTTCTGATTCAGAATATTAAGAAGCACATTGCAGTATTATGCTTTGTGCAATATATTTATGTTGATTTTGATTTTTTTTTCCTGTGGGTGATTGGTGTTTTGTAGATTGTTTCTTGCTAGATGAGCTTAATGGAAATCCTTACAAGCTGTGTGTAGTATATTCAAAGAAATGCTGAAAGTTGCCTTGGGAATTTTGTTGAAAGCACATCTTGGCAGTACCTGTGCCACGTGTGGAGGATACAGCTCTGCTTCTCAGTCTGCTCACGCTGAGGCTTCTGAACATTTATCAGGCAGAAGGATAGGGCAGAGTGGTTATTTTGAAAAAGAAAAGTGCTCTTTCAAGGGAAAAAGAAACCCCCAAACTGTTGAATATTGGACAGTTTTCTCCCCCCTTTCCCTAGCGTTGGTGCTGCAGTAGGGTTAAGGAACACAGGATGATCCACTGGTACTCTGAGAGCTGCTTAAAACCCAACTAATCTGCAGAAGGGCTGGTGCTTTAAGGGAAACTTCCAAAAAACATTAGAGCATATAAATTTGTAATAAAAATTGCACTGCTTAACTTTGAAAACTCCATGGCACAGTGTTTGATATAGGAGCACCTCCATGTTGACAGTGACTACTCCAAAACTGAATTTTAAGATGTTGTTTCTATGGTTCCTTAAGGCTGATAAGGAAATTCTAAATCCAAAGGCAAACCCTTGTAATTTATGTTTATTAGTGGAAGAGGGCCCTGGGGCAGGAAAAGCTATTTGGGGGCTGGCATGTGAGTCAGAGGCATTTTCCAAGCTGCAGCAGCTGCAGCTGGCAGAGAATCAAGCCCTGATGTGCTCTGAGGAACCTGTGTAGCAGCTTGGCTGGAGACTGCTCACAAGGCTATAGGGAAGAAAATGATAGCTGAAGTTTGGTCTGGAAAGTGACATTCTGCTTTATGGTGCAATTGAACAAAGCATTTAAAGACATATTGAACTCCCAATACTCAGTGTTTTAATTAAGCATGTGCTTAAGGATGCTCTTGTCTAATTTGGGATGCCTGACTCTATCCCTCTAAAAACAGTGGTGTGATGTGAAGGATTTGTTATAGGTTTGGTGGTTGGCTCTTATTGCGGTACAGGAAGGTTTGGTGGAGTCAGGAGGAGGATGAGAACCTGCAATAAAAGCATATAAATGAATAATTGCATTAACCTTTCCATACCTCCTGGGAAATCATCAGAAAGGTTTTTCCCACTGAGTTTATGGCACGTTTAGAGTCCTTAATACTGACTTCCCTTTCCTTACTTATTGAAGCAAGGCAGGATATTCAGTTCTGGGCTTTCTCACAGTGTGTCCCTCCAGCATTGCCAGCACAGCAAAGCTCAAATGGCACAGGGAGCACACAAAGCCTGAGCCCACTCTGTCCCCGAGTGACGCAGGGAACCTGAGGGGTCAGTGTTTTCCTGATGTACCATTAGAGCCAGCAGGCTGCAAACAGATGGCTGTGCCATGGTAAATGTACTAGAATAAGATGTAAACAACTTCCATCCAAGCTAAGTTTTGCTTCTGTGTGCAGGAGCAAAAGGAAAAACTGGAACATTGCAAAATCAGGCTCATTTGCAGTTTTCAAAAATCTTCTCATTGTGATTGCACCTAGGTTATCACCCTGAGGCAAGTACAGGTAATCCACCCAGCCCTGTTTCTGGGCAGGGGAGTAATTCTTTCTTCTAAATTGAAAATAATTCAAAGCTGAGAGAGCAGTTAGTTTTGCTTTTCACACATTGCCTTTATGATGAACTCAACCAGATTTATGGTTTTAGTAACAAAACTGTCAAATTACTACCAAGAAAGGTACAAGATGTAGAGATATGATTCTAATTTATTCTCTTAACACAAATCCACTATGGAAATACTTGTCTAACTTGTAATGGAGAATGAAGTCTATTACAGCAACATTTATGCTTAAATATCCCCTGACTGATCAAAGAGGAGCTGTATCAGGAGAGAAAATGTATTAAATACCCCAGCACACAGGAATGTCATCAATCATGAACATAACTGTTTGCATTTTGAAAAACATTCAACTTGGTCAGCTCCTGATCGGTGTTGCTTTAATTGCTTTAATTGGGCTCTTTCCTCTGGTGTGTATTGGTGTTTTTCCTGGCTGCCAAGCAAAGTACAACTTGTCATCTCCCTGGGAACAAGTGTTTATCTTGTCTTGCCCCAGAGCACTTTGGTTTGTCTAGTTATCATTTTCCTTTCATTTGATGATTAGTCTCTATGTACTTGATTATTTTCTGATTTTCATTTCCATGTGAGGTATGGTGGATGGTAACAAACCAGTATTTTAGGTCTTCATAAAAATACGGCAAAAAATCCACTTCAATGGACCAAAGGTTCAAAATGCCCTCTGGACTAACACTTTTTTTTTTTTTTTTTTTTTTTTAGTAGAGGCATGTCTTCAATATAAGAGGACACTTGCAAGGTAGCTTCTACAGCTAAGAATTTTTCAGATGAAATATTAAATACTAGTGGCTTTAATATGCAATCGGTGTGGTTTCAGGAATAAAACAATATATTCTTCCCAGTGTAAAGGACATACATTAATCTCCTCAAAACCTCTGCTCTAGCAGAATGGTCACCACAGGCTTTGAAAATAAATACTTGGAAAACAGTAATAGAACCTACTGCCCCAAGGTGCTCTTTGTCCTGATCCTGCCAGCTTCTTAAATCCCTTAATCACAGGAGGGCTGGAGCTGGAAGGGACCCCTGGAGCTTCACCTGCCACAGGGTGCCTGGGATTTCTCCACGTGGCTTTTGAATATTTCCAGGGAAGGAAACTCCACAATCCTTCTGCTCAGTCTCTTCCAGTGCTCTGTCACCCTCACAGAAAAGAAGTTTTTCCTCCTATTCAGATGGAACTTATTGTGTGTCAGCTCCCAGGTTCAATTGCTCTGTGGAAGCCACTCAAGTGCAAGGGGCCCTGCCTGGAAAATGCAAATTGGAAGGTTTGGAAGGGAGTGAGATGCCTCTGGGCCAAAGATGTTTGCCATCCTTCTTTCTATGCTGTTTATAAAGATTTGAAATCAGAAGGTAATGTAATTTTCCTCTTGCTTAGGGTCTTGATTTAATATTCATTTACAGAAGCCATTTTTCTTTTCGCAATGGGATGGGCAGAATATTAATGGATTTTTCTACTCTGACCTATTATATTTTGCTGAAGTCTGCCAGAGGCTTCCAATCCCTAGAAACTTTCCTGGGACATCTCCAAATCTGTAAGCATGTGGAGACGCTAATTAAAGTAAAAGCTTTACTTTCAAAAGCAGGGCTACTAAAAAATCTGTACTGATACATTTTAAATTTTTTTTTAGATGTTTCAACTATATGAAGTTATAGAGCTTCTATTTTATTAGACACTGAAGTATTTGGTTCCATGTCAAGCAGAAGTAGAAGAAAAAGGTAATTTTCCAAAAAATAACTTTTACTAAGTAGAGTTAATTCCTTAGTTGTGGTATATGAAAATGTGTTGTGTCTTACCAATGTCGTTGACTTCTTGGGAGCAGAGAGCCTGAAGAAAAGTTAAAACCTCACAGTTTTCAAGATGTGAGGAGCTGTCTCATTGCTGCAGCCATGCTTGAAGGTCTGTGCCCTGAAATCAAGTCTCACCCTCATCCACCCACTTCAGCCTCACCCCTGCTCTTGGTCTGTCCCTAATCCTCACTGATCCATTGCCAGAGGCAGCTCCTGCCCACTCTGAATTCCCAAAGGCTGCCATGACCAAGGCCAAATTCCATCAGCAGTTACAGACAAAACCAGGCACCTGGAGACTCTGTGCCTTCCACTCATCCCTTACATCTTCAGCAAATTTTTCATCAACCAGGCTCTTGATTTGCTGTCACCTCTTTTCAGGAAAGAGATGTTTTAAGTAGGCATTTCTTTTTCTACCCTCTCAAAATCAAACTTTCATTGTCAGAAATTCTCCTACACAGACCTTCTTTTTTTTTTTGTATTTGTGTGTGTGAGTTTGAGACCAATCTTCACAGTTTTCCTCAATTTCATCAGCTCTGCTTGATCAGCTGTGCTAGATTTGAAGCAGTCAGCTGTTACCCAACACTGGGATTTTCTCATTTTTCAAAAGCTGTTAAAACATTATTTTAGCATAAATATTTATTGTGTTTATTGGTGACTTAGAAAAGAAAAGGATGCTTGCTGAATATGTCTGCTATTTTTTATCTCCTGCTCTCTTCTGGCATGTATCCAGCCAAGGCTTTCACACAGCAGAGCCCTGGGAATCAGTCCCTGTGATGAATCACTCTGCTTGAAAGTCCTTCTATACCATTAAATCAGGCTGATGATCCAGATTTCCTGATGTGTGATTCTGTGCTTCAGATGAAAATTGGTGAAGTCAGTGAAGTTATCCTGCTCCTACAACAAAGGTGATGTGTCCTGGAGGTGAAGCCTGACAATGTGCTCTTCCCGGGAATCACAGAATCATAGAGTGGTTTAGATTAGAAGAAACCTTAAAAAATCATCCAGATCCAATCCCCTGCCATGGAAGGGACAGCTTCCACTGTCCCAGGTCACTCCAAGCCCCATCCAACCTGGCCTTGGACACTTCCAGGGATGGGACAGCCACAGCTTCTCTGGGCAGCCTGTGCCAGGGCCTCCCCACCTTCACAGGGAAGAAGTTTTCCTTAGTATCTGATCTAAATCTATACTCTTTCAATTGAAAGCCTTGCCCAATCACCTTAGTTGTAAAAAATATATTTTTTTTAAAGCAGAAAAATATTTTCAAAATATAAATGAAAGTATAAGGAATCAATCTGAGCAATTAGTAGTTCCAGTAACACCAAATACAGCTGTGGAGATTAAATTCCTCAGACTTGTGTCTCTGAGTAGATGTTTGGAGGGTTTCTAATTTTTATCTTACAACCTGTGTGAGTGTGCAGAATACCTCAAGGGGCTGCTTTTAGTGTGGCAGTGCTCACTTTGGTGTCTGGGTTTATTCTTCTTGTGACTCAAATTGCAGAAGAATAAACAGCCTTTTTTGGGTTCAGTGATACTGGCACCCGAACAAATGGAATTACTGCTGAGAAAAAAGCAAACTCCTGCATGAAGGAGAAAATAAAATATGTATTTTTAAATAAAGCAGAGGCTCTTGAAGTTCACATGAAAATAATCATTGAGCAGCAGTAGGCCAGGCAGCCTATGGTGCAGAAATAAAAAATCAGTTGATTTGCAATTTGAGGTCCTCCAGAAAACAGCCTCTATAGGAGTTTAAAAGAGGAATATGCATTTTCTCTAAGTAATTTATTTTCCCGGCTACTTAGAGTTCTCATACTTTCAAAGCAGAATATTTACTCAAACATCACGTGTATGTTTGTGTGTGAGAACTCTTTACTGCTCTGCTTGTAGATTTGAAGGCACAGTGTGAAGAGTGGTTGAGAGATCTCCAGTATTGGACTGGAATCATTATATGACATAAAATATCAATATTGTTCTGACTTAATTTTCTCAGGTTTCCCAAATGATAGCTTAAAATGAGAGGTTTACACCTGCCAAAATCACAGGTGAGCATCATTTTTAGAGAGCATACAGGCACTTCTCTGCTGCTGGAAAGGTCACAGGCTGTTTGCCAGGAGCCAGAGAGGTTTCCTCATGGGGGAGGAGAGAGCAGTTGGTGACACAGAGCACTGTCCTGGGAAGCCCCTCAGTCTGTGGGAGAAGCTGCTCCCCAAAAGCAGAGGAGTGCTGGGGTACCTGGGGCCTCCTATGGCTCCTCAGGCTGTGCCAGCCCCTCTCCAGCTGGACGTGTCCAAAGCCAGGTGGGATGGACCTTGGAGCAGCCTGGTCTAGTGGAAAGTGTCCCTGCCCATGGCAAGGGGTTGGAACCAGGTGATCTTCAAAGTCCCTTCCAACCCAAACCATTGCAGGGAAATATTGTGTCTATTCTTTTCTGTTTGCATTAGCATAAATAAAATTAGAGCTAAAAAGTAGCTGGGATTTATTTTATATTGATTCTAAAATTAAACTCTGAGCTGGTCAGTTTTATTATTTCTTTTATGATTTATCTTTAAATGCCATTGAGCAAAGCACATCACTGCTGGAACTTCTGAGGGGATTGTTTTCAAGAATTAAGAAAGAGGGGCAGGTGAAGGAATTAGCAATTAAAAGACGACTCTGAAGAGGAATGTACTAATTAAAAATCTGAGGAATTATTTCAGCTGAAGTGCTTTTCTTTCCAGAGACACAAGTATTCTCTTGAGGGAACTGATGATGAGCTGTTAAAAAGAAATACAGCTCATCTTGTTTTGTGATGTTTTTGTTTGTGATATGGTCCCTTTCCAAGCAATTTTCAGAAGCTTTTACATTTTATAGGAAAAAAGATATAAATTGAAATGGGCAGAATGATAAGAAATGGTAAAAAAAGTCTAGAAGGGAGTTACTTTATGAATTTGATAGAGACATGAAATACAAACAGTGAATACTCCACGTTTCTGAGCAGGCTGTGTTCTTCCAAAGAACATATCATCTTCTTTATCCACATACCCCTTTCTCACAGACAGCAATTTGTTCTCACAAATAAACTAAAATAAACAACACCAAATCAATGGGGTTTCTGGCTTTTTGCCCTTTAAACAACTGAATTTCATCATTTCACTTTATATACATGATGAAATAAATGGCAAAAATAAAAAAAAAGAGGAGTAAAGGAGGGATCCAAAGTGGGCAGAAGCACCAGGAGCAGGTTCCCTTCATACCCACCCCACAAGCACTGTGTGCTGAAAGGGCACATTCAGGTCCTGGGGAATGGCTCCACCAGGGAGCATTTGATGGCTCTTTGTGGATGCCATTTCATTCCTCTCCCATTCCCACTCTGGTCCCCCAGTAAGCACTCTGGGGTGACATGGGCCTTCCTAAGACTACCCTAAAGTGGACAACTTTCTGTATCTAAGAACAAAAACTTGACCTGTAATTGACTATATCAGGGCATCTTCCAAAAGTCGCAGTAACAGTGTTCTGCTTTGCAGGAGAGAAGGTCCTTACCCAGGGAAGGAAAAGGCTTCACAAGAAGCTGGGGCTGAATGTGAGAAATTTTTCAGGCAGAACATCCTTTATTGCACAAAGGACCAAACAGCTTGGTCTGGAGGAGGAGGGAAAACATTTTCCTTTGCTCCCATCATATTTCACCTACTTGTAGGGCCAGTCACTGCATTGTGGCCTCTTTGATCTTCTGCCTTGGTAGTTTCCAGCTGGTAAAGGGTTGAAATAAATCTGATGTAGGAAGACTTGATGCTGGAAAATTAATTAAGGCTTTGTCTTATCTGTGCCTGCTGAATCTCAGTGAGTTTAACAAACTTTTTATTTAATATGGAACTTCTGTAGAGGAAATAAAATTCTTTTTCCTTTCACATTGATTAGAGGGGATAGCATGAAAAATATATCATCTGACACAGTTTTGTGGAAGCCTGAGACCAGTTGATTGACAGGACTGGGCACTGGAAACAGAAATTACATCCTGCAAATGAGGTTTTTGCCTGGCTCCACATATCACTGAGGCAGATATTCATTGAATTAAACAGAATAATCCTGGAATTTGGGCATGGGGACCAAGAGGAAATGGAACAGAAAAACCTGTGAGCAGTGTAAGCAGAACAACAAATAACTTTGAAAACAGATGGGTAAAATCCATTGCAGCTCTTTCCAGCTGAGCTCTGCAGATCTCCTTAGAGTGAGGATTGATATACAGGCAACATATTCCAGCTGGATCAAACTGGATAAAACCAGACCAAACCAGATCCAACTGCATCCAACCAGACAAACACAGTTCAAACCAGTGCAAAACAGATCTAAAAGGATCAAACTGCACTGGGCACTGAAATCACCTCTTCAACATGAAAACAATGAGAGTTGCTGATAACCAAACAAACTGGAAATTACAGCCCAGAGAAATGCTAAAATAGGTGAGTGCCAAGGCACTTAGCTCCCTACTCTCCAAAGAAATCCCCTTCTCCAGCCATCTTTTATTTATGATCCAGACGATAAATGGAGTAAACATGCTTACAGGTTCTTTTCAGGTATTCATGCATTTTAAATAAAAAGATGGCCTTTCAGCACCCATGATCCAAGTGTCATGGGTGTCCTGGCACTGCTGCACTCACCCTGTGCTGGCCTTGCTGGCCCAGGGTGCTCAGGGTGCCAGGGCAGGGGGGCTCAGAGCCCCTCACAGAGCTCTGAGGTCACAACAACCACAATTAGCCACAAAAACAATATTTCTCCATTGTATCTTCAGTGAGGAAGAGGAGGGTTTGGAGAAAAACAAAATAAAGCAGGATTGGAAATATACTAATTTTTTTATGACTAAGTGGGGTAACTGGGGAAAAAAGCCACAATTTTCCTAAGAGATAATGACAGAGAAGGGATTTTAAAATTCTCTGTGACTGGGAATAGGAATTGAAGGTCTCATGCTGGTTCTGAGTCTCTGCTTGACACAGTGGGCATTCACAGGGGATTCTAGTGTTTCACAGAAAATTATTATTTCAGGAGAAAAAAAGAGAAAATTGTTAAAAATGAGGCATTACATAATCCTATTTTCAGATTAACTTACAGCCTCTTTAGAGGGTGAAAATACTACTTATTAATAAAGAGCAGTGATGAACAATATTAGCCATGGATGGTTGTCCATGGACATGGACATACATAGGAACTTCTCATTTTTAACATTTCTCTTCTCTTCTCTTCTCTTCTCTTCTCTTCTCTTCTCTTCTCTTCTCTTCTCTTCTCTTCTCTTCTCTTCTCTTCCTCTCTTTCCTTTGCTTTACTGAGAATTTTAGAAGCTATTAATGAACAGCTAAAACACAACCATGACAAGTGTTTGTCACTGGAGGTGAACTACTGCATGCTGTGGTTCTTAAACATGAAAAAACAAGTGTCAGGTGATGCAAACCTGACTGTCTCAGGGTTATTTTGAATACTGAAACTTCCGTTTTCTTTGCAAGGAAAGGCTAAATTGATACAAAAGGTTGCTGCTGCTGGTAAGCTGCAAATATGTTCTCCAGCTAGTTATTGGAGCTCCTGGACAGGGTTGTTCAGCCTGGGACTTTTTGGCAGGTACTGTGAGATGCTGATACCAGCAGTGGGGAAATGCCAGCAGGTGCTCACTTTGGCAGATCTTTAATCTGAGAACTCTGATTTAGTGTTTGAGTGGCAGATTTAAGTGACTGAATGAGACTCAGGCTGTGGCTCTACTGACACTGACACACTGTGTGCTCATTAATTCAGTCAGGATAAAATATAAATTACAATTTTGCCAGTGAGGTACTGCTGTGATCATCTCTGTTATTTACCTGCATTAGGGAATCTGAGAGAGGCTCTTTGTGCTCATGAATTAACTTTGTGTGACTCTGGCTCACTTTTCACTGCCTTCCACTCATGTTATTCCTCTTTTGTGCTGCTCTCCTTGACCACCTACTTTCCAGTCTTTCTGGAGATTTTGGGCAGTTTTCCCTTTATGTTCCCCCCTTTCTTCCCCACACTGTCCTTACCCATTGCATGGTGCTGACTGTACTTCATTAATAATTATTCCACACAATGTCCTCCTTCCCACATAGAAAATGCCTATTAATCAGTGTGTCTGTCATACTCATTATTCATAAACAGACACATGCCACAGCACTGAAAACAGACTATCTGTCTTACTTTAGAGCATCCTAGATCTTAAATAAAAGAGACATAACACTGCAAAACACTCAGGACTTTGACAAACAAGGGAAAGAGTGGAAAACCAGATCATCACATAAACTAGGGATTTTCCATTCAGAAGCCTCATCCCAAGGCTGGCAGTGAAAAATAAGCAATGGTCAGAAGGGAGAATAAAAATAATCCTATTTCTTTCTTTGAAATCATCTCATGTTCCAATATTCAAACCCGTTCCATTTTGGAATTTATTTGCCATGCTGTCAGCTGTCTCAGAGCATGGTTAAGACAAAAACTATCACATTATTGTGCAGAATGTGATAAAGTGGGAGTGGAAAGCAGAAAAAAACACAAACAGAGGATGCAGCTATTGTACCCATAAAAAATTAAAAGGAAATGAAGGTTGTGTGGAGGTTTTATACCAATATTTTGTACCAATAGCTTATTTTCTCCATCTTTCATTTGTTTCTCAATCTCATTTTACTACATCTATATTTATGTAAATAAGTCTAGAACTTATATAGGCCAAATGTATATGCTCATTATATAAAAGATATGTTCCAGAACTATTAATGCTTGAGTCCTACAGAAGAAACTGGAAAAGGGTTATTTACTCCGAAATGGGCTTCCACCATCAGAAAAGGATAATTTCTTAAGGAGAGCTTCAAATTAAAGGCATTCAGTATCAGTTTTTGGAATGTGAATTTGGTTAGTTTTATTTTAAAAAAGAGGCTACCCTGAGTGTTTCACTGTTTCCCACCAAGGAAAAAAACCCTAGATTTTGGGGTAAGCTCTCCTGTCTTCAGATTTCAAGTAGACACGTGTTTGAACCATAAAACAAACGCTTAATGAATGATCCTAAAATGCAAATCTGAATCACCTGCCTCTGGAAGGTGTGGAGTGACTGACAGCCCTGGTGAAGCAAGGCTGGATGGGCTTTGATCTCCCAGGATCTGCAGGTGGTCTTGAGGATTCAGCCATCCCTGCTCCCGTCTGGTTCTCCCTGCAGCCACAGAGTGAGGAGCTCTGTGCTGGGCAATGAACACCCTGCATGCTGCAGGAGGCTGTGATCCCACCTGCAAACATCTGCTTCTGTGGGGTCTAGGAGGAGCTGGGCTGAAGGATGATGAGGGTACTGAAGGGCAATATGGATGGCTTCAAGTACAGAGTTGTTTGGTCTGATGTTGTTTATCACTAAATGTGAATGAAGACTGAGTTGCAGTAACTGAATTAACTCTCCTGTTTCAAATACATTTATTTTACTTAGAAGACATGGGATATGTATGGATTCTTATTTTGCTAGAGTGATGGATGAAAAGAGGAAAATCTTACAGTAAAGTGGATTAGGCTGAAGTTCTAATTTTTGCATATGTGCAGACATTAATTGAATAACTGGAACAAAATTATGTTTAACACAGTGAGTTGCATGATCTTTTTAGTGAGGAAAAAGAAGTGCTTGTTAATGATAGTGCTGAATAATCAATGCTGAAAATCGAAATAAACCCTTATTACCAAATGAATCTACTTTATTACCTGTCTATATTTGCTCAGCTATTGTAAAATACTACATTAAGAATCCAGCTTGACTAAAGTAGTAACAAAGAAAAGCTAGATACTGATAGAAGATTCCAAAGGACTTAATATTATATGATTTTCAGCCTTGGGTTATAAACTGTGACCTCAGGTAAAGTGCAGCATTTTATATATTTAAAGAACTCTTACTTTTGCAGTGACCTTGCCACTCATCTTGTAAATTCATCTGGAAAGAAAAAAATTCTTCATTCATTTGAACTCCATGTGTCACTGTGCTGCTAGAAAACCTGATAATTAGATTAATTTGTGCTGGTCGTTGTTTAATTATTATGCCTCACAAGTGCTTAATGTTTTCAAATAAAGAACTATCCATTGCCATCCTTGAAGCAATTTGATAACTCAATGAGTTTTCAGAAATTATAATTGTAATGAGCCATTTCTTCTAAAACAATCAGGTGTTTTCATCTCGATTCCCTTCTTCTTGGTCAATTTTCATTGGGATTCTCTCCACCTAAATCCATGTTACTGTTGCTGTATTGCCTTCTCATCTAAAAACTTCTACAGTGATTACAAGAAAATCTCTGGGTCTGATGTAGTTTTCATCCATTTTGTGGTAACACTTTTTTCTTTTAAAAAAGCTTTGAAAAGTGAATTTTATTTTCCCTGCAAATATGGTATTTGGCCTTCTGGTATTTGGCTCAACTGTTCTTTGTGTTAAAAACCACACAACTGTACAGGTTGTTTTCATGGACAAACTTAAGGTTCCTTTCCTCTTCATTGTTCTCCCCATTTTTCTATTGAAATAAACTAATACAACATCTCATTGTTATTAATTAATTACTGTTCCAGTAATTTCTCCTCTCTAAAAGAAACTTGTTGGAATACATTTTCCAGGTATTAATCTATTTTTTCTAGCTTTATTCTGCTACAATCCTGAATATACTTATGAAATTAAAGACTTTTCTCTTTTCCTTGTAAAAATAATGGTTACAGTTCCTTCTGTATCTAAAAATCAAAAGCAAAAAATAAGTCTTCAGGACTAAATCCAATCATTACTCCCAGTCTCAGTTTTTGATAGTGGCTTGTTTCCACAACCATGGCTCTCTAGCAGGTCACAGAACTGGCAACTGCACTCTCTTTTTTTGTGCTGCTTCAACCAGTTTGCAAAGTCAAAAAACTGTACTAGAAACATCTCTGATCTGCAGGGACAAGAAAAGGGAGACTCAATTAGATGGATTGAGAGAGGATTTTCCAGGGTTTTAACCAGTCTGGTAGCAGCCAGCCTCTAGTTTGACATAGTATTAAGTATAGTTTTAAATAAAATTAAGAAACACGTAGTAGTAGTAGTAGATCATCCAGTTTAGGACCTGATAGCAGGAGGGAGTAAAGAAAGCAAAAACAGGAATGAAAGTCTTTATGAAATGGAGGAATTACCTTGATTTCAGGATGAAAATGAATTTTCTCAGTAATTCTTGCACACAGATTACAAATCACTGGATACACTTTATGTATATATTTTATATGTGAAGAAAAGCAAGGAGGCTCAGGTAAAACATCGAATCATTTCTTTGAAATATTTTCCAAGCTGCCTTTGGATCTGCACTGATCTCCTGACTGCTTTCCATGGAGTGTTTTGATGGGAATTGAGAGCAGCACTCAGTGAGAGCTGCTGGAGCAGTAAGGAGCCTTCTCCTTGTGCCATTCCAGAGCAAATCTGCTTAGCACAGAGAGCTGAAAATGAGTTGTGAGCTGAGAGAATTTGATTGAAATGTCAGAGTACTCAGAGCCCTGTGGAGTTCCCACAGAAGAGACTCCTGCAGCAGAGGATTGTTTTGACAAAGGAGTCCTGCTGTGTGAAATTTGCAGCTACACCTTGTGATGAGCAACCACATCCTCGACTGAGAAAAATTCCTGTCACTACTTGGATCATGAGACATTAGCAGGGAATATTGCTCCAAAGCCAAAGTGTTCTTCCTAAATGCAAGTGTGCTCTTAAAATATCAATATATTTATGTGAAAGGATTGGCCCGCCTTGTGAGCTTTGAAGTCCATTTGGGGGAATGAGCGCCACATTTCTGAACTTAAAATCAGAAATTCAAATGCAGAATGAAGTAGCACATAGAGCAGAAGCCAGAGGCATTATATGCAGCAGAAATAAAAGCAAATTGAGCTGAGGTCTCTCTGGGACCTGTGGTGCAGCTAATAAAACTAAAGATCTGGTGATACACCATGCCTGCTTTCTGAGAGGGTGACGAGCACAGCTGGTACCCTGAATTTGTTGCAGTGACCGTGAAGGATGCAATCAATTGGGAGTTTGATCTTCTCACTGAATCTGTGCTTGGCAGTGAATTTTAAAAATGCATTTTCTTAGTTGCTTTTGAAATAACAAATGGAAGCAATCTTGACACTGATCAAACAAGAAATACTAACATGCATATGTATTTTCTTGCATGGTGGCTGGTTGAGATTTGGAGCCAGGAAATAGTTTGTTATATCTGCACTGAGAAGTTGGAATGACACTTAGCATTCATCTGCTCTTCGATTTGCAGAAAATGATACACTCAGTACTTCATGGAGAGCATGGTAAATTAATGCATTCCATTTTTTATTTGTTTCTAGCTTTTCCCCCTCTGTTTATTGAGGCACCAGCTACAGCAGGCAGCTCTGCTTCCACCAGGAACGTGCAGCAAGGTCTCTATTTGAAGCTGTGTCCTTTCTGTTCAGAAAGAAGGCATCTCCCCTGAGGAGAGGAAGCAGTCTTGGGGGTCTCAAAAGTAGGGCACACATCACATTGCAGGTCAGGTGCTCTGGGGATTTGGGGAGGAGCTGAAGGAGCTCTTGCCAGCCCTTCACGTGTCCCTGGCCAGGCACCAGGGAGAGCAGGGAGATGAAGCTGTTGGAAGCTCCTCTCCCTGTGTCCCCCTGACCTTTCTGATGGCCCCGGGCTCTCAGAAGGTGCTGCTGAAGGAGGGCTCTGTGTGTCTGACCATGACATGAAGTAAAGTATGAAAGGAGCATGTTTCCATAGTTTCCTCTGGTTGGCAGAGAAAGAGCCAGGGCTCTAAACTGCTTACAAAAAACTAGAAGGGCTTTACAATGACCAAAGATAGGCTGAACTTGTAGTTTTCTCTCAGCTCATCTCTCTGGTCAGGTCTGCAATATCATTCCAACTCCAGGAAAATCCATTACTTCCCTGACTGCTCAAGCTGCAAGCTCTCACCATAACGAATTTCTCTTCACTTGACACCTTGGCTAGAAGTGTTCTGGAGGAATGAACTATTATTTTTGTATGGTTTCAATTTGGCACTCAAGGAAAACTGATAATAAGCTGATATCCAGTTTGCTGAAGGAAAGGCTCTGTCACTGGAATGAAAATGTGAATTACTGATACAAAGCCCAAGTGTGGATTTTTAACTTTGCTCTTGCTAGTACATGGTTGGAAAAGCCTTTTCTATGCTATTGGTATTGTGTCAGGAACTTGGAGTCCACCCTCT
This sequence comes from Ploceus nigricollis, assembly GCA_013399945.1. Classification (NCBI taxonomy): domain Eukaryota; kingdom Metazoa; phylum Chordata; class Aves; order Passeriformes; family Ploceidae; genus Ploceus; species Ploceus nigricollis. The sequence continues at coordinate 524,954 of VXBC01009447.1, forward strand.
CCTGGGGCAAAATGGGGAAAACAGCAATTGTTCTTCTTTTGCATATAGAAACATATCCTGTCCAGAGTAGAGATCCCAGCACACAGCTCCCATCTTCAAACCCTACCTAAATTAATTTTACCCAAAGCAATGTTGTTATGTGCCAAGGGGTCAGGATTTTAGTAATGTTTGAATGCTTGAACTGGAAAATAATTGGTCAATCTTATATTTCAGGATCTCTTTGTTGTTATTATCTCTGCTCTGCCTGCCTTTAAATGCTTCTAATAAACCACAGAAAACATTTGGCCATTTTTTCTTTCTCAAACCACATCTTGTTGCAGTCAAATTTCTCCAGGGTTTGGTCTTAGCTTGGCTATGAGATGTGCCTCAGTTTGGATGCTTTTCTGAAGTCATCAAAACATAGTGGATCAGCCAAAATTTGCTTGAGAACTCTTGAAAACAGGCTGTCTCATGAGCTTTCTAATGTTTTTGGCTTCCAGGCAGACTGGAAATGCTATGGAAACAACACTTATGACAGTCCAACTCCCAGCTGCTCCCAGAACTCATCGTTTGGGAAGCAAGGAAAAATCACAAATTAATTGAAAACAAACTGTTCAAAACTCAGCAAAGATTCAAGCATGGTTTTAGGTAAATTCCAGTACTTCCACATCCAGTCAGACCTGGTTTATCTGCATCTTTTTACTTTAGGGAGTGGTGACCACATGGAGCTCTTCTACTTCAGGTTTGGATTTTCAAAGGTGTTCAGTTCTGGCCTAAATCTATTTTCTTTAAAGCTAGTGGGTAGAGTTTGGATTTCAGTGGGAGTTGAATATTTTGAAAGTCCTACTCTGACTGCATTTTTGATCAAAGGCACTTCCACCTCATGCTCCTAAAGCCATGTGCACGAATGGTAATCAAGTTTCACTGCACTGCCTGTGAGATGGGCACATTAGTGGGGTAGGCTCTGCAGAAATCAAGTACCTCTGGCTACTTGAACCTTTTACCTCCTTTTGGCATCAAAGACAGAGGAAATCAAGGCACTGATAATGCATCAAACCTCTTGAAAATCTTCAAGTTGAGCTAAAATTCATCAAACTGTAGGTTTCTTTCTCAGAACTTGAGAACGTAATCAGGACACACATAAATGTAGATTGTGGAAGTTTTAAAGGATCTGGGTGTTCCAGCAAAAGCAAAGTGATGAGCAATCTCTTTAATAAGTGTTGTGAGACACATTCAGTCAATATGGAAGTTGCTCATTTCTCCACTAGAGCTTTCTCCTTCCCACATGCTTTGCATGGGTCTTGGTAGGATGGAGCTGGCACAAACATTAAGCAGTTCAGTGTATTCTCCACCTAGCTGGGAAATTTTTAATCTCTTCAGGCATGAGGATGGAGGGATTGAAAGGGGAACACTGTCTTTACAAAACCAAAGCAGAACCAAACAAAGAAGCCACAAGCAAAACAAAACCAAACAAAACCCCCACCAGGGAATGCTCCAGCTGTGGGAGGCAATCAGAAGCAGGGCAGGGCTCAGTGTAGGATCTCCCAGGTGCCTCAGCAGCAGTGGAGGTGGTGTGAGGTCACCCACCTCCCCCGGCTTCAGAGGGATTGCTCTGGTTTGCAACAACTGTGAGCCCATTAGACTGAGGAATACTTTTTCTTTCACAGAGAATGAGACTATTATTTTACTTTTTACTGGAAGTTGTTCTGGTGGGGATACTGGGAAGCAGGGGCTGGTGTAAAGCAAATACAACACTTCTGGTGTGTGATTCCAGCAGTGTTTGGGGAGGATCTAGGTGCTGTAAATGGGAACCCTGAGTGGATTTGGTGGAAGACACACACAGCTCTGCTGCCCCAGGATAATGTGTTTGCCTGCCTGACCCTCGGAGCAGGAGCCCTGGACCAGCCCAGGCTGGTCTCACTGGGCAGCTCCCAGCCACTCCCTGAGCTGAGCCCACCTGAACACCCAGCACTGCTGGCTCATTTCAAATGGTTTGTAACAATAACAGAAAAGCTTTCACACCTGGATGAGGTTTAAAATGTTTAAACAGCTTAAACGTAACATGAACATGGCTTGAAAGGAAACCCAAGCAGCTGAGGCAAAAGATGTTACATGACATTAGATGGGATCTGACTTACCTAAAGCACTGAAGTTTTCTGAATGACTGAGGCTGGACAGCCTTTGCCTCACTGCCTTCCCACCGTTTCACTCTGAGATTTGTACAATAATTCCCTGCTCCTAGGATGTGCAGATTGGCTTCATTCAGAATTTAGGTACCTTAATAGAAACCTTTGCTGTACAATGAATTTACATCTTTTTGTCCTGTTGCTTGTGTTCATGATATGTAAGACATGACTTTCAGGTAGGGTAAAGGGCAGAAATGAAAACTGCACTCCAAATGTAATTTTGATTATATAATTTTAACAGTGGGGTTTTTTTTTCCCCTTTCTTTGGAGTCATGTTTTCCAGGAAAATTATATGTCCTGGGAAAATGTGAATTCATTTTCTCAATTTAATAAAAAAGTCTTGGAAACATTTGTATGCAAATTTCAATGGGAGAGGTCATGACAGCGTGTCAAACTACACAACTCTCAGCTAGCATTTTTTTCTTCTTTCACTTTTTTTTTAACCAGATAGAGATCATGTGGGGGGAGAAAGATGAAAAATGAAGCGTCCATGGTATGCTGTGATGGATCATTAATTTATGATGTGGTGTTATCATAAATTTTGGAACTGATCTTCTATTAGACTAGTACATTTCAGTCTTCAAACCTAAAATATGGTGTACCAGGCAAAATTCTGCTTGGCAGTGTTGCAGGCATCATCTGTCTTGCAGATTTGTGCACATATGCTGCTGCAGAAGTAAAAAATTATTTGAATACAACACTTGTCAATAATTCGGGAATTGAAATAAACATAGAAATGAATTTTAATTGAAGAAATTCTGAGGTGTCCAAGCTGAAAAAAGATACACTTTTTATGCTAGAAAATTTAGGCTGATTTTTGTGCCATTACAAATCTGAGAACTGCTAAAAATTATGATCACTGCTTTATGCTCTTTTTAACAATAATTTGAGCTAGTCCTGCTGAAGTGCATAACAATTTTGTAATCTCATTCCAATCCACCTCACTTCCTGAGCACCTGTTTGTCTCACCTTCCCCTGTTTGGGTTTTTCTGCTTTTGAGCTCTGACTGTTTGACTGCTGAACCCTGAGGCTGTGAAATGCTGATTTATGGCCAACATGCTCGGCACCTCAAGGGACCAAGCCCTTCATCCCACGGATATCTACAGCACTGAACTGCAAACATGCTCAGCTGTGGCTTTTTTTTTGTTTTTCTGCTTTTTCTTTCAAACTTTGGTATTCACAAAATGTCTAGTTTGGAAGATTTTTCAATACTTTCAAGCTCTCTTCTGCAGTTTTTCAGGAAGGTGATTAATTATAGCAAGTGGAAAGGGCATGAAGATTTATTCAGGCATAGTTTTAAGAAGTGCAAATGTCAAAAAAGAAGTAGAAGAAATTAAATACAAGAGCAATCCAAAATAGAGAAGCATGGTGACAAGTTTACAGTAAGATGTGAAGACATTTGTATTCTGCAAACACCGTCCTGTGTGGTGATACCTCCTGGAATCTGTGTGGATCCACAAGCTGCTTTCTCTGTAGCTGTGTTGCAGATGAAATCTGTAGTGCAGAATGTATTGAGGGAAATGTCTTGGCTCAGTTTGCATGGTAGCTGATGAGTGAGATGGAATTTAATTTTAATTTTATTAATTAATTTTAATCAGTTCTTGAAATTAATTATTTGGGAGACCCACACCAAAGCGAATGGACAGAATTAAAAAGCCACAGATCCATATTTGAAAGCTCACATTTCAGGTTGCTATCAACAGAAGCAATGAGGTTGTTCAGCCTTGCTGAACAACTTTTGAAAAGAATATTAATCTGAGGAAGATATAAGAGAGACTGTGGGATAAAGCTCTTTGCTGTTGAGTCTTAACCACAACTTTCATTTAATTGGTACACACAAGACATAGGTCATGTTGTCTTCAAAAAAATGGTACATGGCAAAAAAAATCACACTGTTTAGTTCTGTAATTGTTTTATTTAAATAGAATTTTTTTTTCTTTAGAACATATTTAGCTATTTTACAGACAGATTGTCTGGCTAATTGTTGGCAAACTCAGTGTGTGGTGGGTGGGTGGGTGTCTCTGAAAAGAGAAATCTTGTCTTAAACATTAAATTCCAAGGCAGTTTTTACAGGAAGAAACAAATAGTCCATAAGGAGATTAATTCTCAGCCTTAGTAATTGGGCTCAGCTGAACTGTGGATATTGGGAAGCTGAACTAATAATGTGTTTCTGAAGGACAAAGTTCCTTATTAACAGTGCTGAGCAATGTCATATTGTGCATTTTGGAGAGCCTGTTTTTGCAGGTTTTCCTCAGTGTGACCTAACATTGCAGCTCCCCAACTCCTTCCTCTGATCCAGACCAAAAGCTTCCCTGCTCACAAGGCTTGTTGCATCTTCCATCTCATATTAATTGTAAAGTGTTTCTTTAAAATTCTTTCAAAGTCCTTCTAAGATATCCCTACTTAGAATGTTTACTCCCAAGCTTGGCATAGCCCTGTACTGCCAGCAGCAATTGTTGGATGCCTTTTGGGGCAGAAACAGGTTCATCTTTAGGAAGGAAATCCAGCTAGTCGTGCCTCTTGCTTATTATTCTCACCACTTTTCACAGCTGTACAGCCTGACTAATAGGATAGCAGGCAGGAGGTGGGCATTTTCCATCACAGATTTGACACAGAAAATTTCATCTGTGTAGCACCATTTTTGTGTTCCTCAGATTTCCAAGAATCTTCTCTTTGACTTATCAGTCTTTAGACTTTATAGCTTGGAGAACATTAGGGAGAGTCCTGAGAACACCCTTTAAAAGTAAGTTGAAAATAGGATTTCAGGCTGAACATCAGAAAATAATTTAAAATACACTGATAGATGCAGTTTGGGATTATTATTTTCATGACTGTCTTTGATGCTTTTATATAGCTGCTGGGAAGGTACAAGTTAAGCTCAAGTGACAAGAAGTATCTTTCAATCTTTTCAACATTATTCTTGTTGCAGTAATGCTTGAGTTAGACAGGGAGGAGTGAATCCACAAGCCCCTCTGCAGTCCCAAGGCAGGAAGAATCTCAAAAAGTCATCCTATCTTGTGTTCAGGATGGCAGTGAAAGATCAGATCACCAGATTCTGATAAATTATTGTGGATTTCATTGTATTGCACTGTCCTCCTGCTGGGCTGATGGTTGGGTGTTGAGAAGTGATTGCAAATGAAGTCCTTGTCTTTGTGTCATCACATTGTATTGGATACATCACTGAGTCTGTGGTGGGTTTTTCTGTATTTCAAATATATTGGGAAGGAAGTTTGTGTCTAGCAAATTAAGGAGGAAAAATAGTTAGAGGAAGGGAGGAAAGGAAGAAGCCCTGCAGCAAATAGAAGCAAAATCACACACGTGTTTGAAAGAGCTGTAACTCATTAGTGGGCCCATGTTTTGTTCCTTTAGGTTTGCAAAGGACTTGATATCTATCTCCTGGTAGGGGGTGTGTGTGTTTTCTGGAAGGTAATACCACCCATGGTTGGTAACTGTATTTAATTGATTTATTCCTGCAAATAATTTCAATGCTGAGGGTTGTGTTGTACTGCAGTTTGGAATAGGTCACGCCATTGTATCTGGTTGGAGACACCACTCCTTACAACTCCACTGCTTCTGAATTCCTCCTCCCAAAAAGAGCAGAAGAAGCCTTAGGAAACTAATAGCACAAACTATTCTTTTGTAAGATTAAAAGCAAAGAGCAAGAGTTGAGACCAGAGGGACACTTAGGATGGGTAATACAATTTATAACTTGTTCACTCTGCTTCGTTTCTTGCTAATTTGGTTTAAGATGTTTCCTGATCCTGTCACTGAGATTTACCATGCAGACAAAAAGGAATTTTCCACTGCTGCTGGAGCAGTGGGAGGGCAGATGGCTAAGCTCTGGGAAAGGCAGAGACTCCTTGGTGCAGCAAGGGAGAAGGTAGCTTGAGACAGGGTCCCCAGAGCCAGAATCCCATTGGGGTGGCACACACTGGGGTGCTGCTTCACTAATGCTTAACAAATAGTTTCAGTCACATTAGGAATGCCACTAGGATGAAGGGAAGTATAGTAGCTTAGTGCTAATCCCATAAAATATCTGATTCTGGGGCTTAGCACACGATCTCAGAAATGAAGTGCACTTCTGAAAGTACCTCCTGGTCTTCTGCCTTGATAGAAAGCCCTTCATTAAGTTTTCCCTCAAATAACGCATAAAATGAGCTACATGAGGATACTATAATTTCACTCTACTTTAACACTCAGGTTCCCTTGATTATCCCAGGTCCTGCAGTACAGTATGGCAGTGGCAGTGGATAATGTTTTAAGAAGTGTTTTAGAGCTAACAAAACAGAAAGAGATTTATTAGTGGATAGATTCTTTTCCATCTTGGCATCAGTGTGTGTCCCTGACAAAAGTGATGGGATTTCTTGGCTGTGCTGTGTCCCTCTGCTTCTCATCCATCCCCACCTTATACTCTGTCCCTTCCAGGGCTAGCCAGATATGTCAGTTCAGATGCCAAATGAAAAAGTGGGTGTAAGAGGAAAGTAAAAATGGAAAAACTGCTTGAGTTTGGTGGACAAAAATAACTTCTTGACAATATTTTTTTTTTTTAATTGGGAAACCTGGTTATATTGAAATGACTTTTTACATTAAATTATAGATCTCCAATTCCGTGATCAGCAGAGTTCTCCTCAGAAGGTATGAGAGCTCTCACTTCTACACATTGAATTTATCAGATAGCGCTTTCAGAAAGCCAGCACTGAAAGTGTTTCCCTGGGTGTGAATTGCACTTTCTGGGTGTAAGTGTAGTGCACAAGAGCCTGGTAATCCCTTCTCCTTTTTCCTAATGAAACTGCAGCTTTTTTTTTTCCCCCTTCATTTTTTTTTAATACAGCAGCACATGGTAGAACTGCAAGTTCTGGCCTTTAGGGCTCTGCTGAAGGCCCTAGCTATGCAGTTCAGTATTCCTGCTTCATGTTGTGTAATGAACTGTACTTCTGAGGGGAAAAATACACATTTCAAACATAATATTTCATAGAAATTTTAATGTTTCTTTTATTATAAATGAAACCGTTCTTTTCATATTTGCAATTTTGATCTTATCACAAGAATAATAACTTCAACAAGGGCAACAAAAAAATGTCTCTTTACTCCATACTAAGGGAGATATAAATTTAAGAGGATGAAACAAAAGCTCTCTTGGCCAATCTCATACTAGAACAAATTCTAGAGTTGAAAGGAAATGAGTGAATTACAACTTATATTATAATTTCCCCTCAGGCTTTGCCAACATGATTAAAACCAAAATCGTCTGCTAAAGAAGACTGAAGAATGAAGAAAAGAAATGTCTTTTTCCAAGAAATGGCAAGGATTCATGTGGTGAAATGGACAATTGGCCACTGAAGTAAAAGATTTCTGTAGGTATTAGAAATAAGAGGTTTTTTGGCTACTTATTGCAAACTTATGCTTGTTTCTGTTAGTTAAATGGTCATTTAGTAACATTTGAAGAATCTATTTGTGGTTCTACCTGATGTACCCAATAAAACCCAGCTTTGTTCTGAAAACCAGGTTATGCAGAAAAACTGTGTCATCTCCATCAGCTTTCACAGCCCCTCTGAGATTAAACCACATCCCCAAACCTCTTGCTTGCCTGTGCTTAAGGGATAGAATTTATTTCATCAGATGAACAATGATCAGTTTAATTTTGTAACTGAATTTTCTCAAATGCATTATTTATGCTCATTACCTCATAAAAATCAGTGGGAGTTCACCTACAATAAGCTGAATAGATGAATATTACAGTGTTTGAAATGCTCTGCAACACTTACTTGGGACCTGTACTAAAAGCAAAACAAAGAGCTGATATTTTCCTTTTTATTTGAAGTGCTCAGGGAAGCAGAGAGGAATTATTGAGATTTGTTATTTGCATGCCATAAATTTGAAATAAAAGTCATCTCTTTGTAGAAAAGACTTTGGATTATAACACAGTGATTTAATAATATTGTACATACAACATTTAAATGTGTATTTATTTTTTGGAAGGGCTTTCCTCACTTACCCATATAATAATGCAGAGCATTCAGCTACATCAGAAGATAAGGCAATATAGATGATCTGAGTGATAATCAAAGATGGGGATCAGCAGTTTATGTCTTCAGCAGCAGTCCATGGGGAGGTACAGAAACCATCTGCACCCTAACCATGTAATACAACTCTACACATCAGTTATTTACTGCAAGCTCTTCTTTGATCCTGTCTGTGGTATTGCCATTGATCAGAAACCCCAGCTCAGCTCAGCAAGTATTGGATGCCTCACTTTCTTCAAAATCAGTCTGGAAACCTTCCCAGGGATGCATCTGCTCCTTTAATTTGCCACACAGATGAAGAATTTGTGAAGAAAATTAAAGCTGGAATAAACATCCAGCATCCTAAATCTTCATGCTGTTGTGGTAGAAAATGTGTGTAAAGCAAATGGAAAAAGCTTCAACAGATGTTCTGCTTTTAACCCTAAACTGTAACTGATGCCATGCAAAGGGGACCAGTCCATATGGCAGAAATATTCCCTTGCTTCAGTGATTTGTTTGTGAGAGAAATGTTCTTCCATGAGTGCTACTGGAAGATTATCAGTTACATTAAATGGGAAAGTATTTACCTATCCAAAGGAAGGTTTCCTCACTTTACTGGTTTCATATATTCCTTTCTATTCTACATTGCATAGATCCAGAGGCAAATTTTCTGGACTTTCAGAGGCTCTGCTACTTGGCATAGCTAGGGATCCATAGCAGCAGCCCAAGAGAGTGTAGTACAAAATAAATTGGGTGTGGTCCAATACTGAAGCAATATTTTACTTGCCTGGGACTTTCTTAAAATCCTTTCCCACTGTTTCCTTTGTCCTGCAATTTTCTGGTTTTGGTTTTTTTGTTTTTTTCTTAAACCATAACATGTCTTTATTTAGGAAGAGCTCTCTTTAGGTTCCTCCAATCTAACCTCTGTGGGTCCAGCCCACTGTATGTTCTTCTGAGGAAAAGTTAATCATGCAATCATAGAACAGCTTGGGCTGGAAGTGACCTCCCCTAGAGCAATCCCCCTGCAAAGAGCAGGGACAGCTCCAGCTCAGGCTGCTCAGATCCAGGTCCAGCCTGACCTTGAGTGTTTCCAGGGATGCAGCACCCACCACCTCTCTGGGTGCCAGTGTTTTACCACCCTCACTGTGAAAAAATTCTTCCTTCTATTTCATAGAAATTTATATAAGTTTAAACCATTACCCCTTCTCTTCTTCCCTCTCAGGCTTTTGCAGCACAGTGCAAAAGAGACTTAAATGAGCTCTGCTTTTGCTCCTGCTTCAGAGCTTGTTCTCCTGCTCCTGCTGCTGCCATCCATCTTATTTTTCCAAAGCACTTCATGGCACTGCCAGCTGGGGTGGCCTGGTGGCAGGTCTGTGATGGGGACAATAAGTCATAATCAGCTTTAAACATTAAAACATTAAATCTGGCTGTGGTCTGGACTGAAAACTTTCCATGAGAAGCAGGAGAAATGATCCAGTGGGAGCCTGCACAGAGTATTTTAGGCTTTCTGCCAAGGTGTCATTTGAACCTGTGCTGCTCTCCTCCTCTGGAGTGACTTGCTCCAGGCTGTGAAGGGACTTTGAGATCAAATTGGGGCCAGAAATTTATATGCCTTGAGGCCTTGTTGCTCCACTCTGACAAGGTGTTTTCCCACAGGCACACAGGGACCACACAGACTGAGATTCTGCCTGTTCCCACTGAGGAAATGTTGTTTTCCTCTTCTTACCTTTTAGTTTCTCTGTCCCAAAGTCCTCAACACATTTCTCATTTCCATTCCCTGGAAGGGCCTTGCTGCTGCTCACCTGTAAATCACCAGAAATCATTTCCTCTGATTCTCCTTTCAGCTTAGCAGGTGCCATGCACTTGCTTTGAGTGCATGAAATGTAGACTTCAGCCAGCATTTTGGCTTGCTTGGGGTTTTTGGGGAGAGGGATTTTTCGGTGGTTAATGGCGTGGGACCAGGATTATTGCAAATAAATCCTGCAACCTTGTTGCTTATTACTCACCTGTAACAAGCACAAAGTGAATGAGTCTCTCACTCTGAGTCAAGAGTGAATGTTTTTTCACTTTTTTTTTCCTGTGACATCACATACAAGATATTCACAAAAGATCAGGGTAAGAGTTAAGATGCTTTATTGAATTTAAAAGGGAGAAAAAAAGGTGGCTTATATAAGTTATTCCTTTTGTTTTCCTTCTAGCCCAAAAAAAGGAGCCTTAAAATCTGTTTACTCAAAATGATTCATGATTCTGAGCTGTAAGTCCATCGACTGGTCTGGAGTGACTCTCCAGAAAGGGAAAGGGACAGTTTGTAAATGCAGCTGCTGTTGTCTAATTTAATGAAATCTTGAAAGAAAATTAGTGAAAACCTGCTTTTTTTTTACATGCAAACCAGATTTTCTCATAACATTAGGCAGTTTGAAATAGGAAGATTGAATCCCTTTTTCATTACTCAGACTCTGTGTGTTGCTGAAAGGAAACAGCATTGCAAGTCAAGTGAGTGGCATGACTATCTACAAATCTATAACAAAACCCAAACAAATTGGAGCAGTCTATGCTTTTTCCACCTCAGTGACCCCATGAACCAGTTCAGGTTGAACTTTTTAGTGCTTTTTGACAGAAGAGATCCATTATAGCTGAACTTCCTGAGAAAATTTCAGAGCTACTTTTAGGTGAATCAGAAAAAAACCCCAGCATTTCTCTGTAACTGATTTTGGGAGTGGACTAAATATTTATTGGAAGTCAACTATACTTGGGGCATTAGTACTCCACATATACCAGAGTCTGAGTCTGCATTTTTAGGAATTTATCTAAAAATGATACTTTTCTGCTCTTCATCCTGTGCAAGTGCTTTTTCTGGGAGCAGCTCTTGCAGCTGTACCCACAGCAGGAGCTCTGAATGAAAAAGATCAAACATGTTCTCTTTCTTGTTTCTGCAACAAAGAGGAAGGATACACAGAAATGCTTTTATCCAAATTGTCATGTTCAGAGAACTTGCTTTTTATTATTTTCTTGACTTGAAGTGTTACTTCCATTTTCACTTTTCTGCTTGACTGAGATGACTGGTGTGAAGGTGAGCAGTGGTGGAACAAGGACTGACATCCTGGAAAAAGGGCTATTCTCTGCCCATGCTACTGAAGAGAAGACTTTCAAACACAATATTATTATAGGGAAGCAGACATATGAATACCAGAAAATGTTAACATTTGTCTCTTAAACCATGGGTCTTGCCCATGGTTTGATAATGTTATGCTAGTGAATAAATGCTTTATTTAAGAGGCATTCTTCACTAAAATTTACTATGTTTAAGTCTGGTTCTTGTGGGGTGCAGTGTAGATTTCACAGAAAGTAAATAAGAAAAGAGTAAAGCCTGTCTTTAAACAAACCTTTCTTGCTGTAGAACTTGTTTAAAGTAGGAGTACTACGAACAAATTACTGACCATGAAGTTTCTTGAACAAAAAAATGCATCTGAAAAATATGGATGGAGAAAAATCACACAGATTTTTCTTTTCTATAACAACTGTAAATCTAAAACCACCCTGCAAAGCTCCCTGTGCTTATTCTGGTTTTACATGTGCACAGGGGACACCATGTTCTTGCATTGAAAGACAGAATCCAGGGGCAAATGATTTTTCTAGGGGACCACATATCCTACAGATGGACAGGGAAGATGTGTCCTCACCTGGTTTACAGCCAGCTGGCCTGGCTTCATTAGTCAGGGCTCTCTGTTGTTTAATTCATATTTTCCTTGGTGCAATCCTGGTTCTCCTCTTATTATTATGATCTTTTCTCCAGGTTGTGGTTGGTTCCTGATTTAATGTCTAATGTCCTGTGTTATCTGGAAAGTACAGAAGCTCTTCAGACTCCATCTGTTTCCCTTTTAAAGGTTTTAAAGGTTTGAGTTTCATTTTATGCCTGTGGATTGTTACACAGGAAAAAAACATTGGAGGATCCTTAGAAATAATATTAATCTTACTCAGTGTCATTAATTTCACAACTCCACTTTTCAAGACATCTTTTCCCTATTTCTCCCTCCCTGTCCTGCTCTGTTTTATAGTTATTTAAATCCAGGTGTCCACTTTTCACTGGTTCCTAAATTTCTCTTTTTCTATAACTCTCTCATCTAAGAGTGGATAAACCAGAAGGATTATGAGTCTCTGTCACAGAAATGAAAGTCATAAGGAAGAGCCAGCCTGATGCTAAGTTGCTTTCTAGAGCCTATGGGAATTCCCAAGAATAGAGGAAATGCTGCCTGTACCAGCCTGATAAAAGCCAGTCAGAGTTGTTATGTCCTGTGTGGGTGTGGGGCTCTGTGGCCTGGGGAGCTCTGGGAGGGAAATTCTTTGGGTTTAAGGGCTCTCAGCCTCTTCTCTTAGCACATCCCTCCTGCTACTTGGCAAGGGAAGGGCTTTGCCTCCAGAGACCTTCCACCATCACTGCAGCAGCTCAAAAGGGCAAAGCCAACTCAGAAAACAGCAGAAGGCTGCAAACTCCCCCTAATCCCTGGCTCTGGGAGCAGTGTCCAGGCAGCAAACCAAAACTTCACTCATTCTGTCTGGGTAACCCATGGGTGGATTATGATCTACTTCTGGAAAATCCATGCCATGGACATGTTTAGTATCTTCTAATTTAAATCTAAAATGTGTCATTTGGTGGTAAGAAAAAGATCTTTCTATTCTTTAATTTCCTTACTTTCCTTTAGTTTCTTTAGTTTCTCCCACATACCTCATTAGGTTCAGCAGCTCTACCATGAAAGATTATTTATATCTCTGCTCCTACTATTTCAAAAATAATATATGGGTAGACCAAGTTGGAAAAATATTACCCAAAGAAAGCAGGATAGCCTTAATTAAACAAATTAGTGTTTGTCTAGTCAGTGTGATTAACTTTTGTCCCTGCAACACCCTGAAATGATAGCACTAACAAATATTGCAAGGCATTTTAAAATTAAATTAAATGCTCCTTTGATTACATTAAAGATAATGCATTTTAAATCTAGTCCTTCAGGAGCTGTTGCTCTCCAGTGACAGCACTGATCAATTTGCCTTGACTTTCCCTGCAGAAGTAGTCTTTGAGTCTCCTTGAGTCATCATTTGATCAGAGGGCATTTGCAGCTGGGCTATTTGAGCAGTCTGAGTCGTCATCTTAATGTAAAGGTCCCAAGGGAAAGGAAAAGCAGAGTGAATGTGCTTATGCATGGGGTAATAAATTGATCTGAGTATGTGGATAACTACACACAGGTAGGAGAAGCAAAAGGTTTGGAGAAAAATCCTTGCTCTTTACAGCCTTGATAAAGAGCTGTTTGAGTTGTTATTTTTCCAAGAAAACCAAATCATGACTACCAATTATTGCTACCTGCAGGGGAAAAACAAAAACATGCAGGGTAGAGAAGTCTGGTGCCTCATTTCTTCCACAAGAAGAAGGAGTGCACTGAGTACATTCTTAGCAGGGAAATGAAGGCTGTAAGGAAAGGATATCTTCTGGAAGAACTAAAATATAGCAGTAAAAAAAAGTTAACATAAATATACATGTATTTACTAATACATGTAAACCAGTTTTTACTTAAAAAGATTTTTGGTATTTCTAAAATAAATCATGGAGAGCATACTTCAAAATTATTTATAAAACTTGAAATCTTGATATTCTGTCTTGGACTTCTTTTCTTTCCCTGAAATGCCGGGGGCTCATAGTTATTTTTAAGGTGTTCAACCCAACTTGGGAATCTTTTTCTTTTAAGCAAACAAACTGTGGTGACTTTTTCCAATGGAAAAAGTACTATGATTAAAAGCTTATAAGTCAAAGAGCAGTTTTCTGGATAATGGGATATTTGAAAATGTATGCTGCAGTGGCTTCAAATATTGTGGTCATGCAGAGCAGGAGCTGGGTTGCTGCAGATCTGTTTTCTTGCTTAGACATTGGCCTTCTTGAAAATTCAATTACACAGATGCAAAATTCTCATTCTAACAGCAAGTACAGATAGCAAGGGGATAAATGTGTGTGGATGGGTGTATCAGTGTACACACACACACACACACACACAGAGAGTTTTCTTGAGAGAAAACTGATACATCCATGCTGTTCATGTAATTCCAGTGCTAGCTGCAGGGACAGGAATTTGCTGTCTCCAAACAAACCATGTACCCCACATCCTCAATTCCATGGCATGAAATCACAGCCCTGCAGTCTGAAGCAGGTGATGCCTCCCCTGACAAATGAGCCAACGGAGGAGTTAGAATTTATAAACAGCCCTCTTCAGAAGGAAAATAATCTGGTCATCCCAATTCCTGACATGAAAGAAAACTATGAAATGTCAGCACCACTCTGCTGCTAAAAAATATTAAAAACATTTTTGGGAAAAGTAAGGCAGGTTGGTCTGATATGAGGTGCAATATTACTTCAAAGCACGAAGGACTTCCCGGAAGTCAAATATGTTGAACAGAACACCAGAATGGAATTTCGGATACAAAATAAAAGCCTATGATCACACTTTATAGCTTCGTTTTGAATTTGGAGACTGTATTAGTGATGAAGTTTAGCATTAAAGCTGTAGCTTGACATATCCCAAGGATTTGAAGCCTAAAGCTTGAAGTTCTCATTTATCTTTCTATTAAGCTCTCTGACAAGTTTCAGAAAACCAGCCAGTTGAATCTGCAGTTATTTGTGCTACCTTACAGTAGCTAATAAAGCTGTCTTACTTCCTCAGAGGTGTGTAAAAATGTAAATTGTTTGGAGACTTTGTTCATTTACTGATGTATACTTTACTTTTGCCTTTTTTCTAAATGAGTACCATGGCCTGGAGGGAGGGGAAAAGTCCTGTAAAACCCTACACTGCTATATATATCGAGATTTACTTTCTGGGTGCAATTCTACCTAATTATTACTGCTTTCTAAAATTGTTCAGTATTATGCCCAAGAGTTCCAAGACTAGAAAAAAATTGCATATTGTGAACAAGAGAAATTTGCTCATTAAGTTTAGTTTCCTCATGCTATGAGATATTTAAACAAATAACAAGCTTTAAATATCTGAGTAATTCTCTTGAAATCCTGATGCTTTGATAAATACTTAAGAAAAGCTTTTCATTGAAAGAGAAAACCATGAGTTTCTTAAAACTATACATTCTTCTTTATGTATATGTTATGGCTCATTAATTCATCTTCTGACTTGCCAACTACAGCACAGATGATATTTTGATTATCAGATGCTGCGTTGTGACAAGAAATTGCAAATTCTCCCCCAGACATGTTGCTGTGGTGCAGGAAGGCTGAAAGAGCTGGGACTGAAGAGGAATTGCAGAAATTATTCAGCCTCCTTGAACATCACAGTGTGGCATTGGAGTGCTCATGATGGAGAGGGATGTATTAAATATTCCTGTGGGTAAAATAGCTTTAAAAAGAGTATTCTTTCTAAGTCACAGCACCTCCCATATTTCTTTGGCCTCTTCCACACAGGATGTGATTTCACCATTGCTGCCTGGACATAAGGAACATAGAGATTGCTCCCACAGTGTTTCACTGGATTTCAATTTTAATACTGAAATTTTCCAGTTACTCATGGGATTTTCCTGATGGGATTGAGTCATGTAGCTCCTGTTCAATTCTGAAGTAAGTCCCCAGAGTCAGACTTTCAAAATCACAGGCTTGATGCTGTAACGTCAGTGACGATTTCACTCAATTGGGTACATCAGTTCCCCATAGAACACATATTTTTATTACCTGGAAAAGTCAAACCAGGTTTACTTTCCTCTGTGGGCTGGATTTTAGGAGGCAGATTTGTCTCACAAGATATGACAGGACACATTGGAAAAGCTTGAATATGGAAAACAGTAAATCAAATAAACGGGACAGGCTGCTGGGTTTTGGTCTGGGGCTTGCATTTCCTGTTCCTAAAGCAATCCCAACACATAAACCAGGAAGCAATTGCATGCTGTGGAGGTGCCAACACTTTCACAATGTCTGTTTCTAGGATTTTATTCCCCTCTGTGTTCTAGGCACACAAGTGATCAATGTCATCCCTCTATGCACAGGGATCCTCTCCTGCAGGATTCATGGAGGGAAGACTTTTGACACAGCCAATACAAGCAGCAACCAAGACCCTTGTTTTGTTAAAGTAGCTTTGCCCTCACTGCTGCATGAGGAGTTTGATGCTGTATACAGAAACTCTAAATATTTTATTGTGTTTGTACTCTGGGGAGAGGTGGATTTTGTTTACAGTCAGCTTTTAATACAGAAAACTAGTACATGCTTCCAACATTACAATGTATTTTTCTTGCATAAAATAGAGTGAGGGTCTTTTTCAGAATAAAACGTGCAGCTCAGCTTTCAAAGAGCAAAAATTGAAAGTACTCCATTGAACTGCATTTTTAAAAAAAGTAATTTAATTTTTTTTCTGGTTAAACTCAGAAAAAAGGAGAATTAATACAAACAAATTTGTTTGCATCTCCTTGCAGAGGGGTAGGTATTTTTAGTGTTCATGATCTATTTTGATGAGAATTGTAATATTCAGATTAACATTCAGGTTATATTCATATATTCATGCAGTTCAAGGCAGTTTTGAGTAGATGCTGTTTCCAGGTGGTTCGTGGCTTCTGTTAGAGGGTTTAACACCAGTGAATTGATGTGCTTTATTGCCTTCTCTTACCTAAATTTTCCCCATTGGTCTTACTGGATTTGCTCACAAATGTCATGGGACAAAAAAGAGTAATATTCCTGGCAATGCACACCCAATTTTGTGCATGCAAAAAACTAGAGCTGATTGGGGAAAATTAACAAAAATTTAAAGTATCAAGCATTTTCCTTTTTTACACAGTTCTGCTGAACACTGCAAAGCTACTTTCAATCTGCATTTATAGATTTAATTCAAATAGTAAAAATCTCACAGACTATGGACAATATTATTGCATTTCTGCAGCACCATGAATTTTTGGGTTGGATGCCTTATGATGCAAAGCAATTCATTCTTCGTTATTCATTAAATTAATTTATACAAGCAGTGCCTAAACTTGCTCTCATAGAAACTGGAGAAATATTCTCCTTGCCTTCAGAGCAGGAAAGGACAAGCAATTGCAATATTATACATCTGGGGAGCATAGACATTTCTGGAAAACCTTTTATTTCTCTATACAATAGGGTAAATGAAAGACTATGTTCAAACTTAAATGAAAAACCAGTAGAGAAATATCAATTCAGTTGTCTAAGAAGTGAGTAGTATTTTCTTTGCAAAGGATCAGTAAGCAGAATAAATGGAATAAGAGCTGAATAAATAAGGTTTGTATAGAAAAGAACTCCATGGGGGTATCATACAGCATTGAAGATGTGCTCTGCCAAGCAGCTCTGTGGGGAAATAAATGTATGCTAAAGGAAGCCAATGAAAGGTTGACTGAATACAAAACAATGTCAGTTTTGTGTCCTTACAGACTGAAAAAAGCATTCCAAAGCCCCCTTCCTGTCCTTACTTCAGATAAACCTACTGTGTCCTAAGTGTATTACAACTGGAGAAGCCAACTCACCTGGGCTGGGATGGCACAAGCCCCACCTGGGGAAATTCTGTCACAGTGTTTCCTACCATGAAATGCTACACAATTCCAGAGGAAACACTTGTTTAAATGCCAGACCTGTCCACTGTTGGTCAGTCTGCCTGGACTGTGGATATGGCTTGTCTCCTTCCAGGGCTCAGGTTATATTTTTCAGACTTTTAGGGCTTGGAGACTTTAAATGGAACTTAACCAAGAAACTCAACAAAGTCTTTCCTTGGGTCAGTTATTAATCCAATAACAGACCAAACCAGCTTTATTACATCATTTTCTGGCTGCTTGAAGTCATATGGAGAAAAAGTTGCTTTCCAGTATTGTGGAATTACAATAACTTCGTATATTCTCTCACCAGAAAGTCATCTATTCTCTCATCCTGCAATTAATCTTGCAAAAGAGCAAACAATGGCATAGAATTAATCAACCACTGTCACAAAAAGTATTGTGATGGAAAGATGAACCCAGCTAAAATTAATTTTTTGAGCGACAGCTTGAAGCTCAAACAAGTGGAAAACATGGTGCAAATTGTACCTAGCTTCAAGAAAGGGATTTTAATGAGAAATGCAGTGGCACAGCAATACTAATCAGTTATAAAAACACAGTCCATCTTGGGCTGCTGAGTGAGTATCATACCCTTTCCTGCATTTTCCCTCTCCTGTGCAGCACACTGGAAGGAACAAAGATTGCACTGCATCTATCACCCAGGCTGAGGGGAAGTGCTGGAGCACTTGAGAGAGCAGCTGAGTGGGTTTGTGCTCATGTGCAAATGTCTGTGGCAATGTCCTTTGGCAAATGCTGCATGAAAATACTGCTATTACTGAAAACAGGAGGTGATTGAACTTTCCATGTGTGCTGTGTTATTTACTGGAAATAAGATAACTAGAAAGTGCCCTGTGAGCTAATTTGTATCTGTCACACACTGCCAGTGCCAGGTAAGGACAGGAACGTTGGGATCCTGGTGCAGGCATCATTCTGCAGCTGCAGACAGGACAGTCATCAGGGAAGTTCCATGAATGCCAGCTGGGGCATTAAGCCTTGGTTCCTGCCTGAAATACAGCAGACATCATCACCTTCTTATATTTAGGGATGTTCAGCTTTGTATGTTTTGTTTCTTTGGGTTTTTCAGCTTTTTTTAGAGCAGAGAGGTCTTCTGCCTTTCTTATTGACACTTCAGAGAAAATCAGGCAACCTGTCCCTCCCAAAATGCTTTTGTGCATTGATGGACGTCAAGGAGGAGTCTGGTTAATCCTCCCATGGATTCCTGGCTCCAGGTAAATTAATTCTCCCCTACTTTAATTGAACTTCAGTGAACAAAAGAGGTGTGTAGAACCCAGCTACTTCTCATTAACTGTTAGTTGATTAGTTAGTTAGTTGGTTCTCATTAACTATTATTTAGCTGCTAGTATTTTCTAAATAACTGAAAAGCTACTGATTTTATAGCAGTGAAATATTATCCTTACTTTTCTTTGTAAGTGTTTTGAAAATATCACTATAGCCTTTTTTCTTCCAGATTTTAGGAGCTCGACTGGCATGTACAAGGGTGCAGGTTTTATTCAAGGTAGCTTCCTACATTTTCCATTTTGGAGCTAAAAAGACTGGTTCATTTACAGTTTATTTGTTCCTTTGGTGGTTTTTTACAAGTGGAAATATAAAGCTACTAAATATTTCTGTAGTTGCAGTGGTGATAGTAACTCAGCTTCTCTTGGTTTTCAAATTCTATTTTGGGATTGTTTTTTAAAAAACAAAACCAAGTTCACAGATTCCCTAACAGTAAGCTGTCTTCTTATTTAAGTTTTGCTGTCAGATTTATTCATTGAAAGAATGTTTGAGAAAAAGTACTGTGAAATACTATAGTTTAAAAACATTGGAGGAATAACGAAGTACTTTACTGATGAAGTGATAAAATATGATTGCTTGGCTTGAAGAAGGCTTGTTGTATGTCTGTCTCAAATGGAAGGTGTATCTTCAGTTGATTAATGATCATGTACTTCTCCATGATTCCTTCGAATGGCAAGCAATGTACTAAAATGTACCTTTAGATGGAGGTGAAGATGCCTAAATGTGCATGAGATACAGATTAACAGTGAGTGTATTGAATCTTTGTCTCCTTTTTTGCTTCCCTCTTTCAAGTCCTCTCTAAAAAGGATGGAAATGAATAGATAACAAAAAAATAATGACATGTTGAGTGATAGGCCTGACTCCCATGCAACACCCTACTTATGTTAGTGAGATTTTACTCACTTCTAAAGAGGTACCATTGGGTACCACTAGAACAGGGCTCACAATCATCTCTGGGCTTCTGCAGCTTATTCCTTTCACTTCTCAACATTCCATTGCTTCCATTGCATCTTTGAAGCCTTTTTGAGTGATGTTTCCTACCTACAATTAAGTGACAAATTCTATCCCTTCCCCACCTGAGCTGAGATGAGCCACTATGAAATAATTTCTAAAGAAATGTGTCACCATTGTGCTATATGCAGCTTCTGATTCTTAAATCCAGATATTTGGGAGGAAATGAGATACAGTTAACCAATTTCCTCCCAAATTGTAGTTTTCTTATTTTAATAACAGTCACTGTAATCATACACAAAAAAAATGTTTGTCAAAACAACACATATATTGTGGCTGTGGAGCATGTCATGGTGTATAATTTGCTTTCTTTATCTTAGAGCTATTATTGTTCTCCTTCAAGTCTCTTATATTCAAGGCTAGATGATTTCAATTACTTCAGATCTGCTGTAGGTCATGTTTTCTGCTCCTACAGTCATCCACCCTTTTCATTTTAATTTTAAAGAACTGACATAGATGAAACAATAATTTTCAAACAACTGCAACTTTAACTCCTGGTTAAAACTGGGTTAAATGGAATGGTTATTTCTTTTTTCTGCTAAGGAAAAGCTTTGTTATGTTTGTTATTTCTGCAAACAGCTCTCAGAATTCTATTTCAGGTTTATGCTGAAGCTATAGCTTTTCAGACCTATCTAGAATTCATCAATAATCATACAGGGGCATGTGTGTAGTGTCTGGGCTCACAGCTCAGGAGAGGCACTGGAAGTGTATCCAGTCCTTCTGGAAACTGTAAGGGACTGGCTCAGGAGTGACCAGCACCTTCCAGACAATCCTGACAGTGTCAGCACCCTTGGCAGAACACAACTGGAGGAAAGGATGATCAGAACGAGGTGACCAACTGAGCTTGGAGGGAAAAGTCAATGAATGTTGATTGTCCAAACCACAAACTACAGGACAACATGCAGCTGTAGATTCCTGTCACTCCAGCAGTGTCAGTTGTTTGGATGGGAGGAGAGAAAGAGGGACAGGGAGGTCCCAAAGGAGCGTGAGAAGCATCTGCTGCTCCTGTCCCCTGTGACCCTGGCATATGGACCCCCCTGAGAACTGGACTTTCTGGTCTGCTTTTCAACACTTATTTGAGTCCTCTGGGGGTGTTTTTGCTCCAGTGTGCTGCAGACACCCAGCTGTTCTTGCCTTCTGCAGCAGATGTGCTCTCCAGATGTCCCTGAGACTCAGAAGTACATGTGCAGCAGCATCCAGCTTTGCTCAGCTCCAGGGGAAGAGGGTGTTGAAAAAACCAAAACTATGCTCCAGGATTTTGACCTGGTGCTGGCTTCAACTCATTGTTCTCCTGCTGTCATTGGAACACTCTGGAAGGTCGTGCCAAAGGAGACACTTTTCTCTGCATTGTCCTGAAGAGCCCAAACACATCCTAGACACTGATCAGGACTAAGCTGTGCTAGTGCAGGTTGGAGGTCTCAGAACTGAGAGCTAGTTATATAGTTATATAGATGGGCTGATGGGACAGGGATTGAGCACCACCTAATCTTCAGTCCTTTTTGATTTGCTCCCCAAAGTACTTTTGAGGGAAATTTTCTAGTGGTTAATCATATATAGAACTATAAAAAGGTAATTTTACCTCCTAAAATGAAGATATTCCTTGGCAAGCCTTTTGAAATCTGTGGTGAACCCATCCAAACATTCATTTATTAGTAAAAAAGCAAATATATCTTGAATGGAGTCAGTGCAAGGGTCAGCTCCCCAGGCAGCAGACTGCAGACCCTTTATCTGGTGTGTAACTCTCAGTATGCTGCTGCTACACTGCACCCAAATTCTTCTTGAGGAGACTTTTCCACAGCCTCTTGTCCAGCCTGTTGATATTATCACCTCCTGGCCATGTCTGACTCCTTTGGTTTATTTTATCACCTGTTTTCCACCTCTTTTACTCAGTACTCTTCTACCCACCATACTCTGGTGGGGTATGCTTGCAGAATAGAAATGTTTTGAGGATAGGAATAACTGAGTAGAGAAAGAATAATGATAATTAATGGGGGACTTTGTGTGACATTTATTGCCTCTTCTCCAATCAATATATTCATAGTTGGTGAACAATGCAGCAGAATAATTAAAAAAGCATATGTCTTTTCTCACTAGGCAAGGAACTTAATCATGCATCATTTTTCTACATATGTCATGAGATTGTTGGTGCTGACACCTTTAAGTTGTTAGATATTTTGCTCTGTAATTTGTTGAGTATGAAAGCATCCCTCAGCAAAAAATAATATTAATCTAAAATATTGTTCTTGGACTTTTACCTACAAATTCTTGTAAACATATTCCTGAATAAGGCAACATTCAAGAAATAATAAATGCTAATCCCAAGCGTATCTTTATTTTTATTGTCCTTTTTACATTCCTCTAACTTCTTTTCTTTTAAGAACAAATAAACTTGATTCTATTAGCAGTAATAGACCAAAGTTAAGAGAGGGGAAAAACCACCACATAACCCACATAACTCACACACTACAACTCAGAATGTCTGCACTGCAGACAGACAGAGGATGGGTGAAGCAAGGAGTTGGCTGATTTTTTTTTCTTTTTAGGATACAATTTCATATGAGATGACCTACATTCCTGCTGTGTCTAAATGCACCAATAGTTAAAACAAAATACAAGCAAAGAAAACACGGTTCTAACCCAGAAAGAGGAGTGGAGTAATTTTGATTTATGATTGCTACTTTATTTTGCATTGTTGTAAGTCCCCATCAGCCAATATGACCAATCCTTCTACTGGACCACTTTTCTTGTCAATCATCTGCTAAAAATTTCAGACTCCAGTTTTAAACAGTGAGTCTTTTGTTATCAGAAATCAGCTTTATCTTGAAAGCAGTTATCTCCTAAATTACCATCATGGGAGGAGTGGACTGGAGAAGGTTTATTTTCCAATTTTTTCCCCAAGAGCTTGCCTTTTATGCACAAAGCCTATGGAAGAAAAGGCATCGTTAACACAGCATCAAAGAATCCAAAGAAAGGATAACCTTTTCTCAAAGCAGGGGCAGCTATTAAATGAACAATTCATTTAATTTTTAGTCACCTTCTCCTTTCAAATGAAAAGCAATAGAAATACATGTCAAAGAAACCAATCATGGTAAAATCTCTGTGCAATAGGCAGACTCTAATAGAAAGAGATGATGGTACAGAGGACTGAAAAAAGCAGCTCTTCTTTCTTCTTCTCTCTTTTGTTGTGAACACAAAGATAAGTGCTTGCAATCAGATGATTTTAATGATCAATCCAGTTGTTTGGTCTGGATAGTGTATTTCCAGATGCAATCTACAGAGGTGTTTGAATATGAGCTGGCTCCTTCCTAAATGTTCACTCACCTGGCAGGAGCTGTCAGGGCAGCCCTGTTGCCGTGGATGTGCCTTCTCCAGAGAGTGCAGGCAAAGGGGTGGGGGAGAGCCCTTGCAGGAAAAGTGGTTTCAGTGCTTTCCCCCCTCACACACACACTGTGCAAGGGTTCTGTTCTGTTATGTTGTATGCAGGACCCGTCTGGTTTAAGTGAGAAGTTCCATCTAAACTGAATAGAATACCTGTAGTGACTATAAAATCCCTAAGCTCTGGGGCTAAACATTCTGCTCTGTGCAATCAGACTAATACACAAGTATGAAGGCACAATGTGATCCTCTTTGTTGCACTTATTAGCTTGTTTTGGCAATGTCTGTGTGGGAGGCCTGATGCAGAAGTGGGAAACAGAAGATCACTGGTAGGAGTAATTGAGCATCATGTTACCAAGAGATTCATCTGGTAGTACACAGAAAATCTTCAATATTCAGTGAAACTATCTGGTAGTAAGATGTTTGGAGAAGTCATATGAGTAGTGTTTTGCCAAACACATTAACAGGTCTCTTAAAATTCCAGGTAAGCTTTGAGCAAGTCAGGATTTGTGAACAGCATTTGCTCCTAGTCACGGGCCTCTTTCCCCACACTTAGTACCACAATCTGTTGGATGATATATTTAAAAAATCAGGCCTCAAGCTGGGCTTTTTCCCAGGAGTGCCTGCCTTTTTCTGCTTTCCATCTCTTCAAAATCCAAACAAGTATTTGTAACACCTGAATGTTACATTTATGCAATCAAGTCAATATTTTCTCAAAAGCAAAGTATAAGAAGTATCTCTCTTTGTAGACAAGTTGAGATGACTCCAGTGTGTGAAGAACACCTATATCGTAAACAATAATTACAATGTTCCTTTTCTCTCACTAATGGTTCTATTACTTCTATTATAACTTCCTTCCTTATAAAATGAATTATGTCCCTGGAGCTTTGTGAAGGGATTCATATCTACTATCTAGGCCTGGGGGGGAGAAGAAAAGTTTGTATTCACTTAAAACATCTCACTGTGAAGTATGGAAATAATAACTAGTTGGAAAATTAAAGTGATTTCCATGGTTAGTAATTTGTGTGTAGTTTTGACTGTAACTGCTCAGGGCTCATGTTGGGTCTAAATATATAGCTTTATAGCTTTATGCCTAAATTTAAAAGATTAAGTGTAGGTGTTGGAGGTCTCCTGGACTATTATGCAGCTGTGCTTAGTTCTCATCTACTGAAAAGTAGATTTTTCTACTTTTCAATACTTTCAGCACTTGGTTTCAGTAATTTAGTACTGAGTGTGCCTTTCTCTGCTGGACCTTCATGAAGAGCACAAAGAGCACTCTAAATTCCATGAGGTGAGGGTTGCTCACTCCCACAGCTGGCTGTATGGAGGGATTGTGCTTGGAAAGAACATCTGCTTGGCATCTCCCTGTGGCTTTGCACTGCTCAAGACTACAATGTACAGGTTTAGTTCTGCAGCCTGTACCTGATGGTGACCTCCTATGAGTTTATAGAGCTGGAAAATGTTCCATCCTAGAATGTTTTAGGAAATATCTCCTGGGAAATTGCTGCTAAAGGAAGCTCAGCTTTAAATTATTATTTCATTTCTTTTGGGAATACATATTTATCTGCCCCTTTACAATCAGGGTCCTTGTTTGACTGTTTTTCTTCAGTGTGAATCTTGAACATAGCACAGCAAATGTGGATTTCAATTCATTGCCTTTAGAGATACACCCTCAGATTTCTAGCTGGAAGACTCTAGGGATTGATGTATGACATTTTCTTGAGATAGTAATCCAAAGTAATTAAAAAACACAAGTCAAGAATAAAAACATAACTTGAACAAAACCCAGAATTAAAATACATATTTTATCCCTTTTATCCAGCCTTTTTATCAAAATGATAATGCTTTTTCTAGCTTGAAATGTTAATTGCATACTATAGGTAAAGGATCAAGGGAAACCATGCACATGGAACTGTAGCTTTTTGCAGGTTATGTGTTTCTTGGTTATGTATTTCTTGTATTTCTATGTATTTTTTGCAGGATCTGTATTTCCCTGCTGTGAGTGGCACTGAGCTGACATGAGACTTCCTGGTACAGGAGCAATCCTTGAGAGCCCCTCAGCTCTAAACTGACCCTGTTCCTCCACCTTCCACAGAATCCCAGAATGGTTTGGGGTGGAATGGACTGAAAGCTCATCCAGTTCCACCCCCCTGCCATGGATAGGAACACCTTCCTCTAGACCAGGTTGCTCCAAGCCCTGTCCAGCCTGGCCATCTTTTCTTTTTTAAACCTAAACAAATGCATTTTGCTTTCAGATGATAAAATAAATCAATATTTAATATAAATCATTTTGCAATTTGTCTTGCTTTTTTTTTATCCCTGTTTTTATAGTAATCAGTTGAGAAAATCCTGCATTAAAGCTCATTGGTCCCTTTCCTAATGAGAGAAATTAAATTCAGCTTATGTGACCTGCTGTGAACTCACCCAGCTCTTTTGGGAAGGGGAAGAACACCTAAAATTCACACCTGTACTGGTCTCTTGAACAGAAAAAGACAATACCTGCTGAAAAATATAATATTCCAGGAATATGAGTGCTGGATATGATGGATGTCGACAGATAGATGAGAGTAAACAAGGTAATAGGAAGATATTTGTCAGTATGACAGGGGCTGATCTTCCCATGCCTGAAGGCAGACTCCTATTTAGAGCAAGAAATCTTGAATCTCTATGAATGGTAAAAATGGGGGGGTTGAGAATAAACAATGAGGTGATCTAACAAAGTTTTGGGGAGCTCAGTAAGGAAGAAGGATGGTAAGCAAGATGGTGATGTGTCCTTTGAAATCTGGCATGCAGATGGGGCAGGGTCTGGGGATGGTTCAGAGCTGTGCCAAGGGCTCTGTGCTGGAGGGATCAGCTGGCCTGGGAAGAGCCAGGACAGGAAAGGCTGGACACTCAGTTTGTGCCAGCAGAGATTGTAGTGGGGAAGGCAGTAAAACATGTGGAAATAGAGATGTCACACCAACAGGCCACGCAAGGAAAATGATCTTGCAGCAGAAATCAGAGTGAACAAAGGGAAAAAATCTGTAGTGAGGAGAACGAAAACTTTAAAAACAGCTAAAAATTTAGGGAAAGCTCTATTTTCTGGAAAACTTTCAGTTTTGGAATTAAGGTACATAAAAATCTGTGTGACCTAGAAGGGAAAATGCAGGTATTGCCTGGGAAGTAGGACTGGATGACTGTTGTCTACAGTGAGAGAAAAGAAGATTTGGGAGGATTATGGAAATTCCTGTGTTTAGCTATACTGGCCTTGAAACAGAGGACAAAACCCATCAAAGGAAGACTCCATAAAGATCACTATGACGTTTTAGAGAAATAGCAATTAGTTAAATAGTTAAATTTTCTCATTTTTGGGAACTGGATCAACCTTCTGTCTACGAGTTCCTATTTCATATGTACAAGGTACTGCCTTGCTCAAGGAACAGGAAAATACATTTGTTTTAAGTACGTAAAAGTTATTTTAAATTTCTGTTACTATTACAAGCTGATTCCTTTTTGTGTATATAAATGGCAAACCTATGGAAAACTTCTACCTTCTTGTCCTTTCATTCCCCTGTTCCACTGCTCTCTTTTCTTTAATTCCATGGTCCTTTCTACATTTACCTATGCAGAATAATTTCCAAAACCATTCAAACTCTCTAGGTTATTTAAGGCTACTGCCTACAAGCCATCCCAAGAGTTTTCTCTTTCAGTGTAAAACAATATGTGTGTGTCCCTGTCCCAAAACACCATCACCAGGCTTTGCAGCATGGATCTCATGGTGTTAGAGAAGGGATGAGAAATTAATAAGAACTTATTCACTCTAGTTTTGTTTTTCATGGAATGAACGCTTTGTCTCCAGCTTAAGAGATTCTGTGCTTACATTAAGAGGTCTGCAAGGACAGATCTCTACAGTGAAGCAGCTCTTGCTGAGGACTCAAAACATGCACTTCAAATTGTTCAGGAGTTGAAAGCTTTGGTGTCCTTGAGAAGGACCAGCTCAGTCAGCCACAGAAAAATGGAGGGAGTATGTGTAAAGTGTGACTTATTTCTACCTCTGCCAGAGCTGGGTTGTGGTTTGGGGAGTGTCTCTTTGTCTTGTTAGTCAAACCTCAAAAATACTTCAAGTAACATTTTGTACTAATAAAAGTATTAAAGAAAGAGAGATGTGTTTGACATCTTAAACATTCAGAAGTGCATGAACACCACAATGTTGTGGTGTTTTCCCTTGTGTGGTATAGAACTGTTCTTACATCAGTGGTTTGGATGAGTCAGTCTTACATTTGTCTCTCAGGGACTGGAACCTTTTGTTTTGGATCTAGACACTGTCATTCAGCAACGTTTATATAGTGAGGTTTTCTATTTTAAGTCAGTTTCTATTTCCTTCCTGGCTATATTTAAAGAATATTTATTACTACAGACCATTTCCCCAGAGTAACTGGATGAATATGGAATTTAACATTCCATAAATTAGAAATTTTTTTTCTTTATTACTTAGTGCAGCTGTCCCATTTATTACCTTTTGTTGGGGAGAAAAAATACTTTGTATCTTTCATTTGCAAGTAATTTACTGCAGGTTGGTTTGTTTTATTGTATTCAACATTAGCTTCCAATTTCCAATATGGAAAGAATTAAAAATTTAAGGAGACACATTTTGGCATTGCATAAAAATACTGGGTTTTGCTTGGCTCCTGATTGCAGTTTCAGCTCTTGCTGTTGCTGCTGTCTGAAACCAGAACAGAATTGTCAGAATTTCTTCTGTATTAGAGGTCACAGACAGGGTAAACAAATGCTGCTGTATTTCTAAATCATAAAGTTTGCCTAAAAAGTGTAATCATGCAGGCCTAATCTGATCAAAATATAAGCAGTGTCCTTGTAGCAGATCTCTGAGGTCATTTGAGACACCTTGGGAGAACTGAGAGATGCCCTGTGCCTTTTCTGCCTCTGATTTCCAGCACTAAGCAGGAGAGCAGAAATATGACATGGCCTCATGCCTTACATAAGGTCAACTCATTTTGCACAGGGGCCAAGTCCTTCTGAAAATAACAGCAGTAACTTTTAACTTATTCTAACATCTCCAAATATTTTTCTAAATTATCTTGGTTTCTGTCTTCCTGCTGGGGTCCCAGCAGTGACAGAGGCAGCCAGGGGCAGCTCTTGTCTTTCATCTCTCTCCCAGGGTTTCAGTCCCACCTCAGCTCTTCCAGACAACTGCTCCTTCTGTGCCTTTTGCAGGACATTCTGCTGAGCCAAATATCAAGGACAGATACTTGGAACAGAATCTTCTGGATCACTGTGGTCTGGAGTCCCATGTCCCAAATCATTGCTGCCACCTGCTCCTTCAACTCTCATGCAGTGATGGACTTCGAACTGGAGTCCAAAGTCATTGAGTCAAGAGAGGTCTGTTGCTGGCTTGATTAGAGCTTGAACTTCATCTTTTCTTGTGGAGCCAATGAATATCTGTCTGGGCCACACATGCTAAGAAGTTTAAGCCTTTTTCTCTTTGAAATAAAGGTGTAGGAAAGCTGAACTTCCAGTTTGAGAACATTCAGTTGCAAAGTCAAGCAACAAGTTTAGTAAATGCCACAAGACAAAGCCATATTCTGTGCAAGCCCAGGGACATCTGAGGGATGCCAGTCTCCCTTCATGTACAGGCTGAATAGTAATGAAATTGCAGAAATTTTTAAAGAAGGAAAACCAAGCCTTCTGTCAGGATTCAGTGGCTGGGAGCAGAGCCCCAGAGGGTGTTCCTGTGCTGGCTGTGTCAGTGCAGCACTGGGGGCTGCCAGGAGTGTCTCAGCCTGGGGAGGCTGCAGTGAGATTGCAGGAACAGCCTGGGGAGGCTGCAGTGAGATTGCAGGAACAGCCTCTTGCAACTCTTTTGTGTGTCTGTCTTTAAATAAAGTATTTCTGTATGCAATTTCCTCTATTGGTTTATAAGGAACAGTTTTCATGTCTGCTGCTCTACAAACTCCTCCATCTATCCCTGACTCATCTGGCAGCACAGCACAAAGAAACAGCCCAGATTAAAAATGCTTTCATACGTGGAGCTGGTGGAGATTTGTCAATGTCTATAACTTTCCCTTCACAAGAGATTCTTTTTTCTCTTTTCTTTGGCTGCCACTGGCTTACATTATCATTCCTAATCTTTTAAGACTCAGGGAAAAAAAACCCTAAAGAAGATAATTAAAGAGTTTTTAGTGTAAAAGGAATGAAGGAAAGTTACCATCTCAGTCTGTCCTTACATGGCTGCTTGATTTTCCTGCTTGCTTTAAACAATATGAATTAGACCCAAAGTTTGATTCCTTTCCATAGACTCATTTGTGGCTGTTATCTGTTTCACAAGGAAAAGCCATCAATTCTGACATAATTTAATTTACTTTTATTAGAATACAATAGTAGAAACAATTGCTTAAGTGTGGATTTGATTAACAGAAAATAAATCTTTTTTATGCTTTCAATAAATATGAATGGTTGCCCAATACTTCTCATTTTATTGCTGCATTTTTCAAGCTCTCTTTGAAATTACTTGAATTTTGGTATTTATCTCAAGGTGACAAGTAAGCCTGAAAATCCTCTGATGTTTTTTTGTTCTTTTGTTTAAGGATGGCTACAGGAGTCTCAGGGATGTAGTTAACACAGAAACCACAATCTTATAGATAATTTCTTAAAGAAGTACAATTCTATTGTGTACATCCAATTATCATGGAAATCAGATCCCTGCTGTTAGAACCTCTCACAGTTCATTTTTCAACTTAATACACTGTGAACTCTTGTTCTTCAAGTGTTATTAAATTGTCCCTTTAAAACTTCTTTCGAGTGATCACACACAAACACAGGATGACAGAATACCCTGAGCTGGAAGGGATCCTCAAGGATCACTGAATCCCAGCTCCTGGACAGGAGCCTGCACAGGACCACCCCAAGAATCACACCATGTGCCTGAGAGCCCATAAGAGCAGAAGATCAATAATATTACTAAATTAGAAATTAACTGGTCACTCTGCAAACCTTCTAAAGCCACTTTCTACTATGGGACGGTAATTATAGTTCATTTCTTGCAGAGTCTCATTCAGTATGTACAGGGTATTAAAACTGCTCTGTAGTGGACATCAGGTAAGAACATTTCTGTTTGTCACTGGACAGCTGCCACTCACCTTTATTCTAATCAAAGCATGAGCAGAAAACCTACATTTCAAAGTGGTTAATGCATTTTAAAAGTAGAAATATTATGCTTAGAGGCCACAGATATTGATTCTTTTTATTCTGTATTCCTTCTGCAAAGGATAGTTGAGGTTACACGATGACTTTTTAGAAACTTTTGTTTTAGCATAGGAAGCACCACTGGGTTTTACAGTGTGACCTATTTCAGCTATTGTGACAGCCTGAGGATGCTGTATTTCCACTGCTGGTGACACCCCTCTGTCAAGGTGGTCACCATCACAGACTCTAAACCTCCAGCCTGCTTTTCTGGGTGGATTTACCACTGTGACTAGACTGACATTCAGCAGACAGTGTGGTTGGGGCATTCTGCTGCCACTGAATGGCAAAATGAACATTGTTCATGGTTTGCAGAAATCGTGTGGGAGGCAAGAGCAGCATAAATGACACATCAAGTCTATTAAAGCTGCAGCTGACGTCGGTGGCAAACTGTGGTTAAATCCTGACAGGGAGAAGCTTTGTAAATTACAATGCCAGGTGTTGGTCTCTTTTACCATGCTAAAATGTCCTATGGATGATGAATTTTGGGCTAGGATTCAGCAGGAATCAGGCTGTTTGTCCTTTTACATCCCCAGAGAGCCCCCAGTGATCAGACAAGCACCATAATGACCACATAGCCTTGTGACAGGAAGGTGTCATCTTCTGTCTGTTATCAGCCAGAGCCTGCAGGACCTCAGCTCACAGAGGAGGGATCAGCTGGGAAAAAACCTCCTACAAAATCCCAGACTTATTCCAGAGATGCATCCTGCAATTTTGACAGGGATTTTCTTGGAAATTTTCTCAAAACAAGGAGCTGTGGCTAACAGTTGCCTACAATAACCCTTTAGAGGTGTGAGAGATTCAAACTCTTGGAGTTGGATTTGTGACCTGATGAGCTGCTGACCCTCAGCCCTTTCCTCAGCACCACCCAAACCCCAACACAGCCTGGCATGGGTCTAACAGGAGGTTCATCTCCCCTTTCTTGCCCCTCAGAAGCTGGGGATGATAGGAAATAATCCCTGGTGGTTTGGGAAAAGACAAGGAGATTACTGGTCTCTTTTCTACTGTGTTATTCACTACAAACTTCCCTTCTGCAAGAAGAATTTTAATTAGGTAACTTTTTAAGTCCATGAGAGAAATTAAATAACACTAGAAAATATAGAGAGTCCAAACCTTCCTAAAGCTTTAGATGTGATACCTGGTATTAATTCAGTAATTACTGAATTAATTACTGCATGCAAAAACCCCACAATAGCAACAACAAACAAAAAGACCACAAAATATCCCTTAGTGCAGAAATTGCTCAGGTTTTTCTGTTTGTTGGTTGGGGGTTTGTTAATAGTAAAAATCTGCAATGAAGCATTGTTTTGAATATTTCCATTGCTCTGGTGGTGCTCAAGATGATGGGGAAATTGTTTGATAGGAAATGAAATGCTAATTGTACCTAAAAAAGGCAGCATCTCTTCTTCCATCTGCATAACCTGACTTGTATGGCTGTCAATAACACATCAAACCTCTAAACAGACAAGCCTAGTGTTTATGAAAACAATCTTGCCTTGAAATTGTGAGTAGAGAAGAGCTTTTTTGGTTCTGAACAGAATTTTTACCTTGAAGCAGCTGATCCATTTGCTGGGAACCAGGACAGAAGTGGGGCTGGCATTGCTTAAATGAGATTGGGAAAGGAGGAAAGTTCTGTTAGTCACTAAGGAGTGTGTATTGCACTGAAACTGTGCAAACTTCATCTTACATAAAGGGTATTGTCAATTACAGATAATCCTTGGTAATTAAGTATTGATCTCATTTGCTTTTTGTGTCTGGCAGCAGGAACAAAGCCTGTCCCCATGTAGCTGCTCCAGCTTCGTTTGGCACTTTAAATGGCACAGTCCATTTGAGCAGCACTCATTGTGTGTTGGTAGGTTAGATGCAACTCCCTGTGGGTCAGCTCTACCTCTTGAGCTGTAAATGTAGGTCAGCTGCCTGCCGTGAGGCTGTTCCTTATCTCTGAAAGCACAAGTCCTCACACGCAACTTCCCAGAGTGCTGCATTTGTCTGTCCTGTGAGAAAGCTCATTTTTCTGGAGTAGAGAGCTGCTTTTGTGCCATTAGCAGTGCTACCAGCCTCCTTATATCTGTCCTGGCCCATCTCTGTCACCAGCCCCCTGTGACACAGCCCTGCCAACATCCTGCCTGCTGTGGCACAGCCAGGATATCCTCAGTGCCCATCATTTGTGCTGCATCACTGTGGTGTGGATGTTTTCTTCCACCATTCAAAAGAGAACAATTAAGTTACAATAAGCCCCCACACAGTAGCTCCTAAAAAACCAAAAAATAAAGCCAAAACATGCAGGCAAAATAAAATCTCACCAACTGCTAATGCTGGAGAGGCAAATTAAGTGACTGTGGCACCAGTTTAAAGGAAGCAGTTCAGCAAAAGTTAAAAGAGAATTAAAAGCAGTAGGTCCTACCCACTACCCAATTTTAAATCTGTGTGTAGGGCTTGTGGTTGAGATTTACAGGTGTGAAAACTCAGTTCTGGAAGGAAAGTGCATGGTGAGTTGATTGAAGGTAATATTTCACACCACTGGAATTAAAACATGTCCAGTGCCAAACCATCTACAAGGGCTGGTAATGCTCAAGGAAATGAATTTCTGCTCTGAAGGTGACTGAGCACTGGCACAGGTTGCACAGAGAAGCCGGGGGCTCTGCACCCTTAGAGAGACTGGAAAGCTGTCTGGACACAGTCCTGGGCACAGCTGGCTCTGGGTGGCCCTGCTTGAGCAGGGGCTTGGACCATATGAGCTCCAGATGTCCCTTCTAACCTCAATCAGCCTTTTATTCTGTGAATTCAGAATGTGTGACCTAAAATGAGCACAGCAGTCCTTGTTAAAATGTCTTTCATTAATCGCATAGCTGTTGTGACCAGACTCTCTTGGGTTTGTGTCTTGCCTCATTTTTTGTTCAGCCAAGAAATTCCTTTGCTTTCCACCCAGGCTGGTGCTGAACTGTTTCTGTGAGTTTTCTGCTCTGAGCTACCTCGGGGTTTTCAAACCTGAAGCCAGCTTGGTTTTGTCCTCAGCATGACTCTGCCTGACTCGTGCACTTCTGGCTGCCTCCAGAGCAGACTGTGGGGGAGCATGTCCTAGAAGAAACCCTCCTGTCACTGTAATCACAGTTTAAGAGGAATCTGATCTTCATATTCTTTCCAATCTCTGCATGTTTTCAAATGGATTTTTTGTTTTTGTTCTGCTGTTGGTTTTTTTTTCTTAGTTTCAAGCACCATTAAGAAGCCCCCTGCAGTTTTACCTCATCTCTTTGTGTCTACTGCTGCTGGTTTATAGGAACAACAGTGCCCTACAATGATCCATGTATTTATCTAGTGAAACAGATATTTTTTCTCTTAAAGCACTCAAGTTTTCCCCTTAAGAAATCCATTGACTCTCATGTATCACTCTAAATACCTCTTTAATAGGCATATTGCTTTCTCTTTCATTAAATAACTACTTCACCATCTCCAAAATACCTGTTTTGACATGAAAAAAGTCAGATTTCCTGCCCATACCAGGGGGGCCTGAACTAGGTGATCTATAAGGTCTCTTCTAACCTAAAATATTTTATGATTCTATGAAATTAATTTGACATATTTTCTTGCTCCTGTATACAAACCCTTGTGTAGCTTCTCTCGCCCAGTTTTCTCAGTTCCTATTATTTTGCCTCAAGAGAAATCCACCAGCAGTACTTAAGTTCAAAACAAAATAAGCTCTAAGAGGGAACAGTTTTCTTTTTCTTAGGCAACACATGATTATCCACTCCTCAGTTCCTATGGAACTTGTTTTCCTATTAGGCTTACAAGGGGCTGCAGCTGTATTTTTCCTTTCAATCTCCCCCAAAAGCCCCCTCGTGTTGGATTTGCTTTCTGGTCATTTTAGAAAATCAGTTCAAAGCAAAACATCACCAAGCTGCCATATCTGGAAAGTGCATTTATGTGCCTACACAAGGTTGGCTCCACTCTTATGGCAAATACTCTGTTGTTCTTGTGATGCTTTAAGATTTTAGCCTTTATATTTTTCAAATCCTGTACTGCATTAGTGCATAACTCTAAACTCCATACAGAGTGTTAGCTACTGTCTTCACATTTTGGTCAGACAAAACAATCCCTCTAGGCCTGAGAGCCAAGGACACCCTACTGCCTGAAAAGTATAAACAAAGTGAATTAGGGGGGAGTGAACTTGGGGAATATGACTTCATTACCTGAAGCTGTAATTGGAGGATTAACCCCTGCTATGCAAATAGACCAAACTTATAACTGTATGAAAAACTTGTGACCATTGTCCATCTTGGGTGTAGCCTCTCTCAGAGGCTCCTGACTGCCCAAGGTGTACCTATTGAAGGCGTTTAATAAATAACCACTTTATTCTCTTAACCTTGTCCAGCCTCTGTTCTAGGTAGGCTCTCCAAGGCATGCCTTGCTGTAGTGGAAGAGAGGGTTCTGTACTCAGCAGGGTGAGCACTGCAGTGCTCTGATCTTTGCCCCAGGAATCAAGAAGCTGCAGCAGTGATGTGTTGGATTCCCTATTCTGTGAAATGAAATGAAGTACACACACAAGCTGCTCAGGATGTTTGCTCAGGATTTCTGCTCCAAGACAGGAGCTGGCTTGGCAGCCACCTTACAAATAACAGACTCAGATTTGATGAAACAAGGATTTTGCCCGTGCTTCAAAAACATTTCTCTTTGAAACTTTTTTATTTTAGATTTTGACAGACTAAAACAATCTTATAGTCTCTGCATTTTTATAAGGAAAAATCACTCTTCTGTTCTTTATTTCTGCAGTCCAAACAGTAATATTTGAAAGACTTATTGTGAACAAAGCAGGGAGATTTTTCCTGTTTAATTTAGTATTCAAAGTGAGTAGAGACAAAAGATTCTCACCCTTCTCATAGTTAAAGCAGCAGACTGGAGAGGCAGGTGGTGTGCACAGTTTCTCAAAACTGAAATAAATCTGAAAGCATAAAGTGGCCACAGTGACCTCTGTCTGTACAAATTACTCAGGTTGGTTTAGCTAAAAACACTCCCATTTCCTGAAAGAAAACCCTTTAGAAAAGGGTTTTGAAAAGGCATTTCCTTGATGTGAGCCTGAGCAGGACCTTCTACATCTTTCCATGGAAACCTCTCAGCAGGGGAAGCATTAGGCTCTGACCATGTTTAGCCTTTTTCAAAATAAGCCTGATAAAACGTTTAAAAAAATTTGTCCTTACCATAAATGTGAACCAAAATACGTAAATCTGTCTCCAGTTATCAACCCAGCATCTTTATTAGTGAGAAAAAGTGGGCAGGAAAGCTTCAGGAGGAGCATCATTCACAAGATCTGGATGTGCTCAAGGGAAGCCCTGTGAACTCAGTGCTCTTTCTGCTTACTGGGTTTAGTTTTACTTTAGACCTTTGGTCCTTTACTGGTGCCACTGAGCCAGAGATTCTGTTAAATAGCCCCCAGGTTCCTATTTACTGTATGCACTGCACAGATGGACAAACCTACCAGTCATTCCTTGATTATTCTCTTAAAATTCTGAACTGGTGGAGGAAATGATGCTGGATTTCCATTAGAACTGTGAAAAAAAAGATTTCTCTCTTCTCCCATTATCACCCTGATAAATCTCTGTAAGAGGAACCTTCTCACCCTTCCAAGCTTCTCTGAAGAACAGCACAAGGCAAATGGCTTTCATGAATCATCTCTTATTGACAAGACTGTCTACCTGTGTTTTGGGGAGATAAGGGCTTTTTATCTGGCTGTCGAAAGTGGTTGTGGACAGAATGCATATGGCAAAAGTTTACAGAACATTCTCTTTCCACTGCTTTAAGATGCACAGATACTAACAAATAAAACTTATCATAGAAAGATGATTTATTTATACTCATAAAATGTATTATGAGCCTTCCCACAAGCTTTGTCTTAGTACAGTGAAGCACCTCCTAAAGACTGAGATGAGTTGAAAGTTACACCACTGATAAAACCAGCATTTTGTAGCAATGTTGCTGACATGGTTGACACTTTCTTCCAGTGATGGTTCAGTCCAGGTCTGTGAAGATGACTCCAAGAGCAACACAGGCTCATTTTGTTTCCTCCAGGAAGCATTGGCCCTTGTCTGTGCAGTGGCATGTTAGGCTGTGCCAGGCTGAAGGCTGTGTTATACCACCAGGTTATGGGTGCCACCCAATAATGCTCACTTGGTGTGTGATTATCAGAAGACACAAAAAACTAATCTGGCTTCATTTGAAACCTTACTGAATCTCAGGGATTTTGTTACAAAACTCCTGCTGATTCCAGACAAAGCACAAACAAGCCTTGTAAAGATCAAGATCTGACCTGCCTATTTGTTTAAATGATCATTATAAAAAGGATTTTCATTTAATAATCTTTATTCCAATCACCACTGTGAAATCATAACAGATAAAGCATCAGCCACCATGTGTTATTCATTAAGCTGTGCAAACTCAACTGCAAGTGCAGAATCCACAGTAATTATATTTGGGTAATTTTTTCAGGAAATATTTTTGCACAGCAGACATCTACTCAGACAATTTATTTGCAAAATACTGACTTGTGCTGGTTGGCATAAAAGGAGAGTTAGAACAATCAGGTTTCATGCTCACACAGTTTGGTCTCACTTTTCTAGAGCTGAGACTGCAATTTTTGGACTGAGTTTGAAAGAAGGATTTGAAAGTGATGGGTCATTGACTGCTGGCTCCAAGAAAAAGGAGTGAAATCAGTTTGAGGTTTAAAGTGCAGTATCAGGACAGAGAATGATTTAGGGTGATCATATTTCAGGGAAAGGCTTCTAAACAAATCTAAGGCTTTGGAACAAAAACCAAGGCAAAAAGGAGCTGTCAGGCTTGTCAGGGTCAAGAAGACAATAGGCTAGATAGACTATAAATTATCTAGCCCTTTTTTTTGAAAGAAATTTAGAAATTAAGCAAAACCACTAAATACTGTGTTCTGAAGTTAAGGAAGATGAAATATGTCCCCATCTGGTGAATAAATTTACATCTAAAGTTACCTCTCCAAATTCAGGATAATATTGTTGGATGGATGCACGCAGAACGATCATCTTGTGGCAAGTGTTCAGTCTGAGCCTCACCCACTGCAGGTTAGGTATTTTATAAATAGTGACTTGATTCTTTCAAAGTGGGATTTGTCCTTTTTGACTCAGATGTCTGTAACTATACCTTAAATCATTGTCTCCATTAATGTCTTGTCAGGAGGAGAAGAGGTATGCTGGGAATAGATTTAAGGCGTCTAAACAAAGCACATCTCACCCTGGGAGTGCTTAATTCTTTCCTTTGACAGCAAAGAGTGACTGTATGTCCAGTTCAGAGTGCCATTACCTCCTCTCTCTGTAAACCCCTAACCTGAGGTAAGATGAATCCCAGCCCCAGGAGGCACAGAAAGGAGGCAGAGATTTGCTACAGCCACAAGCTTCCCATGTAAAAGGAACCCTGTGGAAAAGCAAAGCTCAGGCTGAGGTGTGGAGGATCAGTGGAAGCTCCCTTCACTGGGTGGAAATGACAGAAGGAAGGATGACCTGCTGCAGGTGAATAATTGCTGGGTAATTCCTGGGGGATCTCAGTTAATGGAGCTGCAGCTTAATTAAGCCTCATCATTCATAGCTTTCCTTGATTGCTTCTCTTTAACAGTAAATAGAGGAGGGAGGCAAATAGTACAAACTGTGACAGGTAAGTGGGATGTTCACATTAATGAGTGTGGTTGTGCAGTAACTGCAGTCAGCAGTGGCATCAGGCTGGGGAGGAAAGGGGGTTCTTACCACAACTGTTCTCCCCAACAATTAGGAAAGGCCTCTTCAGGAGAGCTTTTGTTTTTAAGCACAAAGTGAAGACAAAAATTATGCCTAAAATGTTATCTGAAGGGTTTTGAAAATAACACACAGCATAAGAATGCTCCCAGGCTGGCAAAGTGAGGTTTGGGAAAAGCACTGTGCATATGAAGTAGGTGTGATGCTATTTATTCACTCTTTGAGCTTTGCTTTAATTTGGGGAGAAATTAAATCCTGGGGTCTAATGAGAAGGCTCATATATAATCAAAACAAAGTAGGTTAGAGGAATATAAGCCAAACTGGCTAAAAGCAATGACTGACATTAAAAAAAAAAACCACCAAAATTTCAAAAGTTTTCACTGAAAAAGTGGTTCATCCTTTCTCAGACTGTCATCTCCCCAACCTGCCTTTGAGTAAAAGGAATCTTTCACTTTTTTCTGCTCTTACCACATATGGATCCATCCTCTAACCTACTTGGGTAGTTGTGGCACTGTTTGAAGAATAAATAATTATCTGATCCCTGAGTCCAAGCTGAACAGCATGAGAAAGGAGAAAAGAGTGAACCTACTTTCCATCACTATTTCAATGATCAGATTTTTTCCTCCCATGTAAATTTCTAATGAAAAGAAGAAGAGAATATTCCCCTACCAATGTCTTTTAGCCAGTACCACCCCTTTCTGAAGGGCAGGGGAAGGTTATGTGGAGCTGAGATATTAAATAACCACAGATGTGTTCCAGAAATAAACTGGCTCTGAGGGTTCAGTCCATACTATTTTATATTGCCCTATATGCAGAATGCAATACACTTTAGTAATGATGATTGAAAAAAAATTTTAGTGTCATAGTTGATCCTCTTTTGCTCAAATATTTGTATATTTTTCATCTATCAACAATGGAGACCAAAAGTCAAAACTCAGTCACCTCATGCAAAATTCTTAAATGTCACTGTTGATTACTACATAGATTAAAATCAGAATATAAACATGAAGTATTTATCATATCAGTTAGATTCACAAAGATTTGACATAAAATTCAGAATGTAAAAGGCAGGAGAGATTTCCAAGTCTTTCAACATTGTTTGAAAGGTATGTTAAGTTTTTACTGCTTTCTTGTGAAAATGTATCCTGTATCTATTGTTCATAAATCCTGTTTTCTTGCAACTTTCTTTGCAAAATAGGAGCATGTCAAGTGTAACTTTACATGACTTACAGATGTACTTAACAACATGGAATGAAAGACCTATTTCCCTGCCTTTCAAAGATGACACTATTGACATTTTGTTTTCATCATGAGACAAATATGTGGTTTCAAGAATGCTCAAATACTGCTGCCTTTAAAATGAAGTGCATATCAAATGCTCTGAGGGAGTAATTCAAAAAACTCATTTTCCAGTATAGTAAAGAGCAAGAATTACGTGCTCTAGGCACATGAAGAAAACAAAGTAGATCAGGGGTAGTTTTAATGCAGTGGAACAGAAAGGTATTTGAAGACAATTGGCACACACTGATTTACTGCAATAGTACTTGGGTTACATCTGTCCTCCTTTGAACAGATGCTGAGGGAATTTGCAGTGTTGAACCCCTCAGTTGCAAAGTTGCTAAATAGATGCTGAGAGACTGTTATGTCTTTGGTTTGCTTGGGTACCCAGCAACAATCCCAGTGAAAAGATCTGTGTGGAGCCAGTCTTGACTCTCTAGAACTGTAAAATGCCACACCTAATATTCCTGACTAGAGAAGTTCCACTAGACAGTTTCTGAGCTGTTACACTATGGCTGGGTTAAATAACTCCCCATGCTGAGTCTGACACTTCCCATCTCCTGTGCCATGCTGGGATTTGTGCTCCAAGTCCATCCTGCACACTGCCTGTGCTGAATCCACCAGTGATGAGAAATGGAGATGGTGACATCAACACTGCAGGGCGTGGCACTGCTGGGGGCAGGCCTGCTTGGCAAAGGCTGCAGGAATGTTCTGATTAAGATTACAGTTTGTTAATCCAAATATCAAAACTCACTTGTCAGCTTAAAACTCCGATCTCTGAGCTCACTTCATTTGCCAGGGGCTGTACTGAGAGTGATAAGAGAAATCTCATATAATTGAAGTATTGGTGTACAGTACAAAAGATGAGGTAAAGGAATAAAAGCTCTATTTTTCTCTTGACTTTTTCTTATCCAAGAGGAAGCAAAGGCAGTGGCCAAACTGGTAATAGGCATTTAAGGCAAGTAATTGACTGCTAGCCTTCAAAAAGGATCTGATGTGGGTTTATTGTCTGTCTCATTCTTCTTACAACATATAATAGAATTTAATGTTGGAAGCCATATACCACATATCGAATACTGATAACTATTTCAATTAGTCTCCAGATGAATGTTTATCTAATACCTTCATTCTGTGGGTGTTTTTTGAAGAGATATGAGATATGAACAAATAAACTCGTCCTGGGAAAAAAACCAGACTTTACTGAATTAGAGAATATGCCCAGAAAGATGCCTATCTATCTCATGTGCTGCTCAGGCTGATTTTGTTATCACTGAGAGTAAGGACTTTGTTAGGCACATCTGAAGCTCACAATCTGGCTGGCATGACATGGAAATTATTAAAGTATTTCTGAAGGCTTAACAATTGTCTATTTTCTGCAAAAAATTTCTGACCATTGGTTACTTGGAAGACACTCAGAGGACTTCACTGGGATTCATCCACAGGCAGGTTCCACTTTGGCATCTGTTTTCTACTATTATGGTCATTTAATGCAAATATCAAATTAGGGCACTCTTTGAAATGCTGTTGAGATCTAGTTTTAGTTTCTTGGGTTTGTTTTTATTTTAATTCTACTATGCCAATCATATTTCATAGCACAACAAAGATGACATTAACAAAAATTTTGCTAAAAGGCAAAGTCACGCACATACAAAAAATATTTGCTTCAGATATTTTTTCTTCATCTTTTCTGCTGAAAATGCACAGAAGAACATGAGGTAACCACAAATCTAAGCTTCATGCTGAACACAGTACAGTGTTATGCAGAATAGCCTTTCTCGTGTGGATTTTATTTAAGGAAAGAAAAACTGTTAGGGATTAAAGTGTTTGGGATGGAAGATCAAAGAAGGAATAAATTAAATAAATACAGTGTGTGGAGTCTGTTGATTTCATTCAATGTCCTGTGGAAAAGGAATTTACTAGTGGTTTTGTGAACTAAGCTGTCATCTCTCCTAATTTTCTCTTTTGTTCAATCAATGTGTAGACATATTATGTCAAACAAATGCATGGGATTCCTCCAGGCTAAATTTGGTGCAGTTAATAAACCTTTCACTCATCAGCTTTCAGTGGTTAATCTGGATTGCTTTACCTCCTCCTGTTGACTCTAGAGGCTGCTGAGAGGGACTTTATTCTCCTGCGTTAAATTTTAAGTTATTTCAGGGCTTGTTTCTTCCGGATGGAGAGATTGATCCATGCTTGAGCCAATCCTTCATCTCTGTCACTGTCTCAAAGCCAGAAGAAAGGCCATTGTGTGGCCTTACTGTCAAATGCTGCTGATCACACTGTGCTATTTCCAAAAGCAACTGCTTGTGAATGGTTCTTAACAACTTTTTTGGTTTTGAAATATCTTAAATGGCTAGTTCTGATTTTTTTTTTTTTATTTTGAGATTTAAAGTTTTTGAGTACTGCAGGAAAGTTCACCTTCAGCCAGTTTGCTTTTGCTGATAACTCCAAGAGCACTGGCATCACATCAGCATCCCTAAGCGGATGGGCTTTAAACAAGCTTGGTCCAGTGATAACACTGTTTACAAAATTGCTTCAGAGAGGAAGGAAGGCCAAAAGCAAGCCAGATTCAGAACAATGTTTTGAGATGCTGACTTTCAGGCCCAGAACACATAGCAGGATGCTTTAGGACAGGCAGGCTGCTAACTACGAAAATTCACAGCAGTGGTGCTGTAGCAATGTTGCTGCCACCAGCACAGTCTGAGCTCTCTGTGTTTGCAAGGACTCAAGTGCAAATTTAATGGAAACCCTGATTTCAAAGGCTAAGCTTTTCATTTTGTAGCTTGTACTTCAGGCTCTTCTCAGGCAGAGTAAAATTGAATGAAG
The DNA here is from genome assembly GCA_013399945.1 of Ploceus nigricollis. NCBI lineage: Eukaryota > Metazoa > Chordata > Aves > Passeriformes > Ploceidae > Ploceus > Ploceus nigricollis. Next base: position 567,452 of record VXBC01009447.1, read on the forward strand.
CAGATCATCATCTGTCCCACGTTATATTTAGTTTCCAGTGCACAAATATCTAGGTGGAAAACCTTCTTTTAGACACACACAGTTAATCTGGGCTCTGCTTCTTGGCTTCTTCAAATGCTTGCAGAAATTGAAAAGTTATCCTAAAGTGCTATCTAATTTCTGCTGTGAAAGAGAGGAGTTGGGAAGTGTAGCTGGGCTCTCGGGACCTTGCTGGTGCCCAAGAGGCTCATCAGGACCACACCTGCCAGAAGGCCCTGGGGAAGGTCCCCGTGGGGGTCAGAGCTACCCTTGAGTTTCCCACAGCACTAAACTGCTCTAAATTATCCCTGATGAAAAGTGGGTGGGAGAACACCAGCGTTGATACTCTCACTGATAATATTATTATTCTGATTGTTTTGGAAACTTACAGGATAAGCATGGCACAGCTGAGGGTTTGGACTGCCATTGGTAGAGTTTGGGTTCATTCCCTAAGACACATCAAAAATACAGTTTTGAAAGGGCCAGGAACAGTGCATATTTCTGGGGAGTGAAAAGTGAAAAAGGATTTTGTGCTTAAAATTTGTACTAGAACTGAGAACTTAGTGTTAACATAAGATTTTCCATTAAGTGGCTGTTTCTCTAATACGTGGTTAAACACTTGCTTTAAAAACATATTAAAACATCAATATTTTGAACGTTTTTACTTTAAAATGATGCCATGTTTACAGATTATACTCTAGAATCAGATAGTGAAAATAGGTATAAGATATCTTACCTTGGAAAACCAAAAATGTCTCTGATTTATAATTAATGTCATATAAAAATAATTTGTGATTTTGTAATTTTCCAGGTTTGTTTTGCCCCCTCTCCCCCCAAAAAAAATCCAAAAAGAGAATTTGCCATTGTGTTCTGACCCTAAAATGGAATATTTTGGTTTATTTTATGTCTTTCCCACATTCTTAAGTATTTATTACATAGAGATTTTTTTATTCTGAACAACAAAAAACATATTCATCTTTTTTGGGGCTCTTGTTTCTGGTGTTCATGTGCATTGATTCTTATGAAAATGAATTACCTTATGTTGCTTTTTCTTTATGTACAATATCTTTGTGAAGAGTTTTATCAATAATTTTGTGCTTGGGAATACTTTAAAAGAAATGAAAATATTGAACAATCACAATTCTGTGAATTCTCTCTAGTAATCACACAATTGTATGCAATTTTGTACCTTGTGGGTTTCTTTTCCCTTAAGCAGTTATTTCATTTCAGCATAGAGGAAGATTTGGCACTAACAGATGTAAATGTTCTGTACTATGCAATTAGAATAAAATTAGTTTTCCTTGAAATTCTGCCAATTTACAATATTGTGAACAGAGGAACAAAAAAAAAATGAGCTGAACATTATAAAAAATCTTGAACAGGTCTGAGAGAGAAAAAAATTAATGAAACACATAATAAGCTCTACCTGTACACAGAACATTTTTTTTTTAATACTGGTGAGAGATATCATATTGCTCCTCAGTTTCTATATCTTCCTTCTTTAAACAAAAGTTCACTTGACTAAATCCTTCCAGATCTGTTCTGTTCTATGATACTTCTGGAAGGAGCAATATTTAATTGATATTTGAGTAGTTCAGACCACATCAGTAGAGCTGTTGAGAGTGGATGGACAACACCACGAGAGCAATACCTATGCTCTGACATCTAAATGCAGTTAGAGTGGGATTCAGAAAGTGAAAGCATCACGGGGGGAAACGGCCATGGGGTCTGCAACCAAACGTGTTTGGGAAGCGTGCAGGAAGTGTTGCATAAAATCTGATTACAAAAGACAGCAGAGGGAAAGGAGTCAGAAGGGAAATGGGAAGGGTTTCGGGCTAATTAATGTATGCTCAAGTGTAAGCGTGGCCATCTGGCAACTTGTCCCTAACCTGTACCCTCAGGAGAAAGGAAACTGTGATGAGTAGAAAAGATGAGCAAAAATAATTGAACATTTGAAAGAGAGAAATGGGACAAAGAAAATTATAAAAGCTCTGGAAAGCTTTGGGAAGGGTTGTGAAGAAGCAGTATAATTTGAGGAGAGCAGAAAAGCTACCTGAAGCTTTAAAAAAAAAAATATCTGAGGTTGGCAATGGTTCATTATCTGACTGCTTGGTGGGAAACAGCAGCAAAACCTCAAACACCTGCACATGCACTTCTATAAACAGCAAAGAATACACAGCCAGTAAGGTCTCACACAGAAAATAAAGAACTGTCACTGCTGTTAAAATGTGCATAAAAACATACATTTACAATGGCCTCTGCAGCTGAGATATGTACAGAAAACATGATTAGAAACATCACTCTCTTTGGCCCTGACAAAACCTACTGATAACATTTAGAAGGAAAGCAGTCTTTAATATAAGGAAGGAAATAGTTATATTTATTAAAAGAAAGGAACGGAATTTCTCTTTCAAGTTTAAACTTCTCCAGTATTTTAATTTGTAAATATTTTTTTCTGTATTTGTAAATGTATAATGGCAATGAGGTTCTATAGGAAATTAAACGTTTACTTGTATTCCACAATTTCTTCTGTTTCAAGTGTTAACTGTCCAATTTATTAATAGAAGAATTTTTTTATATAAGTAAGGATCATGCCCTTATAATGAGAAAAAATTGCACCAGATCTGATTACTATATAAATTGTTCTTGAAAAAAAATGGGTTAAAAGAAATAAGTTCTTGTCAGATCAATTGTATCACTGTTAGGATCTTAAATGAACCCATCACATTTGTTCTCTTGCTGCTTCTTTTATCTGAGGGTTATCACTTTTTTATGATCAATTTTTTCGTTGTTGGGGGTAGATTGCTGCTAGTCTTAGTAAAGTTATCCTGAAGCTATTAGGTCAGTAAAAGAAGTTTCAAGAGAAAAAAAGGCACTGAAGTGAATAAAACAGTCTTCAATATAAAGGTTCACAACTAGACAGAGAGTGAGTAACAAAAATGTATTCTGCTTATTCTGTTTTCTAATGTGAAGAGACTTTGGCACTTATTTCATTTTTTTTATGTGGAAGGATATTAGATGAGATTGTACAGCCAACAGGGTTACTATTCATAGATACCCTTGTAAGCTGCCAGTCATCACAGCCAGTAGCTCTAGAGAATGGAAAATTCATGAGATGGTGGAAGTAATATAAAGATGTAAAGCAAAATTTGCCCTTCAGCCCTGGGTCAAAGCTGGTTCAGGTGGGTACCATTTCAGAAATAATTAGGATTGCATGTCATATAGGTTGGAATTATCTTCTTGAATTTTAAAAGATTATGCAAGATAGGTCTATGTACTAATATCTAGAGGAGTATTAGTAGTAGGATGTTGGTACAGCTGGTTCTGTGTGGGCTTGGAAGGAAATTCAGTGTGCTTTTGCTTGCCCATGCCTTTGATGATTTAAAAGTACTGATGAGTTTGAGCCTTCCTCCTCCCCCTCATTTATTCATTGGCTTCTCCAAAAGCTCAGTAGAACTCTGCTGCTTCTCTCCTGGTTCTTTGGTTGTTTTTCCAGGTCTGGGGAACAGGAGCAGGGAGCAGAGCAAAAAAAAGTGGGAAAAAGAGATGGAATCCTACCAACCTTGTTCATACTCCTAATGTTTTTTTGTTTACTGTTTATATTTTAGTTGAAGTGGTTTGAAATGTTGGTGATTAATACATGCATGTGTTTGAAGGAAGGACCAAATCAAGTTTTTCAGTGACTAAACAATGGAGAAGTGTCTGGACAAAACGGTTTATCAATGGTAATGACAAAATGTTCAACAGAAGCAAAAGTTCTTCCAAAAAAAACTTTGAACTTCCATTTGTCCTCTTGTTTCATCTGGTTGTGACAGCAGTTAAGTGGTGGAAATCATTAAAGGGAGAGGAGAAATTACTCTGATGAGTAACTGGGCAATTAAGTACTCCTAAATCAATAAAAAGTTTACTATCACAATTTCTAAACTTTTTTTTCCCCATTTGATTTAAGCTTTCTCCACAAAAATATTTCGTTAGTCTTTTTGTGGTGGTGCACGTATAACTGTTTGAAACCCCACACATAAACAAACAAAAATAGATTTTTGTTTAACATGAATATGTTAAGAAGTTGCAATTCTCTTCCTTCAATATGTCTGGGAATACAATAATAATTGAAGATAAAGAATAATGAACCCAATAAGAACTGAAAAACTTTCAAAACTACAAACCTTGAGAGAAAATTTGAAGTCTCAATATTCATTCAATGTCATGGCATAACCATACAATTCCATGACTTTTAAAATTGCTTAATTGTTTCCATGTTTCTGATTCTGCACAGAAATGTGCACTTGCTTGGTTTTTGTAGGATGCAACAATTACCATGTGTTTTCTTTAGTTAAAGGCACAGGTGAGATGAACAAAGTAACAACTTCATTCTTTCATAAAAGAATTGCTTTTGCTCCCAGTGAAGCAAGAACATTTTTGGTACACTCTACAAGAGTGGAAATATTTGATGATTTTTAGGAAAAAACCCACAAGTTTTCTATGACTTTTCAGTCAATACAACTTTAGTCAGAAGAGTTTTGTATAATATTAGAAATAGATTTCTCAGCACACTCTTTTCATATGAAACTGTTGCAATAGCAAAATGCAAAGTTAATCATGATGAAAGGCAACTTGCAGAAGTTCAGAACCTTCTGCTAAATGCCTTTTAAAAGAACCAAGTGTAAGATTTCTTGATTCTGAAGCTGTGAGTTTCCACTGATTCTGAGCTGGGCTTAACCAGAAACCTACAAGAGTACTTTGTACACTTTTAATATGCACTGGTAATAACAGACTACAGATATCCTCAGTCCCCTTTTTCCCTCTCACATTTTTTGCTTTGCATGTTAATCTGGCATAATTAACTGTAATTGGGAGTGCTGTCAGTATTTTATCAGCTGCAAATTTATGGAGTGGGAAAGATGTTGATTATTAAGATTATTAAGATTATTAAGAAGGGTCTCCTGATAACTGAGTGCTAGATATTGCTGGGGCTTTAGGGGTTTATGGTTGGGTTTTGGGTTTTTTTAAATAAAGGTGGGAAAAAGATAAGAGCACGGAAATAGAAATGGTGAATGTTTTCCAGTGAAGTTACAACTCAAAAGGGTTAGGAGATGTAATTGCAACTGTACAGACACATGGAGCAGAAATGCATCGATTCCATACCTCAGTATTCTCCAGGATATAGGTGGGAGAAAGATTACATATATTTAGTCTAATCAATTCCATGCTCAATCCTAAAATTAATATTTTTCAGATTACTTGGCAAAACTGTGTATGAATAAGATAAATGAAAAAAAAGTCTGGTTTTGTCTAAGACCCACTTCCCATCTACCCGCTTAAAAACCCCAAAAAGTGAATAAATAGATCTTTTTCAAGTATTCCCAAGCCTTAGAAGTGAAATATAAAGGGTTACTTTTAATGTAAGGGCCCATAACACATTTGATTTTTAATTAGTTTGTTATGGTGACAGACAAGCTAATGGCAGAAAAAGAAAACCTGAAGGAGAAAGAGTTTCACTGCCATGGTTTAACCCTTGGTGACAATTCATCCCCACTGTTGCTCATTCACTCCCCTCCTCTGGGATGGGGGAGAGAATCAGGAGGGTAAAAGAGAGAACACTCATGGGTGTAGATAAAGACAGTTTAATTGGTAAAGCAAGAATCACACATGCAACGCCCAAAAAAGGGAATTTAATCACCACTTCTATGGGCAGGCAGCTGCTCAGCCATCTCCAGGAAAGCAGAGCTCCATCCTACATTACAGTGACTTGGGAAGACAAACTTCACTCCAAACATCTCCACCTTCCTCCTTCTTCCCCCAGCTTTATATGCTGAGAGTGATGTCAAATGGTATGGAATGTCCCCTGGGTCACCTGTCCTGACTGTGCCCCTTCACAGTTTCTCATGCACCCCCAGACCCCTCACAGGGGGGNCTACATTACAGTGACTTGGGAAGACAAACTTCACTCCAAACATCTCCACCTTCCTCCTTCTTCCCCCAGCTTTATATGCTGAGAGTGATGTCAAATGGTATGGAATGTCCCCTGGGTCACCTGTCCTGACTGTGCCCCTTCACAGTTTCTCATGCACCCCCAGACCCCTCACAGGGGGGAGCACAGTGGGAAGCTGCAAAGGCCTGGACTCTGTAAGCACTGCTCAGCAGTAACAAAAACTTCCCCAAATTATCAGCATTTTCCAGCCCAAACAAAAAACACAGCCTCATACTATGTACTGGGAAGAAAATTAACTCTACCCCAGCAAAAAACAGCACCCAGACAAGTACCAAGATACTATGAGGGCTGTTTTTGGTTTTTTTTTTTTTTTTGCTTAGGGGAAGAATTGTCCAAAAGCAAGAGAGGCATAGATGTTACCCCAAGTTATGTTTAATACCTAAAGCAGAGATTTGTGTCTTTCAAAATTATCTCAACAACATAAGTGAGTATGTAGCTGTGGAGTCTTTCTTTTGTTCTCTTTCATTTTATTTTCCAATCTGCATAAGTTGTCTCTTCCCACACCATGCTGTTCTCCCATGAGCCTGGTAACATCCACATCCTTCTCATACGTTTGCCAATACAAGCCCTCATTAATTTCGAAGTGAACTTCAAGAAGCCCTAAATGGGGCAAGACCAAAGCAATGGGTGCATTTTACAGAAAAGAGGTGCTGACAGTGTCAAAACAGAGTGCAGTGAATCCTGCAGGTCTGGCTGCTGCCCTTGATCGTTAGAGGTTAATACTCTCCCCCTTATTCAAGACAAAACCACTCAGTAGGAAAAGATTTCCCCTCCTCACGGCTGTAAGTCCAGCTCAGGCTGGTGAAACTAACTTCATTGCCCAAAGATGTGGGATGACAGTCCTGCATCAGCCACCTTCAAATGTTTCTAAAAGGCATCATCTGGGATGCTTTTTTAGTACCACTGCAGAAGCCACACGAAGCTCTCTGTGGTCCTTGCCAAAATGGTCAGTGCCCTCGGGTGTTTCAATCAAATAACATCCTCAGCTGATTGCACAGATTTGAGACTGAAAGATGGTGAAAAATCTCCTCCTAATCAGTGCTCTCACTTCATGCAGTGCTCTGAGGGGGTGGCAGAAGAAGAACTTGGGGCAAAACATCACTGTGCCATCCTCCCATGTTTGCTGTTCGGAGAGCCCTGGACTGCCTCCCACCATCACCTCTCCAAGCAGAGGAGCTCCTCCAGGCCTGAACTCCCAGGGACACGGCAGGTGAGGCAGGGTGGCTTTATTTGGTAACTGCATGATTACGTGGGGATCCCTGCATCCAGGTAAGGCAAAGCAGGTGGGCAGGGGAGTTGCACCAGTGGGGAAGGACGTGGAAGGTCATGGGCTTGGAGAGCCCTGTGTGACTAGAGCTGTGTGGGAGGCACTGGGAGCATCCTGGGGGGTGACTGGGGAAGAACACCCACTATTAACTCTCGGAATGGGGCGCAGAATGATGCCCCAGTGCTCCTGGATGCAGCTTGAAGTTGTTCTGGCAGCTCTCCTGCTACGAAAGGGAGGGGAGTGATTAAATTGACTGATTATTTTGCATGTTGGCTTCACTCTCCCTTCCCCTCCTCTCCTAGCACACGCATACACACAGCCCTTCTCCGTTACTTCCTAAAAGACAAGGTCTCCTAGGTAAGGGCTCAAACAATCTCCGCCTGGGCATGGCAGACGGGGAGAAGCGGCTCCAGCCACTCCCAGAGCGGGGCGGCACAGCCGGCTGAGGCAGGAGCGCGGCGTGTGAGGGGAAAGCCCCCGACGGAGCCGCCGGGCAGCCTGCAGGCAGCCCTGCCCTCTCCGGGAAGGCTCTCTCGCCACGCCTGCTCCGGGGCAGCCCTTGCGAGGGCTCCGGGCCACTCGCCCACCACCGGCCGAGAAGGGGGCGCGNTGTCCCAGCCCCTCTCCTCTCGGCTGCTCTGGGAAGCGCCCTGGCTCTCATGCCGCTCCTTACTTTGGCGCTGGGAAGTTTTGTGGGGGTCTCGGGGCAGCTGGGTCTCCTGCGAGCCTGAGGATGGGCTGGTGGGAGTGAGGCGGGCTGGCTGCGTGTGGAAGTGGTTCGGCTTTTTACCCTTGGAATTTGTGCTTGCTTTCAGTGTAACGCAAAGGGCTTGCTGTTTGCTACCAGCCACATGGTTTGGAGCCACGCTGTTGTCTTCTTTCGTAGCTGGGGGAAATGTTTAAGGATTTGCTTTTCGTTGAAGCAGTTAGGGCAAGATGAAATTTAAAAAAAAAAAAAGTGAAAGAGAACCCTGTATCATGCCTGTTGCAGCTTGTAAGGTCTAATGGTTGTCAGGGGTCCTTCTCTGCACGTTGTTTCCTGTCTTGAGATAACTACGAAGTGAGCATTGAAAAGGGTGCATCAGTAGGGGAAAATGACATACAGCCAGAACAGAGATTACTAGTTCTTTTCAAAGCTTTTCTTGCTCTTTTTAATAGAACTGCTTGTTGAAAATCAGCGTTACACTGCCCCCTGCTTGAACAATTAGAGATTTTTCGTTTCTCTCATCACTAGTAAAAATTTATGAATGAACAGGTATTTCTGTTGTGTTCTCTAGTATGAGCCAAACCTGAGTTTTGAAGCACTTCAACAGTGACAATGAATTATTCCTAGTTCCTAAAGCCAGGTTTAAAAAAAAAAAAGTAGAACTCATTCTTCTTGTGACAGTTCATTTGGTGGTNCAGCGCCGAATCCACACCTACGGGAGGACAGCGGCGCGGGAAGAGGGGGAGGGAAGACGGGGAGGACAACGCAACTCTCATGCCAACCGCGCAGCCGGCTCTTCCTGCAGGAAGCGAATCCCGGGCGCTCCCGGGGAGCCGTGCCCCAGCAGCGCCGAGGGGATAAGGATGGGACGCGGCTGCAGCACCGCGGACAGNTTCAGTGTAACGCAAAGGGCTTGCTGTTTGCTACCAGCCACATGGTTTGGAGCCACGCTGTTGTCTTCTTTCGTAGCTGGGGGAAATGTTTAAGGATTTGCTTTTCGTTGAAGCAGTTAGGGCAAGATGAAATTTAAAAAAAAAAAAAGTGAAAGAGAACCCTGTATCATGCCTGTTGCAGCTTGTAAGGTCTAATGGTTGTCAGGGGTCCTTCTCTGCACGTTGTTTCCTGTCTTGAGATAACTACGAAGTGAGCATTGAAAAGGGTGCATCAGTAGGGGAAAATGACATACAGCCAGAACAGAGATTACTAGTTCTTTTCAAAGCTTTTCTTGCTCTTTTTAATAGAACTGCTTGTTGAAAATCAGCGTTACACTGCCCCCTGCTTGAACAATTAGAGATTTTTCGTTTCTCTCATCACTAGTAAAAATTTATGAATGAACAGGTATTTCTGTTGTGTTCTCTAGTATGAGCCAAACCTGAGTTTTGAAGCACTTCAACAGTGACAATGAATTATTCCTAGTTCCTAAAGCCAGGTTTAAAAAAAAAAAAGTAGAACTCATTCTTCTTGTGACAGTTCATTTGGTGGTCAAATATATTAATGAATGAACAATGGGAGAGAATGTAAAAATAGCTTTAATTTTGGTACATCTACCTCAAGTGTTCTGTGATAAATTTGTAATAATTAGCCAACTTCACAACCAGAGATTAAGGGGAAACAAGGAAGGAAGGGGTGGAAAAAAGTAACCTAGTACTTATTTTATAACACAAGAATAATTTGAATAAAAGAGCAAAGGTGATTATTTGTCAGTCTCTCCTGCTGTAAAAGTCTTGTATTGGTGCATGACATTTCTATGGGATGGGAAAGAAAATGCTGATGATTAGTTTATAAGAAAGAGGAGGGTGAGACTGCTGAAAAGCGGCGGATGTTTTTTTCTGCAGGATAGCTGGTAGAAAACCAAATTTCATTTCCTCTTTTTTTTCAAACCACAAGACAGAGCTGCCTCCTTTCTAACAGAGACCAGGGAGAATTTGAAAATGTAGATGCTGTTAAAGATTTGGTGGTCTGTCCTAAATGTTTCTAGGCTATTGTCCTCAGACCTTATGCTTCATATCATGAAGATGTTAAAAGTGTTCATGTGTGTCATTGATCAGCATTTTTTAATGGCACCAGAGGCCTGGTTTGTCTTCCTGAACATTCTCATGCTGCCATTCTCTAAAAAGATTTGAAAACATGTAGTTTTGCTGACTGCTCCTGTAATTCCACAAGGAGAGAGACCTCTTTCCAAATTTTTCTTTTACCTGTATGAGCAGTGGGAATGATGGGGAGGAGATATTACTTCCTGCATCTGGTTTGTAGGGCTACTCTGCAAATGAATGAGCATCTGCCTGCATAGGCTAAACATTTCTATTAATTACATCTAAAAATCTATTAATAAAAAATCTAATAATACATCCTAGACTTGTGCTCCACTTTACATGTAGGAGAATGACCACATTGCTGACAGTATTGAATTGGGGTTTTCAATGTTGGTCACAATCCAAGAATAAATGAAGTGGAACTTCTTTCAAAGCAAAGAAAACTTCAGACTAATCTGCTATCAATCAAGGCAGCCATCCCAAATTTTACTGAGTCTGTTTACATAGTAAATCAGCAATATGTGAAAAAAGATACTTAAAATTCTTGCCTTAGAGGAGAAAAACCTTGACTTAAGGTAAGATTTAGAATGCTGATTAAGATATTGGAGAAAAAGGGGGTATCAGAGGACTCTGGCAATACAAGTCTGTGCAGCATTTGGAATGCCAGAGTAGCCTATTGTATATAGGAAAATAAATGTATGCAGTTGTGTTCAGTCTGTGTTCCTTGCCTGAAATCTGGAGTATACTTCAAAATAAGTTGCAATTTTTAATCAAAAGATTAAACATCCCACTATTTTTACTCTGAAAAAATTGAATTAGTATTTTAAATTGATTGATTTCTATATCAGTTTGTGTTTGCTTTTAGAACCCAATTTCCTTCTTTTTTGTTCATGTTTATAGCATGTGTTGGCTGGCCAGGTTTTCTGTGTGGAACCAAGGGTTAACAGAGAAAAATGGTCCTTTGATATATAAGAGCTGTGTCAATTCCAAAGAGGCCTCAGGGAGTCTGCAGCCTTTATGTGCCCTGATTCTTTTCAGAAGTATTGATGTAAGTAGAAAGAAAAATAATAAGTAAAGTGTCAATTTGACAGTTTCTGAGGCTCTGCAGGAACTGAGGGCAGCACTTTCAAAATGGCTTTCAGAAACTGAAATTTTCTTTTCCACAAGGCAGAGTTAACGTCTCATCAAAGCCTGCTCTGATGGGTGCTTACAGAGCTTATAGAGCACAATAATGTTACATATCCAAAGTCTCTTCTGTAGTTTCTGGACAAAGGGGGCCATTGAAAGGGCACAGGGAGACTCCTGCCAACCTCTTCCCACTTAGTGAAAGCAAACCCAAAGTGTAGTCAGAGACCAAGCGTCCCTAAAGCTGCCTTTGTAAATGTCCTGCTCAATTTTTAGGCTTAAAGACAAGTAAACGTTGACATCACTTGAGAATTCCAGAATTGCTGCAGTTCCTAATATCTATTGATTTCAATACCTTTCATAGACTTTGGATGTTTTAAAATCTCAAACAGGTACTATTCAGCCTTTCCTACACACTTTTAAAGTTTAAAGCCATGTGTAAAAACTCCAATTCAGCCTTTTAAGGCACTTGGGTCTTTGAATATTTTCTCCAAGCCCCAGCTCCAAGTGGTAGCCCTGCCCTTCCGTAGGTTTTTGTGTGGGACTAGAGAGGCAGCAGAAGGTCTTGAATGGCAGAGTCTGGAGCACTGTGGAAAGGAAGGTCAAGGAGAGGCCATTTGCTGGAATAAGCTCCATGTGAAGCAGCTCAACTTCTTTGTTATGTCCACCCTGTCCTACTTGTCAGCACTTAGATCAGTTAAGAGAGTGTGGATGCAAAAAAAAAGGAGAGTTTCAGCTTCAGTGTGTTTCTAATGCCACCACATTAAGAACAAATCTCATGTTATGCTATGTTTCAGACACTGAGTGTCTCAGCACCATCAGAGCCAATTGCAAGGACTTGCTCTTAGTCACTTTAATTAGAAACTGAAATGCTCCCAGAGGAAGATTTGTAATGAGCTAAATCACCTTTCAGAAAGAGCTATTCTTCTCCACTCCCCGCAGGAGTCCAGACATCTTGTGGCTCCCTCAGCCATGGAAAGCTGGATGTGCTTTGCTGCAAGCAGTACTCAGGCCCTGAAATTTTTAATTCTCTTTTCCTGGATCATTTTGTCTCCAAGAGTACTGCATGCATTGGCATCCTTTCCTAGAAAAACACAGTATTTAACTGCAGTGCCTGATGAGTTTGATCACTAGCTGTCTCAATAAAGTATGCAAATACAGAGTCATTTCAATCCAAAGCACCTTTGAAGAAAAATGGTAAGATAAATGCAATCAAGTCACAATTACTTTTATTAAATGCGCACATTACACAGGCTCAGTAAATATGGTTAGTTCTAAAACTGCCTGCACATAGCTGAAAAGCAGAGTAGAACAAGGTGTCGAGTACAGTCATGACATTGCAGTAGTTTCCAGGAGCTTCAGCTACTGCATACATTGCTCTTTGCACTACTGCTTCTCTTGTCATGATTCAATGCTCAGGTCAAGAATAATTATAACTTTTTTTTCAGAAGGGGCCTTGACAGCTGAGCATGTCTAATGAAATTATTCAAAGTGTAATTTTTTATTCATCTCTACTTCTCTATAAAGATGATAAAGTGTGATAGCTGAGCTATTGATCTTCTCTGCTGATGAGCAAGGGGATGGGGGGGTCATAATTCATCTGAGGCGAAGCCCTCTGGATGATGGTGTTCTTGCCCTTAGCTGCAGGGAGTGGAGACCAGCTCTGTGCTGTAGGGACATCCCTGCAGAACATTTATGGCAAGATAAATATTGGATAGTCGTTATCTCTGTGAAGAGCAGGTGTTCTTTCCTGTTTCCTCTTTTTCTGATGCAATTTCTGTTGTCAGAAACTGTGTATGAAACCACTGTTCTCTCTGAATTGAAGAAAGTGAAATGAAGATCCTTTTTTTCTGGCATGTTTTTAGATATACAACAAACAGGTGTGAATTAGCTCTAGGCCAAACTCTAACCTCTTTTTCAGGCAAAAATCTTAACTAGGCCAACAGTAATATTTTATGGGTCTACGTTTATTTTGGGTGTGATTATAAGGCTATCTGTCCCATCTATCTGGGTTGTCCTTTACAGGTAATAACGTAACTGAAGAGAAAAGTTTTTCTAGCAAAAAAAAAGAAGTAAAATATCAAGAACTGTACTTCTACATCAGGAAAAATATCTAATAGATTCCTCACTGTTGGAAATTATAGATATTTCTCCCAGTACTGACACTTAAATATAACAACAAATATAAGGTTGCCAATGTTTTACTATACATGGATTTTGAATAGCAAAAAAGCCCAGTGGAATTCCTCTCTCTTGAAGCAGCTAATAAAATTAACTGTCCTAAAATATTCAGGCTTGTGCAATCCTGCTACACTCGTGGGTGATTACTGAGCGCCTACCTGGGCTGGACTGGTTTCCCTTTGATCCCAGCAATGATAGCTTAAGTCATCACCAGCTTGTCCTTTCAAGTTGCTTAACATTTTAAGAGATTGAATTCAACACTCAGGAACTCCCAAGGCTGTAAATTTTTAAGTGCTTTCTGGTTCTATAACTCCCCACTTAACGAAGTCACAGTTCAGAAGTGTTTCTTTGCATGTGTAGTCCTTGCTTGAACTCAGCAAGGTTTCACTACATGTTTAGAACATAAATGCTGTCCTGAACAGCTAAAGACAGGAGCTCCAGCTTAGAAAAGCATTTGTGCATATGGTTAAACACTTCTTTTTAACCACATGTTACTCATCCTGGCCTCACTGGAACTGCTTCTGAGATGAAAGCTAATTGCTGAGGAAATATATGTGTGTATGCATATATGTTTCCAAAATTTGGACTCCACTGATCAATGAAACTTATAATGCTGACTTCAAAGGGCCCCCAGTTTTACCCCAGGTATTTTCTGGCTTTAGAGAACTCTATATCCCTGTCAGATATGTTAATTGCATACCTATTTACTGAGTTGTTATTGTTTTCTCTTATAGTAAATTTCATGCAGTCGATGGAATTCATTCATTTAACCATATCTCCTTCATTATTCTTGTATCCCTCATCTCTGTGTGCTTCTTCAACTTCAAAACATACTGGAAGTTTTAAGATTCATACAGCACTTTATCTCTCAGTGGAGCCTGGGGTGATATGTTCAGTTCCTACTAGCTTTTATTAAGTTGTTACAGTGATGCATCAAAGTTTAGGGGGAGAGATTCTTGATTATGAACCTCAACCTTGTGTGGTCACAAAATTGATTTCTTAGGATTTATTTAAATTTTAATGTAACTTTTAAAAATTGCTGCAAAATTTGTTTGAAACTCTTCAGTCCAGATCAGCACAAAAGTGATGAATTAAAATGATAGATACATAAGTATATGTTAGTTCCATAAGAACAGCTACCTTGAGAATTTTGGTGTCCTGGATCTTTAGGTATTTTGGGTTTCTGATACTCTGTGTTTTACCAGGTTCTTGCTGGTTCCTTTACTCCTTTGTTACCTATTCTTGAAGGCAATGTACCTTCTTCACTTTGTCTCCTGGCACAGTTCCCTCTTGTCACTCACTGCAGAACTTTCCAACTTCTGTAGTATTTTTTCAGAGCAGCACATGAACTTTTCATTGACTGAAGGTCATAACTGACTTGGAGAACAGATGGAGTGTGGAAGGATGAACCTTTGCCACCCACTGAGCATTAACACCTGCTTATTTGTTACATCTGTCCACTGCAGCTCAGAGGCTCCTGAAGATTTTACCCAAGTGATTGAGGACTTGCTATTGGGCTGAGTGCAAATGCTGTCTATGAAAGCAATGCTGTTTTTACCTTTTTACTCAGGCTGCACATTCTGTGGGCTTTGGATGGCAATTAACTCCACATGCTTAGATTCTAAAAGGCACTGTGATTGTGTCGAAATGCTGCCGCAATAAAATTTTTTAAAAGAGCAACATTGAGACTGCTCTGAATGCAAAATACAAATGTTTTAAAGGCACAGATACATTTAGAATTTCCATTTATTTCATGCAACAGTGTGTTTTCTCACCCACGAGACCAGCTGCGTATAGCATTGCTTTCTTTGGGACTTCCAGAGAAGGTGGAGTAAGAATAGTTTGTCTTCATCTCACCAGCTCCAAGTGAAGGGCATTTCAGCCATATAATCAGAGGGGAAATTTATGACCCTCTTTCTCCTGCCCTCTGTTTGTGGTGAGAGACCTGTGTCTTGTATTTCTGCAGTACCTCGCTAAAACATGCTTACTGGGGACTGATGTGACACAATATCAGGAGTTATTCCTGTGTTTTTCTAGACTGTCCCCTGGATTTGGGTACTTGTATTTGAAGTAGTGGCCAACTGTATTTCAGTAAGAAATCAGACAGTTCGTTATTAAACTTTCTAGATCAGGAAACAGAAAAATGGTATTATGTACCTTGAAAAAAAGCAAGGAATGAATAGGTGGTTTGCTTAATCTAAAAACCAGCTGAATCTTAGCAGAATATGCAATATAATTATCCTTGTTACCATGTGTTTAAAATTAGAAACATATAAACTTCATGGAACATAGTTTATTGGCCTACAAGGGAGAGTCCTGCTAACTTTCTTTGGGGCTCACGCCCTCAAGGACAAAATTCAAGAAGCGTAGTTCAGAGAAATATTGTCTTGTCTATATTAATCCTAAATACGATGTAATGAAGCTCTAAACAATACAAATGGAAATTATACGTGCATTTCTTTTTCTATTTATCAAGTCAAGGATGTGCTGAGCATCCTTGTTGCAATCAGGAAGGGTGAGCAAATCACAGGAGGGCTTGTCTTTTGTTCAGAAGCTAATCTTTATTCCACATGTGTCCTATATGATTCTAGGTAACTGGCTTAGGCCATTAAAAGCTAGCCAGGTCAGGTCATAATGACACATTTCCAACCTTACTTCAGATTCTGTGAAATTATGACTCTGCTAGGGTATAACCAACGTTCCTTTCTGGTTTTCTGCAGGTTGAGACACAGCAATTCTAAAGACATGCATCGGAGGCACGCGACCCTTCGGGAGAAGGGCCGGCGCCAGGCCATCCGGGGCCCTGCCTACATGTTCAACGAGAAAGGCACCAGCCTCACTGCAGAGGAGGAGCATTTCCTCGATTCTGCAGAATATGGCAACATTCCTGTTGTGCGAAAAATGCTGGAGGAATCCAAAACCTTGAACTTCAATTGTGTCGATTACATGGGACAAAACGCCCTCCAGCTGGCCGTAGGGAATGAGCACCTGGAAGTGACAGAGCTGCTCCTGAAGAAGGAGAATCTCGCCCGAGTTGGGGATGCACTTCTGTTAGCCATCAGTAAAGGGTACGTGCGCATTGTGGAAGCAATATTGAACCACCCGGCCTTCGCACAAGGACAGCGTCTCACACTCAGCCCTCTCGAGCAGGAGCTGAGGGATGATGACTTTTATGCTTACGATGAAGATGGAACTCGGTTCTCCCATGACATTACCCCCATCATACTTGCTGCCCACTGCCAGGAGTATGAAATTGTTCACATCTTACTTCTAAAAGGTGCACGGATTGAAAGGCCACATGACTATTTTTGCAAGTGCAATGAATGTATGGAAAAGCAGAGGAAAGACTCCTTTAGTCACTCTCGCTCAAGAATGAATGCCTACAAAGGATTAGCCAGTGCTGCTTATTTGTCTCTGTCCAGTGAAGACCCTGTCCTTACTGCTCTAGAGCTTAGCAATGAACTGGCCAGGCTAGCCAACATTGAAACTGAATTTAAGGTAACTCACCACTGTGCCTTTTTCCTTGGGCTGAGAGTGTTCAGGCTATTGAGTAGTTTACATGTTTGATCAAATTTGGGCTGCTGTTTGAGAGGTGGGGGAGTAAGACTGGCAGAGACTGCCAGATGTGTTAGCTATGCGTAGATTCAGATCACTGTCATTCTCCAGTTAATAAATGCTTGGAACTGAACATTGCATATTACAGCAGAAGTTTAAGTTTCTTTGTTGCACACTGTGATTGCTTAGAATCTCTAGTTTGCAGCAGGAATAAAAATTAGATTATTCAAAAAATGGAGACTCGTTTTTTGTAAGAAAGGTAAGTCTTTTAATTGAGCAATCTATTTTAGAGGCAGAGTTCTAGAGATTTTTTAAGAATCCAGTACATCTAGTTCTGCTGCAATGATAAAAGGTATAAATCAAGAAGTTTTTGTTCTCTGTAAAATAATTTAAACTTCATTGCATCTTAATGGTTTGGTGCTGCATCTATACATGATGAATTGCATGAAAAAGGAAAAGAGAAACAATCAATAAATAGCTATAAAGTTTATCATCATGCCAAATGTAAGAGTAGAGCTTGTGGAACTCTCTTACAAGTTATTTGAGATTTCCATTATCATAATGAGTTTGCAAATGTCCAATGCCATTTGCAGTATTTCTGTATGTCATTTACATGATGTAAAGAGCATTGTCTCCCTTTCTAATATAAATTAGTCATTAAACCCCTCATTTTCAGTGGCTCAGCCATCAGCATTAGACTTTTTCTGACTTATGGCTATTGTGCAGCTACAATCAGGATCAGTGACTCTGGGGTAATAAAGTCCACGTTGTGAGTACACTGGGGCAGGATGCTCACCAGGAATCCATTATTTCTAATTAAGAAAACTGTTCATGTGTTAAAGCATCTGTTTCAGGATTTTTAGCTCTATACTACAAAAGACTGGGGAGGAGATCACCCCCCTGCACCAGGCACTGGTGGTGCCTCCTTGAATTCCAGGTTGAGTTTTGAGCCCCTCACTCCCAGAAAGACTTTGGGGTTCTAGAGCAGGTCCAGAGAAGGGCAACAGAGCTGGGGAAGGGTCTGGAACAGAAGTCTGAAGAGGACCAGCTGAGGGAGGCTAAGCCTGGAGAAAAGGAGCCTCAGGGGGCACCTTCTCAGTCTCTACAGCTCCCTGAGGGGGGTTGTAGCCAGGTAGGGGTTGGTATTTTCTCCCAGATAACAAGCAACAGGAGAAACAGCCTCAAGTTGTGCCAAGGGAGGTTTAGGCTGGATGGTAGGAAAAATCTCTTCATAGAGAAGGGGGTCAAGCCCTGGAAGAAATTTCCCAGAGAAGTGGCTGTGTCACCATCCCTAAAGGGATTTAAGAAATGTGTAGATGTGTCACTTGGGGACATGGTTTAGTGGTGACCTTGGCAGTGCTGGGTTTAAAGCTGGATCTTAGAGGGCTTTTCTGATCTAAATGGTTCTATGAATCTGTGCTCTCCAATTTAAAAGTAAGAAGAAAACATATTCTTGGGCTTTGCAACCCTTTAGTAACTCTAACAGGAAAAAATTCCAAGACCACTGAGATCTTTTTGGCAATAAAATCAGGGTAAATTTTGCAAACTCTTTTATCTCATGTGCATCAGAATGCAAGGACACAATAATTTGAAGGGGAAGTTTTATTTGGATTCAATCTGACTGAAGCAATCCCCTTGGGCTCAGTGAAACTGACTGCTTGAGTGAGGGTTGCTCCAGTGTGAAAGCACTGGAGGCTCGTGCCCACACTTAACAGCAATAATATCTCATTAATGCTCCAGCTTCTTTTCATAGACAACTTTATATTGAGAGGAGCATTAGCAGCCTCAAGCATTGCATGCCTGTCAGTCCTGATAAGTGTCTTGCTGCAGAAGAGTAAATATATTTCTATCAGCATCCTTCCTTTTGTTCCTGGAGCTGCCAGTGGGGTCTGTACTGGCACTGGCAGGTGCACTAATCCTCCAGGAGCAAACCAACCATCCAATATTGGAGAGCTTCATGGTGGTTATATCTCTGCACTGGCAAATGGATGGGAATAAATCAATACCAGGAAAAACCCCAAAACATTAGAAACCATGTGCCAAATGACTGCTTTTCCAGGTTTTCCAAGTTCATTGACATATTGGAAGGGTCTGTGCAGCACAGATCCATATATGTTAGTGAAGTACCTGCCCATACCATCAGTTTGCTTCAAAGATTTCACATTCCTTTAGTATATTAATTCTTCCAGAAATAAGAAATTTCTCAAGATTCTAATGTATTCTCACTGTAGCAAAAAAACCCTAGAGGTATGTATTTATGTAAAAATATTTATTCTTATTAACATAATCAGTGTGATGTGAAATAGGGTATTAATAAAACAGTGGGGGGTTTTTCACAGAACATGACAATTTAAGAATTTATTTTGAGGAAAGAACACAATTGCTGAAAATGTATTTAGAAGCCCACAAATTAAGAAAAGTTATGAAATTATAAAAGTTCTAGAGAGATTTTTTTGTGACTAAAATAGAATTTTCCCAGAATCTTAATATGTTTGATTCCTAAAGTTCTATAATTAAAATTGACACTCAACATATTTATAAAATTATCACTTGGAATTATTTAAGAACATTATTTAAAAATTATGTGCAATTGCAGAAATGCAGTTTTCAGGAGGTACAAAGAGTCCTTGAAACAGAAAGACACAAAATTTTAATAATGTAGGTGGACAAATAGTAATTTAGTAACCTCTGAAGAAACTGCTAGCATGAGCTAATTAAAATATAAATGCAGTGCCTCTCGCCTGCTGCTTGCTGCCCCAAATCTCTTATGCAATAGCACCTTTCAGCACATCAAAATGAGAAGCCAATACCTGTGCTATTTTTTTAAAGAACATGAAAGTTTTTAAGCAGGTTGCCTCTTTGTGCAGAGAAATGTGAAACAAAACAGCCACGTGGACCACTTTAAGGAAGAAAACTTCTCTTACTTGTGGTAGACCAGTTTAGCCATTATTTTGGTTTTTTGCTGTGGCAGAACCTGAATAGATTTTTATCACCCTGAATTGCTAGGATTCAGTAATATGCTGCAAAGCTGATGAAACAGCTTTGCAAAATGTTGCCAAAAATCAAGTTTTCTTATTAATTGCAGAAAAAAATTGCTATGAAATTAGTCCATTAGTCTAGAAATAAATAAGGCCCCTTCCCCAAAGTAAAATGAAAAATATGGAACCAGTTGTTTCTATGAAAATACATGTAGAAATGGAGTGGGTGGGAAATCCCTGAGAGATGGATTTCAGAAGAGAGAGAAGCAAACATCAGAGTCCCTGTGTGTGTTTGCAGGTCTTTATGCAATGATATTCTCCTGTAGTGGAGGCAACCCAAGGTGAAAAAAAATGACCTTAATTAAGTGCTTTGTCATTTTTGTATATCCCACTTGAAAGCTCAAAATTAAGAACCAGTTTGTGACTTTCTCTCTCTTTCTAATTTTAATTTTGCCTTTTAAAAAACCAAACCAATATCCACTGGAGCAAAGGCAGTACAGATTGGGGGCCTCATTTAGTCCAGTGGATGGGTCCCTTCTTCTGTATCACCCTTGGAAACAGAGAAAGAGAGGATCCCTTGTGGATTGAAGGGTTCCAAGTGATCATGCTTCTGCAGGGTGTAGGAAAAACTGAGTAGGAAACTGAAGGACATGTTAATTAAAAAATCAAAAGTACAATTGAAACAAATATAGGACAAAGTTAATGTGCTTTGTAGTTTTCCATGGAGGGTGGAAAACAGACATTAGGCTAATGATTAAGATGTGAAGCTCTTTTGAAGGAGAAAGCATTTGTTGTCAGTCTAGCAGAGCTAGGATCCCTCTAGTCCACACAGGAAGAATTTTCCCCTCTCATTCTCCCGTTTTTGCTCAAAAAACCCATCTCTGTACATTCCAATTTCTTTAAAAGCTTGCAGATCTTGGACCTCAGTCATAGAGCAAATAATCATTCTGCCATCTACCAGAGGATTCTGTTTGTTTTGCTCATATAAATAAGTCTGATGTCACTTGCAGTATGAATAACATGGCCAGGATTTGTCCATCTGAACCAGTCACACCCCTGAGCCAGGCTGATGAGAATTGCTCTCCTCTTTGGTCCAGAGAAATCCATCTCCCTCGTGGCAGCTTGGTGTGAAAGCATATACAGATGTCTGCACAGCCACCAGCTGTTCACAGCCAGGTGATTCATTTCCAAGACTGGAATATTAAAAGCAGTGTCAACAGAATCGTTTTTATATGTCTATCAAAAGCCTTAGGAGATTGAATTTCTAGCAAACAGCCTGCAGGAAATGCCTTTGCAACTGTCTTTAACAGCAGCATCAGCTTAATATTACTGTCCACAATGTGGAAACTGAATGAAACCCAGAATAATAGTTCTGTTTACTTTTCCTAAAGCAGTGACTGTGTGCTCCTTTTTCTGGTGAGATCCCACTCCACAGCCAGGACTGTTTTACAGCCTTGCACTCTCTCAAATTAGACCACATGCTTGTGTGTGTCAGGAAGCATCCTTGTGATGAAGTAAATCAGGCAAATCATTCCATTTAGCAATCCAGACAAATCAAATTAGAGACTCACAAAGGAGCCTTAGAAAAGATCTCACCGACCATAAGCAGTAAATCAGATCTCGGCTCCTCTTGACTAAAATGTTACAAAAGCAAGATCAAAATCACCACCTGGAAGACATATGGTGTGTGGTCTTTGTTTACTGCTCCCACCAACATTGTCAGTGCAATTACTACAGCATAACATGCTTTGTTTCTCACTTATATGTTTCTTACTGTCTCTTTTCCTCTAAAACACTTCCTCTAAAAGCTTTTGGGATCCAAAAGCAGGTCCTGGCAGTGAATCTCCTCTCATGGGCAGGTGAGCATCATATCCAGGCTCAGCTGAGGGACTGTGAGTGGCTGTGGGATGGGAGGCTGGTGGGGCAGCAAGTCAAGTGTGTCAGGGATGAGCAAGTGAAGCCTGCAGGGTTGAGCCTGCAGGGATGAGCCTGCTGAGCTGCCTCTGGTTCCATTGGGGCTGCAGTGATGCAAAGCAGCTGAGGCTCAAATCCCTCCGTTCTCACGATGCTGAAAGAGTAACAAAACAGCCCTTGAGACTCTATGACTTGTTAGGATGATCTGGCATTCCTCTTGCCTCAGTAAGTCAGCTCCAACTTTTATTCTATCAAACTATAAATTGTTAACTTCACAGGATATGCTTAACTTAAAATTTTTAAGAGAAATTACTTAGTCCATTTTCTTGGTATTTCTGGCTCCATGCTGCAGGGAGTTAAAAAATCATTATTAGACTCTTGGTCTTTTGAAATGAGTGATGAAAAGATGGAAAATGTCATAAAGCATTGACGAGTAAAATAGTAGGAGGGGGAAATACTTTGAGAGAATGGAGGATAGAAGTGAACTTGGAAAGAGAAAAATACTTGAAAATCCTCAGAATGTAAACCAGCAAGGCTGCACTTTTAAACTATGCTTCCTACCTAGGATGAGGGGACTCTGGGGTTTGTTTGCTCTTAGGACTGACTGATGGGAGCTGGTGCCTGCAACTCATCTCCCTTTGAAAGCAGAAACTGGCGTGGGAACCTCCCTAATTAGCCTCATGAACATTCTTGTAAATCCATCACTTAATATTTCCGCTCTGACCCATTCTTCCTTGAGTGATCTTTTCATCTTTTCTTAATCTCTGCCCTCAACATTTTCTCTGGCAGACATCTTGCTTCTGTTATGTTTGGGAATACTTTTTATGACTCATATTTATTATTTCAGCAAGCTGCTCTTAAAGACTTTGGTGTGTTTATATGGCAATTGTTTAAGTTTTCATTTAATTTTTCAGACATTCTGTTCTTTTCTTTATTTTTCTTCCAGACAGAAGTTGCATATTTTAACTTAAGCATATTTTTACTTAAGCAGCTTTCTTTTTTTTTTCCTCATGTTTCACTTTGCTGGGTTTTAAGAAGAGAAGGCAGCAGGGAACTTCAGAAATTTGGTCTGGTAGGCAGAATGTACTCATTGCCTTTTACTACTGTTTTTATTTCTCTTGCACAGCTCTCAGTCTTACCTAGTGCCTGTTTTGAAAATTAAGCATCACCAGTATGAGTATATGAACATCACTACTCCCAAGTGATTTTTTTTTTATATTAATTTTTCCAGGTCAATCTTTAGTGAGAATATTATTTTTTTCTTAGGGATGGAGTCAGGGATGTGGTTTGGTGGTTTTTAACCTTTAAAAAGGATTGATTCTTTTTTCCCCCTCTCACCTATAAGCCAGTTTTCCCCACTGCCATGAAAACATGCACATTTAGAGCCTATGATTTTTTTATTATAATTTTCACTTGTGCAAAGCAAGCGCATAAACAGGTACAACCAATTAATTAACCAATTCATAGTACAGGAAAGAATCAAGTCCCAGTAAAGCAGGAAAACAAATTTCCTATTGTTACAAGTTTAACTTCTTGTTGGAACAAATTAGGTATTAAAATTAGAGAGGAAATTAAAAGTGATAATGGAAATGGCCTGGGAGAAGGAGAATATATTTAAGCCTTCTAGTGAAATCAGTGTTTGGCTCACTGAGTGGAACTCACTCTGTGCAGAAGGAACTCATTCTCTATGCTGTTCTTTTTCAGAGACAAATTCACTAATAATAGCTGCTACACCAGCTTTGTCTTGATAGCTAAATGAATTAATCGTGGTTACATTTTTCTAAGGATATGTAGCAGAGACTGTGGAAAAAGGATATATATCATCTTTCTGCCCTTAAAACCCACCAAATCTGTGACTCTTGTGTTGCTCTCTACATATTTATAAACTAAGAAATATCCTTTATATTTTGAGAGTTGTTTTGGTAAGTGCTCTTTTTTGGTTCTGTGATTAAATAATTTTCTGCCTGGCATAATGCCCAAGAAAAATGGTTTTAAAATGTTGCATGAGGAGAAAATCTTCAAAGCTTTTCAGAGGGGTGTAGGACCATTTCCAAAACTGTGATTTCTGGAGCTGTCTTGAGAAATCCAGATTTGTATCTCTGTGTGTGAAGGTGTGTTAGCATCTATCTATGTCTGCTCACAGTCGAGCAGAGTAGCAGGTGATCCATAGTGAAGGGTATAACTCAGACATCTACAGCCCACACCTGTACCTGGGGAAATCAAGACCATTTTTCATGGAAATTGTAACTCTGTTGGCAGCACAAGCCACTGAGCAGTCACATAAAATTGGATAATGTCCACTGCCCACAAAGTTATTTCACCTACCTTAGGAGTGACATTGTTGTGAAACTCTCTCAGCTAAAAGAAAACCTCTTTAAAGTTATCAAAATACTTTACATGCAGGAAAATGTTTTCTTCGCTTTCCTGGGGAACCAGCCCATTCTCTTTTTTGAAAGAGTGAAAAGGGAAAAAAGAGTCTTTCTACCCATCAAAGCATAGACAATGCATCAGTGTAAGAAAATGGAATATTTGAATTATTGCCTCAAGGGTTTTGCTCCCCTAAAAAATCTCCAAAACTTGAAGGAAACTTTCAGCATTTGAGGATGGCAAGACAGATGTAACCCTGGAAATATCTGACTCTCCCAGAGAGTATAACTGGGATACTTTTGTTTCCTGTGATGCTACTGCAAGTGAGATTTTTGGCAATGCCAGTGTGCACACCATCAGTGCAATGTTTATTGCCCTTTACAGCTCCCTGGGAAGTCATTTTTATTCCTACTCAGTTAAGGATGAGCAACATTGCAACTGCAGCACTTACATCTTACTGCTTCCAGCTTGATTGAACACGTCCCTGGAGCAGGATTTTAGTTTAGGTGAGCAACAGACATGACCATAAAAATATAAAATAACATGGAATCCTCTTATAATCATTAATGGGAGGAAACATCTGGGAAGCAGAGAGCAATAGAAAAGTGTCACATAAGGAAGCAGCACAGCGGTTGCCTCACCACTGCCAAGCAATTCAGAAGCATTTTTACATATAAAGCTTTTAAGCCAATCACTGTGATGCTTTAGCCAGGTAGAGAAATAAGTGTAAAATCTGGAACCAGTTGAAATTGCTTTAAGGTAATTTTCCTCCTGGGATTTCAGTGTTTCCTTAAAAATAAGCAGCCCATCCTCCATCAAGAGCCCATTTCTGAGGAGCTGGAAAATCCTTATACAAATAGTTTAGAAATACTTTCATAATTTAAATATAAAAAGTTCAGCTCACCACAATCTTATTACTGTCACATTTTGATCTTTATAACAGCTTTAACATGGGAGAAAAACTCAGTAGCTGGCAAAATCATGACCCATTTGACCATCATCTTCAGATTTGTTGAAGCCATGATTTCATGCTCACCCTTGGAAAGAATGACGTGCAGTGAAGCAGTGGGGTGACCAGCAGGTCTGATCCAAGGCTGACACCTGCTCATGGATTCATCTCTTTATACAAATGAGGAATAACATCTCACATCTGGGATCCATCACAGCAAGGCGTGATCGGCTGGTGTATCAGTAGGTGGGATTGATCCCTAGCACAATCTCTCCCAAAGATCTCCATTCTCCCACAGAATGAACCTTTGTCTCTCCAGTCTCTAAGCAATAAAGCTGAGACAATCCCCTCTGTGCCACCTCCTGCTGTTCCCTGGCTGCCCTGTCCCAGCACTGGGGCCTTTCCGTGGTGCAGGGCCGGAGCCCTCGCAGCCGCTTCGGAGCGGAGCATCCCACATTCCCTGCCAGCTCTGCTGCCAGCTGCTCGGCAGCTCTGATCAGCAGGAACAGTGATTTGGCCACTTGCCTGTGTTTAGTTAACAGTGACAGAGTGTTTTCCTTTCTTGCTCACTGAGCATGGAAGGCGAAATGAGTCCTGGTGCTGAAACTGGTGCATGCTGTCGATGGCAGTGCAGCAAGGAGGGTTCCTGCTGCCCTGAGCTGGCTGTTGGAAAGGAAAGAGTTACTGGGCCTTTCCATCCCAGTCACTGGCTCCTCTGCAGGGAGCTCAGAACTCCTCTGACTTTGAGCTTGCCCTTACACACTCAACACTCATCTAAGAGAATTTTCTCAGCACACTTACTGATATAAAATGACACAGCAACACAATTCCCCTTCTTCCTCCCCTCAGAAATGAGTGGTACCAAGGGGGGTCCACCTTAGAGCACCAAAGATGAAGATATTTTTCAGAAGGCCAAAATCCAAATCTTGTTGAGGAAAACAGACAGAAAAGGCTGCAATCACTACTGTGATACCAGACCAATCCAGCATTGGTTATCTTTGCATTTAATTAGACCACCAAATGGCCAACCATTCAGCTGGTATCAGCACTGGGTTTTGGGAATAGTCAGGAGCCAGGAGGTTTATCATGAGCAAGATGACTGCTTTCCAAAGAATGCTGCTCATTATTCATGATGGGAAGGGATATCTACTGGAACTACAAATGAGCATAATGAGGATGATTGCTCCGAATAGAATAATGATGTTAGATCAGCAGATGGGAGAATGGAGTCAGGTACGTTTATCCAAGGCACTGCAGGGAATCAATATCATATTAATGAATGTAAACGAAGTAACACATTCTGAGGATCTCAAGTCTGACATGCAGATGGGAAGTGATTTAGTTTATCCCTCATTATGTTGTTAATTGTTGTTATTGTAGATAATTATGATGAACTTATCCTCACTGAGTCCAGGCAGACTATTCAGAGAATTGTGGATAAACAGTAATGGTATACAAACAATTTCATATTGCTTTAAAATGGTGTTAGGTATTGTAGTATTTATGGTTTTTTTGGCATTTACATGATCAAAAATGGCAGTTTTCTGGAATAATTAGTTGCAGGGAAATCATCACCAGTGCAGCATGGAAACAGCTCATTGCCCACTGGGTGTCATTTCATTCTCACTGTCCAAACTCCAGGATCTGAACTCATTTCAGAACGAAGAGATATAATTATGCACTTTTTATATTAATATTTCTGCTCAAGAAGGTTCTGCAGCATGACTTCTAAGTCTGCTCTTCTTAGAGAGAGGGCAATTTCCATATGGTCAAGAGTGCTCTGTGCCAGGACTCAGCAGCTGGGATCACATTTTTCCAAAGTGCTTGGTTGCTGCTTATGTGCTGTGGGAGCCACAATTTCACCCACTCTGATGCTTGTGGCCAGTTTTATAAGAAGCTCTCCTTGCTGGACATTAAGAACTGTGGTAGGTGGCTGCCTGAGACCTGGAAAACATAAGGTTATTTTAATTATTAGTATCACTTCCATTGTGGCTCACAGTTAAGCCAACATTCCCTTGCAGAATGGATTTAGGAGGAGTCTTTTTCCTGATATACATGTGCTGCTTGTAGCCAAAATTCCTGTGAGAGAAGGGACTCATAGCACCTTTGAACATACAAGTGTGTTCCTTAAGCAAGTTGAAGGTGCCAAATTTACCTCAGCCTAAGGCATAAATGAAGCTATCTTGAGCAAACAATTACTTTGAATTTAAATCCATTCTTTTCTCCTGTTTTTTTCCCATCTGATTTTCAGGAAACACAGAGATTTCAAGCAGCTGAGCTGAAAAGAGCCACACAGTTGAGGAAGAGCAGCTAATTCTTTTAGTGCAAAGAATCTATTTCATCTCAAATTGTATAGGAAATAGAAATCTTCCCCAGTGAAGCTTGCAACAAAGAGATCAGGAATGTAATATACATGGGAAAATGTCAGAGAGAAAAAGTATGGATGTCATGAGAAATGAGAAACTTGGCCCAGAGGTAAATTCGTGCTTCGATAAATCTCTCACATCAGAGCTGCAGAATGACCTGAAAAGAGGTTGTGGTGAGGTGGGGGATGGCCTTTTCTCCCAGGTAACCAGTGATTCTCAGTGTCATATCCCCACAAAAGGAGAGAACAAATGTTTGAATGTCATGCAGAGGGATTTGGAGCATTGCACTGCATCATCATGAACAGATCCTAAACTCTTCTTCAACCAGAAAACCATCAGAGTGTTATTTTGAAATGCATAGTTTGCATTTAAAGAGAAGCTGTTAACAGGACACAGGAGACAGACCCTCTCCTTGGCCACATCTGTGTATTCCCCACATTTGGCATGCACATTTCACTAATACCTCTGTCCCGTTTATGAGGCATCCAGGGACTTGATAGTTTATCTTCTGAAAACAGGTGTTTCAGCATAAACATTCAAATGAGCTAGGGAAAATCTGCAAGAAAAAAAACATCTTTTACTTAGTTGAGGAATCAAAAGCTATGGCTTATTTGTGATGTGTGTTTGAAAACGAGCTGAGATGATAGGAAAGAGAAGTACCTCAAGCATCAAATGCCATCTTATGTTGAAAAGCTGCTATGCCAACCTTGAAACTTTAAATATCCTCATTTTTAAAAAAAAAATTGTAGACCAATATCATTTCTGTTCTAAGTTAATTAAATATTTTCAGAGACTTGGAATAGGGGGATAGCTCTCTGCTGAATAGCACTGATATTCCTGCACAAGGATGCTCAGTAATGGTACCTGTCAGGCTGAAGGTGACTTTGGGGGAAAGGAGTAGAGGAGATGGAGGTGTTTTCCTGGCAACTCATTAGGTATGAAAAGAAAGATTGTATTCTGTTCAGGGTGAGAACTTTGGATAAGTCAAATCATCCATTAATTTCAGTGTAGAGGGAGTTCGCGTGTACAGAAAACTTATTTTAAGTTTCAGCTAGAAAAGAAAATCAACAGAAGTAATAAAAAAGGCTGAGAGTGGACTGATTCTGAAATTTCTTATGCTAGGGAATCTAAAACTTTGGTTGAAGAGTCAGGAATTGTGCTCAGTCTCAGTCCTTAACTTTCTTTAAGGATTATGTTTGATTCCTGCCTTTGCTTCCCCAAATAATCCATCCATTAATTTTAGATTAAAAAAAAACCACCCAGACACCTTTTAAAGGAATTGTTCCAAGGGGAAGTCAAAGTAAAATATTTTTCCTTTTCTAATGTTTTTATTGATGGAAAAACGGCTTCCAAAATTTATTCATTAGTTTTGGTCCCACAGAAGCTACATTTATCAAAAATATTAATAATTTCCCAGAAGGTATTATTGGTAGAGTTTGTAAGAGCTAGAGCAGAAAAGAGATAAAGTACAAAAGAGTAGAAAGGAAACAGGGAGGTGCAAACCTGTCCTTTCTGCTGCTTTTGATTGCTCACACTTCAAAGTTCTTGGAATGTTATTGCTGAAGATTAAACATATACCTGGACCTGCAAATGACGCTGCAAGAGCATGGTAACAAATTCTAAAGGATTTTCAACTCCACAACTAGAATTACTACCACAATCTCATCAAGTTTCTTTAAGTATTTGATGTATCTACCAGTCAATAGGTATAAGATGAAATCCGTGTGGTTTGATCAGTTCCTTGCTGCTTTTAACCCCTCGGTGGAAGGATATGCTCTCTTAGAGATGAGCTTCTGCAGTGCATATGAAGAGATGAATTGCAGCTAGAAAGCTGAGAAGAATAAAGAGACACCAAAAATAATAGTCTTATTGTAAATCAGTCAGTGCAACTGCCATTGAAATCCTTGCAATGATGCAAGGGATGTTATTTCCATGGCTTGTTGGAAGTCAGAAAATCTTTGGTCTTCAATCAAATGATGTTGTTGTTTTCTGGG
This sequence comes from Ploceus nigricollis, assembly GCA_013399945.1. NCBI lineage: Eukaryota > Metazoa > Chordata > Aves > Passeriformes > Ploceidae > Ploceus > Ploceus nigricollis. Next base: position 596,897 of record VXBC01009447.1, read on the forward strand.
CTTCTTTGGAGAAGAATAATGTCAACACAGACACACTCTGGTTTGTCCTTGGGCTCTTATACTGGCCACATGTCTTGGTGTCTCCTGACAGGATCTAAAATCCCCCTTTGCCTGGAGGCCCCTCTGCTCAGCCATGCTGCAGCCTGGCACTGCTCAGAGGACAAACCACGGCCATGTTTATCTTGCTCCATTTAGAAGGGTCCAAATTGCTTGGAAAGCAACAGAGTCACACTTGTGAAATGTCAAACTCTTGTATATGAACAGATTGCTTACTATATTATGCATGCTGGACATTAAGAAGTCAAGGTCTGGATCATTTTGAAAATGAACTGAGGCATCTGTTCCTACCTCTAGAAACATTTAGCAACCTGCACCTTAGTGGGGAAATGTTTTAAACAAGCGCTGGGCTCTAAATTCAGAGACATGCCCATGGGTATGGCACAATGTACCCAGGGCTCCAATAATTCTCTGATGTGCTGCCACTTAAGAAGCAAGAGAACATAAACCAACTGGATGTGCTTTCTGGAAAATTAACTGTACGGCCTTGGCATAGGCTGTGCACATAGGCATTTAGTCTGGAAACAATAAGAATGCACTCAACTGTATTCAAAAGTGTCAGCAGCTGGCAAAGCTCTTTGGGAGGGGTGCTCAGTGCATTTCAGAGGATAACAAGGTTACATGGTCAGGATCAGTGCAGGGCCCTTCCTCAGCATCTTCTCTCATCACCTTTCCTGCCACAGGCCTTGTGCTTCTTTTCACTCCCAAACATATAGCCAGCCAAAGACACTGAAGGAAATCTGTCCCACAACTTTTCTATACAGGCTTGTGCATATCTCATGTGAGATCTAATTGGTAAATATTTATAAGCATTTTGAATATTTGACATGATGGTTTATTCAACAATTTCATTTCAAATCTTGCATGAAATATTTCTGCTTTTTATCCCCTTCCTTTCTCTCAGCTTTGTTTTCTTTTTACAATAATTTTTACTTGGGGGAATTTTCTGTTCATATTTACAGAATTGCCTCTTCATTTTTTTCCTGCTGTCTCTTCTCAAAATGCTAACCTAAGCAATGCAATATTTCTCTCCTTGATATATGTGTATGTGTGATGTAGAATAAATACAAAGAGCCAAGAGCTCAAAAAACATAAAAAGAGACTTTGTGCAATGCGCCTCCAGCTTTCATTTGCACAGCAAATTTAATGCTATCCAGAAATGCCAGATAGGTTCCTGGTCTTAGTTTTTCTCATTTCACTTAACTTTTTTACTCAAACTCCATCCCTTTGACCTGAAACAGTTCTTTTCGGAAAAAATCTGATTGGTTTTGAACAGATGTGGAGACATGACAGAGTTCATTTAGAACATAATCAACAGATAATAATAGGGTACTCGGAGAAATTGCAGTGAATGACAAGTACCATCAGCCTTTTCAAAACAGCAAAATTAGACATTTTTAACTCCACATGCACAACAGTGTTAGAAGAAGCAGGAAATTACTAATTTGGAATCCTTTTATTACATTCTAGTTTTTAAAAAATGATATTGTAACATTCTCAGGCATTATCCTGATCCTGCTCTGCTCACTGCCTCTATTGGAAATAAAATTCTCTTCCATGTGTTATTTGAAACAGACTGGTTCTCTTGCCTACTTGGTTGTATCCCTCATCTTCCTCCCTGAGGCTTGACAGCACTCAGCCTGTCAGGATGAGTTCCCAGCATCTCTCATGTGTGATCTGCAATTTTCACTACTGTAAAAATCCATCTGGTTTATGAGCCTCTTAATCCTCAGACTTCCATAATATGGCACCTAACTGGGGAGCTTGGGAAGGTTTGGGTTATTGTCATTGCCTGTGTCTGCTTCTGCTGCCCTGCCAGGAGAACTGAGCTGGATTTTGTGTCTCCAGCCTGAATTTCTTGTTGTGGTACAAGTCTGACCCCGCTTGCCACCCACTGCCTGTCCAGGCTTGCAGCCGGGAGGGTTCTCCATAAAACTTATTTAGACAGCAGGGCCATGAAGTGCCTGGCTTAGGGGTTGAACCTGGCTGGCAGGGCAGTGGTGAAGTGGGGACTGTCCCTTTGCACCCCAAGACACAGTGGCCATCTGCCCCTCTGTGTTCTGGCAGAGTCATGCAAGTCCTCAGGGCTATGATCTTCAAAAACCTTGATGTAACAAGAGCCACAGAGAATCACAGAATACTCTGAGTTTGAAGGGACTCACACAGATCATCAAAGTTCAGCTCCTGGCCCTGCACAGAGCAGTCCCAAGAATCCTATCATGTTCCTGAGAGTGTTGAGCTCCTTGAGCTCTGTCAGATTTGGTGCTGTGACCACTGCCCTGGGGAGCCTTTTCCAGTGCCCAGTCACCCTCTTGGTGAAGAATATTTTTCTAATATCCAACCTAAACCTCTCCTGACACAGCTTCAGGCCAGTAACCCAAGTTCTGTTACTGCTCTCCAGTGTCTGGAAGTATCTGGAAATGCATCCTTGTTCTTCTTCACCTCTTCTTCCCACCCCTTGCTAATCTGCCCTGGGGTGCAGCCTTCCATCCACTGTCCCAGCACTCCTTCCTGCAGGGAAAGCAGCATCTTGGATGCTTCCAAATGTATGAAATACAGGCAAATGTGTGAAATACACAGTGCTGGCACGAACACCGATAGAGCTTGGACGCTGCTTGTAAATAAATCTTCTTGGCTTCCTTGGGATTTTTCCTGTGCGTCAGAACTCACAATTCAGGATTTTAGATGCAGGTACAGAATTTCTGCTTGCGTCACCAGAACTGTGCTTTGCAAGCCAGGATCAGGAGAAGCTTGGCTGTCAGACCTCTGTTAATCTCAGTTTTTAAGTAAAGAATAATGTGTTCTTGAGAGAAATACCTTGACATGAGGAGAGTCATTGAGTGTGTTCTCACCATCAGGGTGATCAGGATTTTCTGTGATGACTGTGAGCATTAAGGAGGCCAGAACAAAGATGAGAAATGATTTTGTAAAAGGGATCATCAGAAGACACAGCAGGTTCAGTGATCTTTGAGACTTGTCTTAACAGATGAGCAGTCTCCTGAGAGATGTAATCTGCGTGCCTGCCTGGCTGCAGAATTGCTGGAGGGCAGTTTATTTTATTTTGGTTTTTTTTTGGTGGTTTTTTTTTTTTTTTTTTTGTTTGTTTGTTTTTGGTTTTTTTTTTTTTTAATTCTTTCTACAGCCTGTATCTTGGATAGGATGTATGACTGATTGTGTCTACTTAAAAATCAGAGTAAAAAACTTTGAATGAAGAAATCATCCATAGTTCCTACAAATGTACAGAACCAGTAAAAACATTAATGTTGGAGATGTGCATAAAGTTGGGTCTTGATAGAGTTTGCCAGCTGGGAACCTGCCATTTGCAGATGCTTTGGAAGTACTTCCCTAGTTGCTACTAAACATCTTTCCTTAAAGCAAGGAGAAGAGGGAAAATAATCAAATCTAATAAAAACTAGTTGCTCAGATGATGTGGAAGTGGTGATGAGAATTACCTAAAATGTGCTGGTTAAGAGATAAGCTTGTGAACTTTGTAAACAGTACATAGAGAATTGTATTAAAGCTCAGCAGAGTTCTCATCCTTGTTTTTTTTTTTAAGCTGCTGGGCTAATTAAGCATGTCCATTACCTGTAGGAGCAAGGCATTTCATTCCCACCCTACACATGTTTTCAGATCTATCTATATTTGCTGTCCTTCACTATTTCTGTAGTTATCTTGAGGCTGATATTTTTGTTTGGCCATCTATTTTCTCAGCAAAGAAGCAAGCTTTCAATTTATTGAAATTCATCTTGGTATGGGGAAGATTAAAGCATGGAATTGATTTGAGAGGAGTGCTTTGAAGCCATAAAGTACAATCTGTCTTTCATTTCCATTTCAGACCTTACCTCACCCTGTATTTGGAAACATTTACTCCACAAATCCTATCTATCTCCACAAAATGCTCAAGTACTAGATTTAGGTGTAAATGGACCATCATCTTCTGCCTGAGACATAAGAACATCTTAAATCTTAGTGTTCTAGCTTGGCACATTTATGGAAGTTTTGGTGCTCCAGCTTCTGCAATGGGGCATTCACCCAGATAAAGATCTGCTTGTTGTACTCTCATGTCTCCTCTTAATGAAGATTTGAAGTTCTCGCTTCTCTCTGTTAACAATACAATTAGAACACCTGGTCTGATTACAGCACTCAAGGACAAAGAGAGGAACTCAGATCTAAACTTTTTTGATTCATTATCATCTCAGTTCTGAAGGGGAAAAACTGACCAAAGAAGTTAAGCCACCTCTAATTAAGTATTTTAGACAGTGTTGTTCTAACTAATTAATGAATGTTTGTACAGTGCTTTGAGATCTTTGTGTAACAAGGAAGGCTAATATGTTGCTATGTGTAAATGATAGAACAGATAATTTAGAAAATACAGAAGCACAAAGCCAGGTTACCCTTATCACTTCATCAAAGCCAGGTTTAACTGTCTTCTTCTTTTGGCTGCTGGTTTAATTAGATAAGGTACTGAATTTAATTAACTCATCAAACCTAATTTGAAAAGGCCTCTCAAGTCAGATATAGCTTGTCTTATGCTTATTATTCCTATTTGTTGCATGGAGCCTTCAATATCATCATTTTGTTATGATATTAGTGCTAGCCTTAATTGTGTTCTAGTTTACAACATTTACTCAGATGGTGGCACTTTCCTTGTTTTTTAAGTGTCAGCATGTGAAAATCAATCACAATTTAATTTAAGGCACGGAATTTGCTCTTCTAGTCCTCTGTCAAGCCAGGTACAGATTATCTCTTTCCCCACAAGTGTAATTTGAATTTTCAAAATGAAATTATTTCACAGGAAATCATGTTGAGTTTCTGAAGTTCCATTTCTTGGAGAGGTGTTGTGACAATTATCATCTGGATGCTCTTTCAGGAATGTTTAACTAAATTCTAAGGTTTGAGGCTGAAGTTGGTATTGCAAGTATATAATTCATTTGAACACATCTGTGTGTGATGCTTCAGCTTTTTCTACCAGTCTGAAACTTCTTGAAAGTTACGAAAGAAAGAATTACTGGGAAAAAATCTAAACTGAGAAATTTGCTGTATATTTTAACCAGTTAGCTGGTTAAAATGATTTTTTGGCCATATTTTTACATTCCTAGAGATACACCACATAGAGAGCAGAGATCAACTGATTGCTTAAAATCAAAATTTCCCTAGAAATTATTTACTTGTTCTTTAAAACTTGTTCTATTATCATGCAAACTATGCTGCTGATAGAGACGTTGCTAATTAAGTCTGGAGGAGTTCCTGTACTTTTGTGAAAAGCCATCAACATGCTGTGTAAATCAAATGCTTTCTTACTCTTCCAGGCAGCAATTTTGCAGAAGTAACCTTGCTCACAATTGCTCTCTCTTCCTTTTTTCAGGTGGTGTCTGCAGCCCAGCTTTCCAGCACACAATTAAACACCTTTTTTTCTGTTTTCCCTCAGAACGACTACCGGAAGTTATCTATGCAATGCAAGGACTTTGTCGTGGGGGTGCTGGACCTGTGCAGAGACACTGAAGAAGTGGAGGCTATTCTGAATGGAGATGTCAACATCCATTTGTGCCCTGAGCACCACCGGCCGAGTTTGAGCAGGATTAAACTTGCTATTAAATACGAGGTCAAAAAGGTAAGCTCTTCCTTTGGGTCCCTGGGAAAGATGTCTTCACATTTAATTATGCTTCCTTGATGCCGCCTGAAAAATAAAAAAAAGATAGATTTCAGTGGGACCAGGACTGTCCCTAGAATTTTAGCTACTTGTGACTTGATTTGCATTTTCTCATATCCTTTAATATGAAGAAGTTTATCTGCAAAATGAAAAATAAATTCTTCTAGAGGTATTTGAAACTAGTCAGCCTTACAGAAGGGTGTTGTGTGAATGGAAAATGTTATTCTGGCAAATTCTAGGCCTGGGTGGTCCCAATTAATTGCTCCTACAATGTGCTTTGATGGAAACTGGGCTCCTGCTATGGGACTTGAAGAGCATTCCAAATTTTCAATCTAACATCTGCTCTCTCATTCCCCTCCCAAACCCACCACCTGCTTCATTTTGCCTCTTGACTGTGCTGCTGTGCTGGCTGGAGAAGGTCTTTTCCTGTTATGAAAGCCATTAATTAAAGAGAATCTTAAAACATATTTGAAATTAAATGCTTTCATGCAGAAGCATGTGGTATGGAGCCAAATATTCTCTCCTAGGATGTTGTGTCTCTGCTTTCCTCCATCACCAGAACCAAGCTGAACATCTCAGTTCACTCTCAGTCAGATGTTCAACAAGCTGGGTCAAGTTTAGTTATTCAAACTGTTCCTTTGGTAACAGGAGGCCAAACTTGCTCTGGTGCTCTTTCAGAAAATGAACTGATCTAAATGACACAGATAGTGCCTCATCATGGAGCAGTGCCCAGTGATCCATGACCTGAGAATCATCAGTCACAGAATCACAGAACATTCTGAGCTGCAAGGGACCTTTGTCAGAACCTCGAGCCTTTTCAATGTGTGAATTCTACTGTGCTACTTTGCTCACTTATCCTTCTAAAAATTTGTGTCATCCTTTTGATACCAAGACCATGAGCTGGAGCTGCTGTGCTGCTCTGAGCACTTCCACCCTGGCTTACCTGGTTCCAGAGGGACATTGCCCCATTTCTTACCCTGTCTATATGTGCAGTTTTCACAATGCATGAATATTGACCTAAAGCATCAGTGGGAGGTCATGTACAGTTGATCTTTTCATGTATAAATATCTTCCTAAGCCCAGGAAAGCTGAGCATCCTTTGTGGATCACAGCAACTTGTTGCACACTGGTAACAACTGTTAAACTAATTACAAGATATGAACATGAGCATTCAGCAGTCTCGTGATGACTCTCAGGTCAGCCCTTTTCAGCACATTCTTTTCAGCAGCTGGTGTGTGTGTTTATGTGCAAGATGAGTATTTAACTGCTAACTCCAAAACAAGACAGTTCAATCTCTGGGAGACACAGACACACTCAGATAAATGGCTTTGGCTTTGGCAGTGACATGATAATGGACTGATATTGGTCACACTTGCTGAACAAAAACATTGTGTTATGGTAGCACAATAGTTAATTCCTTAAGAGGCAATACATTTCAGATGCAAGCTTTTTATTCAGTTGAGAGATATTTAGGTTTATGTGTACAGATCTTGTGATTTGAAATCCATTTCCATTTTAAGGAAATGTTGTAATAGAGAGGGGTCAGAGGGAGGGTGAAGTATTATGCATATTTATTAAACTGATTCTTGGACAGATTCTGTAAATTTCAAGTCATTTTTTCAAAGCTAATGACTCATCATGACTAGACCTTGTCCAGTTCTGGGCTCCTTGGTACAAGAGAGATGCGCAGCTCCTGTAACAGGTCCAGCAGAAAACAAAGATAATTAAGGCACTGGAGCATCTTTCTTATGAGGAAAGGCTGAGGGAGGTGGGGCTGTTCACACCTGAGAGGAGACTCCATCAATGTCTGTCAGTGCCTGCAGGGAGGGTGTCGAGAGGAGGGACCAGGCTCTGCTCAGAGCTCCAGCTAACAGGACAAGAGACATCAGACAGAAACTGATGCCCAGGAAGTTCCACCTGGATATAAGGAAGAATTTCTTTACTGTTCATGTGACCAAGCACTGGAAGAGATTGCCCAGAGAGTGTGGAGTCTCCCCCACTGGGGATATTCAAGAACTGTCCCAACATAATCCTGTGCCATGTGCTCTGGGATGACCCTGCTTGGGCAGGGGTTTTATATAAAACAACTTCAGGGACTTCAGAATGGTCTGACAATGGGGGGAAAAAAAAGGTGTTAGTGGTTATGAGTTATTTTTTCATTAAGTTCATATCCAGACTAAATATTTGCACACGCATGGGAAATTTTAAGAAATATTCGATATTTAAAAAACCTATTTCTACCATTAGCTTCTTAATTCACATTTCCATATTAATACTCAGTGCCTACAATAGGCTTTCTTTGATGAAAAATTGCAGAGAAGCATGAAACACATTGAAAATTATTATTTAATATCCATTACTTTACTTTTACAGCTGCTGATGCAGTCTGTACTTCATCACATTTTATTTCCAGAGTCTGGGAAAGATATCAAGGACTCCCACCCTCGGACAGAAGAGCAATTGCATCTGCAGAGTTTCATCAGGCGTTTGCAAAATCTTTTAAAATCTTCCTTGTTCTTCCAAATTTCTTTGTTACTTCACTGTCCTCATACAATGCAGTTACTGCAGTCACAGCTGTCTAAGGAAAATCTTGTGTTCACATCAGAGCTGAAGCCTTCTTACCTCCTCTGCTCAGTAAACCTGCAGCTGGTACCTACAGCATGTTTTTGTCCATGCCCTAAACGATCTGTCTCTGCATTTTTCCTTCTGTGCTTCCAATTAAAGTCTCCTGTTACCTCATTCATTTTCAACTTCAAAAAAGCAATTCTCTGGTCAAGTGAAGGGACACGGTTTTATTGATCATTATCTTTTTTCCTAATTCACAAAGTTTGAGATGAATCTTCAATTCATCTCATCAAGTCATTCAAGAAAGCATCAAAAATTACAGGCTTCTCTTTTTGGTCTCTTCTTTCCTTTTTTTTTGCTTCTGCAAAGCATCCTACTAACACCTATGAGAAGATGGTGAGAAGCTTAAGGCTCTAATTCAAGGACTTTCTATAAAAGATATTTGAAGAATTAAGAAACCCTGCTTTTACATACTTTGCAGCAAGGAGAAACCCAAAATTACAGTAGTTCATAAAGTGTTCATAAAAATGGTGTATTGCTGTTATTCTTCACACTTTTTGAAAGAAATAAATAATCACTCTGTACTCCAGGATTTTTGGAAAAAATTCACTCAAATGTCCTCTGACCAAGTTTTCCAGAGGCATTTTTCCATTTAGATCAGCTGTCTTAATGATTCCTTGAAAATTATTAAAATGGAAACAGTTTGTCAGGAGCAAAACAATTTTCAAACACTTAAGCATTTACTGAGTCCTGGATTCTTTCCAAGAATTGAACTTTTAGCCCATGTTATGGGATTGTTGCAAATTTGCCATTGTCTCCCCTGGTTTATTTAGTGGTGCTTTACGCTTGCTCCCTTCAGCCAATAAAAGATTTCTTTCTCTTCCAGCACTGCAGGGAGGAGGAGGGCTGGGTGCAGGAGGAGCAGCCAAGCACTCTGATGATGCTGCAGCCAGATTCTCCAGGTGCTCACCTGGACACTGGAGCAGAGGCTGGGGACTCTCACAGTGGGAGCAAACTCTGGTGGGGTGCAGCAGCTACTCAGAGAAGTGGCAAAATAAAAAGCAGCATTAAGGTGGAACGAGTGGTTTTGGTGGATTATAACCAAAAGTGGCTTGAGTTGCTAAGTTGAAGTTCTGGTCCCAAGGACCATGAGCTCTGTGGCCATGGATACTCTCAGCTGCTCCTCATGCAGGTTTACAACATCTGAAAGCTTACTGTGCTCTTGACTGAAAATTTTATAGTAATGGTTTTTTTTCTTTTCTTGAAACATTCAAACAAATTTGTTTTCACCCAGCTACTTGAAATGTAAGGGTAGCACACATTTTTTCTCTGTGGGAACTCATTTCTAATTAAGGCAGAATGGAATTTCTACTTTTGAGAGGCAGAGGTACAGAGGTTGGAACTACCCTTGGACAGCCAGTGGTGAGAAAATTAAAGTTTTGATGTCTCACAACAAAACCATTTTTCTGCTGTATATCAGCTGCACAGATGCACATATTTTATGTTCTCATTTTAGTCTGTACCAATATGATCCTTTCATGTCTCTCTTTAATGTTGGCAGGAGACTTGTGTCAACATTTACCTTTAGGCGTAAAGCTGTGGCTTCTCTGTAGGTGTAAAGCTATTTTTCCTCTGTAGGAGGTGACATTCATTTCCCTTCTTTCCCAATGGCAAAATTATCATTACTCTACTCTTTTAATTGCAAATGTTGAGTGCCCACCTCTGTCTTCTCAGCAGCTCTGTTCATAACCACCACAAAGCCAGAGCACCTTTCTCTTTCACGAGTTTTCATTTCATTAACAGTAAGACACACAAATTGGGTTGGGAAAAAGAAAAGAATTAAACAGAGCACCAGATGGCTGTGTAAATCCTATTTAAGAGAGAGCTGGAACAGGAACTTTTTTCATAACTATATTATTAATAATTAACATATGGAGGATGCTCTGAACAGAATAGTCATGGCTGCATTAGATTATAACTTTTCACTGCGTTGGTCACACGACCCAGATACTTGAGGGCATGAGAAGTCCCAGCTCTCATTAACTGCTGCAACAGCCTGAATGGGAGCTGGAGAAGGTTAGCCCCTGCCTGTGCTGAAGAGACTGTTTTGCCCCCTAAATGTGCAGTAACAGACACTGCCCCAAACAAGCTCTACCAGAGCATCCTTAGGAAGGTTACCTGGGACAGCTTGGGTTTTGCCCAGGAAGCACAGGAAAATAAGGGGGAAAACAGAGGGCAGGAGCAACCCAGACATGACCAGAAGTTCTGGCACTAGGAGGGCAAGGAGTGTCTCTGTGCCACATGCCATGGTGGGTGAGATTTCTCTGCTCTCAATCTGCAGTTATCCTGCAGAATCCTGTGGGGAGTACCCTGGGGTGGGAGTGCTGCAGGGGAAAGGGGAGAGGGCACACCAGGGCCGGCCACACCTGCACACCAGCCTGAGCACCCGTGGAAAACTGCATTTGGGTAACCCAAATGAAGTGATTCACATCCACAACTTCAGTTTAGGAATTTTTCATAGGACAAAAGTTGATCTTTCAGTGCCCCTGTGGCTGTAACACGCACAGATATGGCTTGGAACAGGACAGGGTTATGGTTTACCCTCTGATGAGAAGCCTCAAGGAGAAGAACTTCTCAATCAAAAGGGCTTTCAGAAAGTTGTATTTTTGTTTCTGCAATCCCTCATTAATTTTTTTCCCCACTTTTTAGTTTCAGGAATATGTAACTGAGGTCTTGTGAAGTCATTGATGGCCAGGACAGTGGTGCTGAGAAGAAAAGCATCTCTTGATTCTGTCAGGGGAGAGCCAGTGAATACTGTAACATGTAATATAATATCAATGGAAACACTGTGGTCATTCTGGACTCTAAAGCTTATCCATGTAATTTTTCTTTTTACATTTTTAATTGCATGTTGCAGATGTTTTGACAGAGATTGGAAAAGGAAGGAGTTACTTCCCTTCCCCACAAAATGCATTTCTATATCTGAGTATTTCATTAGCAAGGTTCCTTCCTCCCACTAAAATCTGTGACTCTGATTATTTCCTTTTTCCCAGATGTTTTAATTTCTTTTCTTTTCCTTGACGAATCTCATTTTGTTATTTCCTGCAATACATCCATCCTCTTAAGGTTTCAATGAATCATTTCTCCATCCTGAATATTGTCTGCAATATTCCCACTTTACTGTAATATGCAGACTTAATTATTTTCATTTGCAAAGTGTCACCGGGTCTTAAATGTCCATCAAGATACAGACAAGTGAGCACAGAACACATCAAAGCCATTGTATGGATGTACATCACTGATGAAAGGGCTTAAAATTGCCTTTATTAATAATTAATAAAATTCCCATAGAAAAGAGCAATTAATATGATTTGCTACAAACCTGAACTTAGCTGACTCCAATTTTGACTTTGCCTAAATCCTCATAGGCAACAGACCTGTAAAGGGATGGAAAGTCACATGTGGATGAGTAGAACCCTAAAAAAATATATATAAATAAATCAGTATTTCAAGTTATTGAGGGTCTTTTCCCAAGTGGTGTCCAAATGTGGCTCTGCATGGAGACTGCCCCAGGGTGAGGCTCTCCTGTGTGAGACACACCTGTAGATGTCTGATTTAGGGCACATGTTTTTGGGACTCCACACCTGATGGATCCCATGAGTGAGTCTGTCTGCCCATCAGCCCTCTGGGAACAAATCCATCTACACTGAGCACCAGCCCAGTTCCTTCACCATGTAGCCAAGGCAAAATAGTTCCTGGCTCTCCTGGGGCAGGAAGAGCCTATGGTGTTTTAAATCTCTCCTTCTGTGCCCTCTGTGGCTGTTTTTTTAGAGACCAAAGGGACATTGTTTTTTGGTAGTTTTTTATTGTGCCATGTTTTCAGATGAATAATTCAATGATAAGGATTTTCAAGTGGTTTTGATTTTGCACAGATATGAAAATCCTGGGATGTTAAAGGCTGGGACTTGCAATTCAGTCTCTTGTTTTCAGATAAATAATTCAGTGATAAGATTTATTCATATATGTAAAAAGAGGAGAAATCAGACAGTAACAATAAATCTCTTCAGAAAACATGCAGCCCGCTAGAAGAAGAAACTGAAGTTTTCCAAAGAGCCAACCACCTTGTTCCCTACCCTAGAGGAGAATGCTGAGCCCAAAAGAACCCTATCTTTGTCTCAGGAAAGTCAAATTATAAAGAAACTTAAAGACAAAGCAAAGTTTAAACTGAACCAATCAAAGAATTTGCATAAACTCTACATTTTCTAGTTACACACATCACATATATCAGACTTGCCTTTTCATTTCATATGGTATAAAATGAACAGGAGAACAACAAAAGTCCCTTCCACCATTATTATTAATTTTACCTTTCCAGTCAGTGCTGAAGAACATTAGGGTCAATGGGCAAATTGCATTTGCAGTGGTCTTGGCAGTTTTATTTACCCCATTATTTTTGTTTTCTATTACACCAATTTGTTTTTATTGGGTTTTAAGCTGTCCCTTGTAAAAGCCTGTTTCCACCCCTGTCACTCACCCTAACAGGATCATGCCTTGCCCTTTCCAGAGCTGAGCCACAGGGGGGCTTTGGGGCAGTCACACCAGCACTGGGTGACCTTCACTGCCCTGCTTCTGTCCCCTGCCACCTTTGCAAAGTGAGATCCCAGTCCTGGTAATGCACTCACTGATCTAGCAGGGAGCAGATCTGCCCCAAACACTCTTTGTTTTTGTAGAGCAGAATGAGTCACAGGAAGCAGATGTGGCTGTAAACTGAAGCTATGTGAAGGTTTTAAGTGTTCAAAATTATAAATTTGTACTGGATAACTCAGGTCAACCAGCAAGTGGATCCAGATATTGGATTTCAATAAAACTGGGGAATGTGTGAGTATCCTGGGTTTGGATGTGAGTATTTTCCCTCTACCAAATGGCTCTAATAATAAAGGTATTTTGGTTCAGAAGGAAACAATGTGAAAGGTTTTGTGAGAGGTGCAATTTATTACTAAAACTGTACAAAATACTTGTGGGTCTATGCCCTAGAAGTAACTCAGAGACTGAAGTTGCACAATTAGTTGGGCTTTTTTCCCTGATAAACCTGACTTATCTGGGCCTTGCTTACAAATACAAACCTTTTCCCTTTGCTACAGGTTTAAAAACGCTGACGTTAGACTCCAGATAGCAGGTCTGAATATTCACCAAGCCTGTCACAAAGCTCATCTGCAGGATGAGCAAGAACCTCATGAATATTTGTGTGATGCCATTAGACAGTCAAATGAACCCCAGGGACAGAGGGAAGCTGCAGCAATCCTCAGGGCAGGGACATTTCCTTGTTCTCTGAGTGTCTGCAGCAATATCTCAGAGGACCTTTTGTCACGGAGTGGTTCCTTTCATGCTGTGGTTAGAGCCCATTGAAACAAGACTTGATCAGCTGAATTTTCTCTCATCCATGAAAATCTTTCTTTTGCATCTGGACAAAGGAATTTGGACCTGTTTTTGCTCTCTCTTGTAAGGTTAGTCTGGTGCAAGGTGTTTTTAAAACAGGGCCTGTGGCCATGGATAGAATTTAAAAATAATTAGAGCAGATCTTTTTTTGTGAAAAGGTCCCAGTATCACAGCATGGGTCTTTGGAATGGAACTTTACTTGTTATTTTTAATTCATTAGCTGTAGGGCATGCGCTTTCCTATTTCTTTCTTAAACTTCCTGCAGTTTTATTTGCCTCTCTTGCAGCCACAACAGCAAAGAGTGAACAAAGTTCCAGCCATATTTACCCTCTGACAATTTCAGCTGTCAGACTTTAATAGCACATGCATTTGCTAAAGGCAATTTTTTTTCACACTCCAGAGCATGAAATAAATATATAATATATAGAATATCCCACCTGCTTCTAGTAAGGTCTCAGAATAGTTTCTGCAAAACAAAGGACTCTTGTTCACTTGGAAGTTCCCAGAGCAGAGTACAATGTGGAGACAAGGAAAGGCTTCTGCCTGTGCTGGTCTTTCCCTGCACTGTGTGTTTTCCAACAAACTTCAGTAATTCCCTCTGAGCTCTGTCATCTTCTGCTCTGCATCAAGTGAAACAAATCTGTAATGGGTCTTTTACTGGATAAAAGAAATGTTTTGACACATTTTCCACCTTTCTTCCTGCCTCCAAAAAGTGTGTTTCAGTTCAAGAAAAGTATTTTATTCAGTGTAAGTGCAGACACTTTATTTAGGCTTCAAGTCTTAAAAATGCCTAAAATATCAAAGGAATCTTCAAAAGGGAGAAGTGTTATAAAAGCAAAGAAACTACGTTTTGTTTTAATACTTTCAGTGATTTTTTTCCTTCTTATTTGCATGTGGGCATATGTTTACCTCTTAATTTATCTGATCCTCTTTGGTGAAATGGCAGTGTATTTTTTACCCTTCAGGGGAAGAGCAGTAATATCCTGCTTTGACCTTTCCCTGAGTTTTTCCCACCCCTGCCAATGTTTCCTGATACTCCCACAGTGTTCAGCGACCTGCTGAAAAAAGATGATTTCATTTCTCCTTTGGTGAAGGCTTTGCTGGGAGAAACACGGCACTGCCTGTGCAGCAAGGCCAGCTTTCCCTCCCTTCCTCCCTCTGGTTTTGCTCAAGCACAGCAAAGCTGCCAAGGAAACCTCAACTCCCCTTCCAGACCAGCTCTGGCTTTGGTCCTGCTGGGAGCATGAGCAAGGCAAGCTCAGCTCAGGCTGTGTTTGTCTGTGAGGTGTCAGGAAATCTTCATGATTATTCTGATGTCCTTTTAACTTTCCAGAGCACACAATGTGTGTGGTCCAGATCCCATGTGGTTTTTCCAATCCCTGCAGGAGCACTGCTCCTCTGTTCCTGACAACACAGAATCACAGAATGGTTTGGGTTGGAAAGGGACCTTAAAGATCACCCAGGTCCAACCCTCCTGCTATGGGCAGGGCTGGCAAAATGGGAAAAGCCATGTATGCAACCCATTTGCTGCCCCCTTCTTTTTCACTTGTAATTCAGGGGCACAAGGTGCCAATTGAAACCCCTTGGATGACTCATTTGAGTCAGCATTTTCCCTCGGATTTCTGGCATTTGAAGCATTACACACCCAGCCCAGGGTTCCTGTGAGCAGGTGCTGCAGCCTAAAATGTGTTAATAAATGTAGGTTTGCAGAAGCAAAGAGCTACATCAAAAGATAAATGCTTAATAATGAACCCAGAAAGGTTGTTCCAAGGACATGAACGCAGCTACATGATGGAAAGAGAAATTGCTCATCCCTGCCCCTGCCAGTGTCTCTTGACATCCCCAATGTTCTCCTGAAAGGCTATTTATGCAGCTCCTTTTAAGCTCACACTCAGTGATTAAACACACTGAAGTTTGCCATAAGGCTGACAGGGAAGGCACAAGCTGGGAGGACACGACAGGAGCACCTCAGGACTTTATAGTGCCAGGTTCATGTTGTTAGTTCTGATATGCAGAGTTTTATCTGCTTTCACTGCTTCACTGATGAGTTTTACCTTCCTATCACAGCCCCTGGCTATTCAGTATAGGGTACATTAGCAAAGTGAGATGATCCTGTCTGAGTGGTTAATTCTTTTGCCTCAGTGGTAGATTTCTGTACTTTTAAGGGAAATAGAATTATTTCAGTAATAAAAAGATACTGGTTTCTTTCTGCACTATTAATTCCAATCATCTGAGGCTGATCTCTGTCTCTTAACTGTCGTGCCATAAGTTTCCTTATTTCTGCTGACACCATTTTTCTGTCCAAGATAGAGACTCTCCTCTCCTCTCCTCTCCTCTCCTCTCCTCTCC